>QEPC01012321.1:759007-779983 GCA_003113815.1 Sphenodon punctatus
GTAAAGTCTGGGAAGTGTCTGTGGGAATGAATTGTCACGGGTTTGGGTTTGTGTCTGTCTGCAGGGGCTTGTGGGTAATGTCTTGTGTGTCTGCGGGTAAAAACAGACATGTGGTTGGTGGGACAGCTCCCTGGGCTGCCTCCAAGCAAAATATTGCAAGTGACATGGCCCCAATCAGGGCGGGCGGGCGGGCGGGGCACCAAATACACCCACCCACGGCCAGGGAGCTGTCCCGCCAGCTGCACAGCCCACGTAGGACTGGGAGCACAACCAATGTGCAGGCAGCCACTGCTGCCCGCCTCCTATTCCTAGTGCCCCGCCCCTTGCCATGACCTACAGTCATGGCAACCAATGAGGCACAGCCATGCCCCCCCCCCCCCATGGCCCTCGGCCCAGGGTAGGTAGGGTGCACCACAACTGACGTGCTGGCCTGCTATGGCCCACACCAGCAGCTCTTAGCCTGGGAGATTTGTTGTGGTCACAGCCCGGGCTGGCGCCAACACTCCCTGGAGCAATCCAAGGCCAACATTTGATGGCACGTGTTTACACGTGCTGCCGACTCAAGGGCCACAGCTGGCCAAAGTCACGTCTGTTTTTACTCTGTCTGTACTGGCTTTGGCAGTGTGTGCCTGTGTTCATGTGGGTATGGGTGTGTGTCTGTGTGTGTATGGGGAGCATTGCTTGTATTTGTATGTCTCTGCCTGTGTGCAGTGGTTGCAGACTGTGTTCCACACTTGCTGGGATTTGTGTGTGAATCTCTCTGCATCTGTGCTTTTGGCTGTCAGTGAGTATGAATGTGTGCGCACAAGGATTGTGTGTGTGTGTGTTTGTGTGAGCATTGCTTGTTGGAGTTCTTGTCCGTATTTGTGTAGGGATTTGTGTGTGTGTGTATGTTAATGTGTGCAGGAATTTATGTGTGTTTGTGTCTGAGTGTGTTTGCTGTCTAGGCCTGAGTCAGTGGGAGTGTGTGTGTTTGCACAGGGATTTGTGTGTGTGTTTGTGTGTGTATCCAATCATGGATTTGTGTGAGTATGTGTCTGTGCAGGGATTTATGTGTTTCTGTCTTCGTGCATGTTTGTCTGTGTGTATGTGTTTGTGCTGGGATTTGCATGAGTGTCTGTGTTCCCGCAGGGATTTTTGAGAGTGTGTCTCGATGTGTGTCTATATGTGTGTGTGAGACAGTGTGTGTGTTTCTTTCTGGGATTCGTGTGTGTGTGTGTGTGTGTGTGTGTGTGTGTGTGTGTAGGGATCTGTGTGTTTGTCTGTTTCTGGCTGTATGTCTGTGTGTGCAGCGATTTTTGTCTGTTTTAGTGCATGTGTGCAGGGATTTGTCTGTCAGTCAGTCTGTGCAGGGGCTTGGAGCCTGGCTAGATGCTGGGGGTGCGTATCGCTGAGCCGGGATCCCTGCTCTGTGGCTAGGCCTCCCTGTTCCCTCCTGCCCTTGCCTAGAGCGAGGGAGCCGCTTGCTTGGAAACAGTGATGCTCTGAGGAGGGTGTGTGTGTGCGTGTGACTCAGGTGTTTGCATGGAAAAGCCGCTCTGTTCCCTGCACATTTTCCCCTCCCGACAGACGGGAACCGGGCCAAATGGAGCGCAGCGGACTAACTGCTTCCACCCTGGACCAGGGACTGGCTCAGGGGATGTCCCCAATGGGATCTGGAGACTAGGGGGTGCTGGTTCTGATCCGGGACTGGCTGGCTCAGGGGGGTGTTGGGGACTTTCCCTCTAGGGGTTCCAGCTCCGATCTGGGACTGGCTGGCTCAGGTAACCCGGTGTAGAGTCAGGTTTTACCTCCGACACCGAGTGCCTCATAAAAAGCCAGATACAGGGTCTCGTTAATCTTCTTGTCTGGGCCCCATGTGGCTATTAAACTGATGAGACCTCCATTGATTCAGACCCCGGTGCAAAGATCAATACAAAAATCAATTGGCACCGATTCCTGGCAAAGAGCCCCTGTGTCAGCACCTGCAGCACTGCCTGAGAGCAAGCAACAGGGTGTAGGACAGGAATGAGTGTAAACAGTAACCACAAACACAGACACACACTTACATGGGCAGCAGTGTTCACTCATTCCAGCAGAGGGAGGCAGGAACACAAAGCACAGGGCTCCTTTCCTCCAGCACAGGGGCAGCAGGGACACACAGACACACACAGCAGGGCTTGCTCCCCCAGCAAGGGGCAGCAAGGACAGAAACACACACACACACACACAGAGCGCAGAGCTCTTTCTGTGCAGCAGAGGGAGGCAGAAACACAAATATACACACACGGGGCAGCAGGAACACACGCACACAGAGGTCAGGCACGCACATACACACACAGACGCATATATGCTCCCAAACACATCCATGCACACAAGCACACTCATCACACACACAAACACAGACCCACACATGAGAATGGAGAGACCTGATTCATTGGTTCACTCCCGACTCTGAGCTCTCGTCCCCCAATCAGCCCCACTGATGGGCCCAGCCCCCAGGAACAGATCCTGCCATTTTTGGAGCCAATACATTAAATCTACTAGTCATACTTGAGCCCAGACCCAGCTACATCCTCCCTCTCTCTCTTGCTTCCTAATACGATGGCAGAGAAGGGCAACAGAGATGACCCAAGGCATGGAACAGCTTCTGTGTGAGGAGAGGCTCTATAGGTTAAGGCTCTTCAGCTTAGAAAAGAGACAGCTGAAGGGGGATAAGGTATAGGCTTGCAAAATCATGAGTGGTGCAGAACAAGAACAAGAAGCAGGTTATTTACCCTTAGAAGTATGGGACACCCTATGAAATCGACTGGCAGCAGATTTAACGTACAATTTACCTGTGGAACTCATTGGCAGAGGATGTTGTGAACGCCAAGAGCGTAAGGGAGTTCAAAAAGGATTGGAGACATTCTTAGAGGATAAGTCCAGCAATGGCTATTAGGCAAATTGCTCAGGGCCTGAGACCTCAGACTGTTGGGAACTGTGCTGGGTGAATTGCAGGAAATGGGTCACTTCATTCTGGCCTGCTGGGCACATCTTGGAAGCTACTGAAGCTGCTTCAGAGAAGTGCACAACTTGACTAATAGCAACCGGACATCTCTGGGTCTAGCTTCTAAGAATGTTGTCACAGAGAAACCTAGGGTCACACACATGTAACATGGGACTATGACAAATGTATGCAGACTTTTTAAAAAACCTGTTTTGCTACTGGTCTTCCCAAACATTCTCTGGCAACAACTTCCACAAATTTCACAGAGTTCCCCCTAATTCTAGTATTATTTGAGAGGGTAAATAAATACCAGCTCCTGAATCCTGATATAGATAGATAGATAGATAGATAGATAGATAGATAGATAGATAGATAGAATTTTTAAAATCTTTATTCAGTCAAATAACTGTACGAAGATTAACAAAGATAAAAGTTCAACAGCAGATGAAAAACATTGTCTACATGCCATGGGCAAAGCCCCACTACAAAACAACAGCTCCCAAATCATTAATCAGTCTGTAAAAGACATAGTCAATAATGAATCTGGTTAAGACTACCCCCCAAAACCGCCCCACATGTTCAACCTGGAAAGAAAGAAAGAAAGAAAGAAAGAAAGAAAGAAAGAAAGATCTAATAACGGGGTCCTTTTCACTCCTTTGTGGAAATATCTAGCCAAAGAGCTGCTAAGCTGGATCAGAACAATGATCCCCAAACCTCCAGCCCCAGTATCCAGCCCCTATTTCTAGCCAGTGGTCTCCCCCCAGCCCCAGTGTCCCCATCTCCAGCCAATGGTCCCCTCCAGCCCAGACATCCCCGTCTCTGACAGCAGCCCCTATCCAGCATCAGATTAGAGCTGACATATAATAATCGTTTATTAAGCGTAACCTCAGTTATTGCCAGCAAAGCCTCAAATGAGACATACAAACATACAAACAAACAAAATAAACAAAAAGAAAACATCAAATTTGCTCTAACCCAGTTAGAGCTCAGATACAAAGCAAACTGATCCTTTTCACTAAACTTAATTTCCCTCAACAGACTTGAAATCAAGAAAATTCCTACGCATCCCCATTGGCTTGTTTGAGAAAACCACCCACCGCCTTGCTAACCTGCGAGTTAGAGTTATCAAGTAAATATCCCACGAGATCCTCCTCTGCCCACCCTAATAATTCGGTAATTATCGGAGCTAGGTACTTTCCCCTTGCACTGTCATAAAGGTGACAGGAAAACATGACATGGGCTACCGTCTCCACTGACTGCATGTCAACAAAGGGAATGCCCTCCAGCCTGCCCTCAATGACCCAGGTCGGGAAGGCATTCACCCGTGCCATAAAGATGAGCTGCTTATCCCTAAAGGGTCCCCCGGAATCCAAATAACAGGCCATACGATTTTTATCTGGGATCCAGCGAAGATATGAGCTCAGGTGAGGAGATTGATTGATTTTTGACACCTCCTCCTGCCTTCCCACATCCGTTACCCTAGACAATAGCTCCTTCCATAGCTGGGTCCGCGACTTGCCTTCCAAATAGCTCAAGGAAAGGTCCATTTTTGCCAAGGACTCCCCTACCCACACCTGCCAGGGATTCAAAAAGGTATCCTCCCTAATGCCTTTAAGAAGTGGTGAGCAATGGTCAAACTGCAGTTTGCACCAGAACTTAAGGGCCCTAATGACAGCACATTGGTGCCAACCAGTCTGACCAAATTCAGCCCTTAAGGCAGCAAAGGGAGTGCCTCTTGGACTAGCCAAGAGTGCCTGAAAAAACCTAGCAGGGATCGCGTCCATTTTGCAAGAGGCAAAAGGAGCCCAAACCTCGGCACCATATAGGCACTGGGCCCGGACCCTAGCACTGAAGGCCCCTACTGCCACTTTAACCGCCCTCCTGCCAAGCTTGGCAAAGAAGTTGACTACTGACGAAATGAGGGCTTTAGCCGAAGCCTCAGACCATCTAATATGCTCCTTCCAGGAGCCAGACTTATGGAAGGTTAGACCGAGATATTTAAACGAGTCTACCTGCTGGATCACCTGCCCACCCACCACCCACTTATGCTGCACCCTCCTAGGTGAGAAAACCATTACTTTAGATTTATTAAAGCTTATAGACAATTTGTTAACAGTGCAGAAGGCGGAAAAGGCATCCAATTGCCGGATCAGGCTGATACGGGTCTGAGATAGGAGTGCTACGTTATCTGCATATAGAAGCACCGCTACGGCGCTAGTAGCCAACCTTGGAGGGAAAAACCTACTTTCGTCCATCACCGGAACTATATCATTAATAAAGATATTAAATAGGGTCGGGGCCAGAACGCAACCCTGGCGAACACCAACCTGGGCATCAATGGGCGCTGTCAGATGCCCCTGCTTGTCCACTTTTACTCTTAACTGAGCCTTTGCATGTAATGAGACAAGCAAAAATAGAAGTCTGCGATCTATTGATAATTCTAGAAGCTTCTTCCAGAGGGTAGACCTAGTATCCACCAAGTCGAAAGCTGCCCTTAGATCCAAAAAAGCAACGTACAAAGTAGAGCTGACATGAGTATCATGTTTTCTACCTGCACGTAATACCCGCAATTCCGGGAAGTCTGCCAGGTGTCTCATTGGTACCCGAGTACCAATCCAGGCTCTGTTCCGATTACCCAAACTACCAGCTAGCGCTGTTACCGGTTTTCCATTTTAACAACGGATTTCGGTAATGGAAAACTGGAAAATCAGTACCAGTCATTGGAAATTTCGCACTAGAAATGGGAAATTCAATGCCAGAAGTTGGTTGATGGGGTAGCTTCATGGGGCCCTAAATGATTAGTGCCCAAGATTACCAGGCTGGGTTGGGTACCGTAATTTTGACAGGTCTCGCCATTTTTGCAGGTATTGGTTTCAGCTCCACACTTGATACTTCACAGAAAGAAACTAAACCAGGACATTGAAGTGTTGGGTTAGCAGCAGGGACCCCAAGGTCTCCACCAATCCCTGCCCAAGCAGGGTCCCCTCGCCCTAAGCAGTACCCTCCCCAATATCCCTTCCACCTCCTCTTGGAAACCCCAGACGGTGATGCCAGTCTCCCTGTTCCCAGTCACTAGGACAGGCTAAAATGTTCTCCCTCCTAACCCTCCAGAACCTGCTTTTTGGCAACTTTATACCATTTCCAAATAAATTTCCTCTTGTCCTCCCCTAGGGTCCGTGAAGCAATCTCTCTTCCTGCTCAAGGGCAGATGCTGATGATCCTATCCCCAGATCTCTGCACTTTCCCCATTTCTACTAAGAGTCAGTATCAGACAGGGTCAGACCAATGGTTCATCCAGCCCACCATCCTGTCTCTGATATTATTTATTTATTTATAAAAGATTTCTATCCTGCCCCTCCTGCCCACAGGGCAGCTCGGGGCAGCGAACAACAAGATAAAAACCAATAATGCAATAAAAATTTTTGTAAAAGTTAAAAAATCCCATATGCAGGGAGAACCCCCCACCCCCCCTTCGTCAAAAGCCTGGCGAAACAGCCAGGTCTTACATAAATGTCGAAATGACAGGAGAGTGGGAGCTAATCGAGCCTTCTCCAGGAGCGAATTTCACAGCACAGGGGCAGCCACCGAAAAAGATCTAACATTGGTGGCCACCCGCCTCGCCCAGGGAACCTCCAAAAAGGCCCCCATGGATGATCTCAGGGGTCACACGGGCACATGGGGAGTGAAGCTGTCCCGCTGATGAGCAGGGCCCAGGCCGTGAAGGGCTTTAAGGGTCAAAACCAGCACCTTGAACCTGTCCTGGTGTTTTATAGGCAGCCAGTGCAGAGCCCGGAGCACGGGTGTCATGTGCTCCCTGTGGCCCGCCCCTGTAAGGAGATGGGCCGCGGCATTCTGCACCAGCTGCAGCCTCCAGACCAGCTTCTCGGGCAGCCCCACATAGAGCGCGTTGCAGTAATCCAGCCACGAGGTGATGAAGGCATGGATGACAGCAGCGAGGTCGGAGTCGGAGAGATACGGACGAAGCTGCCGGACAAGATGTAACTACCGAAACGCACTCCCCGCCACGGCCACAACCTGAGATTCCAGGCTGAGCTGCGAATCAAGGAGCACACCCAGACTCTGTATCTGCGAGACCATGGGAGGGCGAATCCCCCCAACAAGAGGAGATTCAACCACCCCCAGGTCCCCCAAGTCCTCGCCCACCAACATCACCTTCGTCTTGTCAGGATTCAGTTGCAGATGGCTCGACCTCATCCAAGTCCCCACAGCTGACAGGCACTGGGATAATAAGGAGACTGCATGGCCTGGGTCAATGGAAAAAGAGAGGTAGAGCGGAGTGTTATCAGCATACTGATGACACTGCATGCCCTGAAACCCCCTCGCGATCTCCCCTAACAGCTGCATATAGATGTTAAACAAAAGGGGGGACAGAATGGCACCCTGCGGGACTCCACACGTGAGCTCCTGGAGGAAGACGTACACTCCCCCAAGACCACCCAGTGAGTTCTCATGGCCAGGAATGAATGAAACCAGTCCAAGATCGTTCTGCCAATCCTGGCACGGTCCTGCAGGCGAGTCACCAACACCTCACAGCGGTCACAGCAGTCACTGGATTGCTCCAGGTCCAGATGGAGGCAGGCAGGACTGACCAAGCCGTTCACCACCCGCAAAAGCTCCGCTGGACGTGACTTTGCAGATGCAATAAGGGCAGCAAAGAACTGCTTCTTTGCTGCCTGCACCGCCACAGCATAGGCCTTTAAACTGCTCTTATGCTGCGATCGATCATACTCACCACGAGTCCAGCACCACCGCCGCTCTAACCGCCTGCTCGCCTGCTTCAAGCACCGCAGGCCCTCAGTAAACCAAGGAGACCTGCGGGAGACTCGGGGGGGCAGCGGACACCTGGGAGCCACCCTGTCAATGGTCTCGGCCAACAAGGTGTTCCAGAAGGCTACGAGATCATCGACAGAGCGGGTGTCAAGGTCAAGGGGAAACTCCCCCAGAGCATTCCGGAACCGATCTGGGTCCATGAGTCTCTGAGGGGCGGACTGATCTAATAAGTCCTGCACCCCGTTGGGGGCTAACATGCGCCAGGATGCAGGCCTTAAGGAGGTAATGGTCAGACCATGACAAGGGCTCCACCCCCCTGCCTTCTACTAACTGACCCCCTGCCTCAAGGCCGGTGCAGAAAACCGAATCCAGTGTATGTCCCTCCTCCTGTGTGGGGCCACAGATGATTTGGGACAGGCCCATGGTTGTCATGGAGGCCACGAACTCATGCCTCACTCCGCCAAGATCGGTGTCAGCAGCTTTGGTTTCTTCAGAGAAGAGCCCAACGGGCCAACAGGTCATAATGGACCCAGGTCACAACGAGCACAATTCAGATGCTGGTTTTGACTTGTAACGCTCTAAAGGGCTAGAGCCCCACACATCTAAAGAACCGCCTTCCTCTCTGTGTCCCATTGCACTCCTGAAGGCCGGCCAAGGGAGCCCTCTTGGAAGTTCCATCATTGCACCAAGTCCATACAGCAAGGGCATCTCAGTAACTTTCCACAGCTTTCGAACTCCCTTCCCCTGAAAGTTTGCCAAAGCCTAGGCAGTGCAAGTCGCAAACTATTTTTGTTTGTTGGCTAGGCGTTTAGTAGGTGGGGACAGACGTTGGGGGGTGGGAGTGGTTTTCACTAAGGTTTTGTATAGTTTGATATCTTTACTGGGTTTTATATTTTTTGGTATGTTTTAAGCCATAAGCTGCCCTGAGCCTATGTGAAAGAAAGAAAGAAATGCCGGCACGCTCACCTGAAAAGAACGAGTCTAGCCAAGAGGGGGAAGGAGGGAATGAGTGAATGAATGAAAGAAGAGGGAAGAGACAGAGGAGGAAAGGGGAAGGCTGATAGATAGATAGATAGATAGATAGATAGATAGATAGATAGANGCAGAAACCCCGGCACGCTCACCTGAAAAGAGCGAGTCTAGCCAAGAGGGGGAAGGAGGGAAGAAGTGAATGAGTGAGTGAATGAATGAAAGAAGAGGGAAGAGACAGAGGAGGAAAGGGGAAGGCTGATAGATAGATAGATAGATAGATAGATAGATAGATAGATAGATAATTGTGGGAATTGATACATTTATGGCCAGATTTGGGACAAACCAATGGTTATCTCTGGGCCCAGTGTGCCCATCTCGATCAACAGTCACCTCTGATCCCTAGTGCCCTTGCCTCCAGAAAATAGTCTCCTTGGGCCTCCGCATCCCCTTCTCCAGTCAACTGTCTCTCCCAGTGTGCTGGATTCATGAAACTGGTGTGTGGGAGTGTGTGTGTGTGAGAAAGAAAGAAAGAAAGAATCCATTCTCTGCTATTTCCTTTCTGAGATCATGCAACCAGACCTGCACACAATATTCAAGGTGGAGATATTCATTTGAGAGATTTTTTGTTTCATTTTCTCCCTCCTCCCCCTCCTCTGGATATGGACAATCTAACAGTGAAGGGAATGTCTTGCCTTTGTGCGCACAAGTGGATGGGAATTGGCCGTGTCCAGAGGAGAAAGGGCATAGGGGGGATCCGTGAGAGACAGGAGAGAGGGCTACAGGATGGAGAAAGGGAGCAGGGAGTTGGGGGAATAGGGGTTCAGAGTGAAGAAAGAGAAGGGGGAGCCGGGGAGAAAGGTAGGGGAGAGAAAAGAGAGGTGTACAGGGTGGAGAAAAGAAAAAGAGTCAGAAGGAGCTATGGGAGAGGAAAAAAGGTTACAAGGCAGAGAAAGGGAATTGGGAACTGGGGAGGGGGGAGAGAGAAGAGAGGGGTAAGGGCTGGAGAAAGGGAATGGGGAACTGTGATTTACCCTTACTAGCGGCATCCTGTGAAACAAACAGGCAGCAGAGTTACCACAAACCAAAGGGAGTGACTGTGTCATACAATTAACCTGTGGAACTCAATGCTGCAGGATACTGTGAAGGCCAATATGATAATAACGGTTTTCAGTCCATGGAGGGCAGGCTCATCCATAGCAATTAGCCAAGCTGGCTGGCATGAGATATCTGAGGATGAATTACAGGGAACAGGTTGTTCTCCATCTGTCATATCTGAGACTCAGACAGCACCTGTCCTGCTTAGGCATTGGTGGGGAATCTGGGCCAATTTGGGATCCAAGAAGTGGCCAAAATGGAGAAGATGCAGGGCCGAGCAAGAAGGATGAGAGAGGAGTTTGGGGTACTGGTCCCAAGAACAGAGGGGGAACAGGAGAGGGGTTGGGGGCATAGGTTTCACAAGCAGAGGGGGACAGAGCAGTGGATTTGGCCTGGAGACAAGGTGGAGCAAGAGAGAGGAGATAACAGTTTGCAAACACATCACCCACTGCTGTGGAGCAGAACAGAGCGATTGTTCCACTGCCCTGGGGGAGGTCAACAGGAAATGAGAGAAAGATCAGGAAAAACAGGTTTCGGTGGCTTTGAGGGAGAGCGTCCAGCCTATTGGAGCAATCAGGAACAGAGAGGCCGGGGACTTGCCTCCCCTGGAGGTTCCTGAGATGAGGTGGCTAGAATATTGGCAGGAGGGTTCAAGGTGAGGCGTGCCTGGGGACTGGGATAGCCTGGGGTGGGGGTCCCTGCTAGCCCTGGGCCCTGGTTTAGCAGCTCCCATCCAGAACGTGCCAAGCAACGATGGCATTGGCTACCGTGCATTTTAACTGCCCCATATCCTTCACATCCAGCACAAAGGGGGCCTTTAGCCAGACCCTGGGCTGCCCACCCCCAGAGCTGCTCCGGGGGTGCTACCCCATCTGCCCATGCCCAGGCCCAGCTGGCTTTGTTTTAAACTGATCCAGCAGTTGCCCCGGCCCACGGCCTGCCCGTGCGGTGCCCTCTCCCACCGTCCCCTGCACCACAGAGTTTCAGGTGGATCAACTGACACTCTAGGCTGCCGCCCGCAACGCGATGGTGTTGCCTGGGGCAACTGCTGGCCCGAGGCAGAGCTGCAGCTGCTGCCCGCTGCGCAGATAGACCCCAGCTCCGCCTTGGGCCATCGCCCCAGGTTTGGCCAGCCCGCTCTGCGGGCGGCGTCACGGGATGTTCCTGAGCACTGCAAGCGCTGGCTCCACCTCATCCTCTAGCAGCGCGCCTTTCGAAGGACGGGCCACCCAGGCTTGAGGCGTAGCAGAACCAGGGCCATAGTCGATCTGTTTATACCCAAAGTCCTTGTCTTCCCCTTCAAGGCTTGTTTTGGGCTTGCTCCTCTTTCTCTCTCTCTCCCCTCATTTCCCACTAGCTTCACTCCTCCTCTGTCCCCACCCTCACATGCGCCTTCCACTCCCTAAACCATCTTTGCCCCATCTTCCAGCCTGCCCCGTACACCCGGAACTCCCCCCCTTCCTTTGAATCCCTCCTGGACACCTTCTTTTGTCAGGCTTCCCCCAGCTCATCACACAGGGCCAGCCTTAAAATTTGCAGGGCACAGAGCAAAGATAAAATGTGAGGTCCCTGGTGGTCCCCCCCCCTCATGGCCCTGTCACCTCGGGACACCCTTGATGGGGCTCTAGAGGTGGTCATGCTTGGGGGCTGTGTTTGGGAGTCATGTGAGGTGGTCATGTTAGCGAGGGAGTGGGGGCTAAACGCATGAACCTGCAACTTCTCAGCTTCTCACTCCCTTGTCTCTCCTCCCCTTGTTCACTCTACATTGTAAGCCCCTTGGGGGCACAGACCTGTCTCTGATCATCATGACTGTTCTGTACCAGATACATTGCTGGTGCTATATTTGTATGATTATTATTATCATAACAATAACAACAACCATTTTAGTGATCAAAGCACTTTCCAACCCTTCTCTAGTTACAACTCTGTGTGAAGTTGGTCATTATCATTCCCATTTTAGAGATGGCAATTTTCTTATATCATTGTACTCTATGTTTCATGAGTACTGAAAATATAGCAAACATGTCTGATCTGACAAATCCACAGATTGGAATTACAGGAATGTTTCTTTTTACATAATACACAGCATAGTTCTGATAATCATGAGCTTGTTACACAAATAGTTCCACAGCATAGACTATTTATTTATTAATTAGATATTTATTATTAATTAATTAAATTATTAATTATTATCATTATTATTATTTTCTCCTCCTGCCTCAAAGGTGGCCCTTTGTATGCTGGCAGCTCCTTCCCTTCCTCCTGGCTCCCAAGAAGCCCTGCATGGGAAGCACTGGTATAAACTGGTATAAACTGGGGCTATATTTGGGGACGGGGGGACATGCTGGATCTGCCCTGACCCACAGAAGGCCCACTCCTTGCCCAGAAAGACCTTCCTCTGGCCCACAGATGCCCAACTCCCCTCACTCTGAAACCCCTAGGGACACCAAAAGCATTTGAAAACTAAACTCTGAGATGTTTGAAACTAGAAGTTTATTGCTGCGTGATAGGGTTTATTATTGCAAAGTTTGTATGTGCTCAGTCTATTCCATTTGTGGCATCAGATCAGATTCTTGGTACACAGATTCTCTCAACAGCAAGGACAGGGAACATCCTCATGGAACCCAAAGATCCTTCCCATTCCACACCACTAACAAGGACAACCTGGGTTATCAGCACAATCTTCTGCCAGCCCCATTGCATCCCACTTGCTTAAAAGGAGATATCCTAGACAGACAAGCCCTGAGGGAATTCCCCCTCCTCCCTAAAGTTCTAGAGCAAGAGCCTCTCCTGCCCCCAACTCCTTTGTCATACAAATTAAATCAACCAGTGTGTGACTAGACTTTATTAACCCATAAAATGCTGTTTGCTCAAACTGCAGCCCAAGGCACTGAGCAAGTCTTTAGTAGGTGCTAATCACCCATTGACCTATGCAGACATTCTCATAGGGGTGGGTGCCTCAGGCATGTGGGACCTGGTGAAACTGCACTGCCTGCACCTATCCTAGCTATGCCCTTGCCATTTGCCACCATTTAAGCCTCTGCCTTGCTGTAGAAAAAAACAGACTCATGCGTACAGGGACATGGGCATTATATAACCTTAGGAACTGCATCAGGTTTGCAAGCAGAGGATACACACCACTGGAAGAGACTCGGGAAAAGGCAGCTGCAGCCGTGGCTCCAGAGCTGGAATAGGCAGAGCAAATCTAACCAATGCTGCCAATATGACACCCCCCTCCCCATCATTTGCATAGGTATCTCTGCACATGGCAAAGACAGAACCATGCGCATGCCAAGCAAAATGCTTCTGTGTGTGCACAGAGCCAAAATATCTTGCCAAGAGGTGGGAGGAGACAGACATGCCAACCCTTCTGATGGGCAGGGGCACAGCTAGACTGGAAAAGGCCCTGGTGCACGAGATCAAATGGGCTCTCCCAGCCCCCTGCCAGTGGTAGCAGGGGATACAGCTGAACCAGAGAGCACTTGCCCTGGTTGATGAATTCTTGTGCAGCTGCACCGCCTACTCCTATTCTAGCTAGAGAGTTTTCAGGGGTGCACATGCCCAAGGGAAGGATGGGATTATCTCCACAACAAACCAAAACTGCCACCCTGGCTATATGCAGGAAGGAGAAAGAGCAAGCAGGCAGGAGACGTCTGAGCTGAGGACAGAGATGCTCAGTTCTGCAAAGGATTTGCAGGGACTGAACATTCAACAAAAAAAGAGAAAGGAATGGCCAGATTGCGTCCACAGCAAGCAAAATGCAAATCTTTGCATATGAACAGGAGAGAAATAGCCAAACATGCACCACTTCCCCGGGATAGAGAGGCTAAGAGAGATGTGGTATAAGCCTTTGGCATTTACAAGCAAATAGATGCATAAAGCAAAAGACTAGAGTCATATCCATGGCAGCCAGGTGTCCAGACGGAGGAGAAATAGCCAGCCAGATAGATCCCCAAATGTTTGCCAGCAGAGAGAGGCTGAGAGAGAGGCATTCTAAGCCCTCAGAGCTGCCCAGGGCTTGCCAGGGGTTCAGATGTTGTGTACACAGTGAGCAAACCACAAACCCCTGCATCTGCAAAGAGGAGAAATAGCCTTGCATCTCCCCAAAACTGTTCCTAGGAGTAGAGCTGGGGAGAGACATTCATTCAAACCCTTTGGCATTTGCAAAGGAACAGAAGCACAAAGCAGAATCATGCCCACCGCAAGGAGAATACAAATCCCTGTATAACCAAGAGGATAGGAATAGCCAGGCACTCACCAAAAGTTTCCCAGGAGCAAAGAAGGGGAGAGCCATTCAATAGAAGCCTTGGGCATTTGCAAGGGAGAGCATGCACAAAGCCAAGGGAAAGTTGTGTACCCAGCAAGGAAAATGCCAGTCTCTGTATGCCAGTAAGGTAGCTCCGTGGCAAAGCTTTTTCTCAGAGACATCAGGTCCAATAATGCAAAGACCAGGAAGCATAATCTATGCCCTCAAAAATACGGCCTCAACGGCATGATCCATCCAGGTATTGCAGCACAGCAGAGCCCTGCGTCCTCATGTGGCCCGCAGAAATTCCCCAAACCCATAAACTTTACGGAAGACAATGGCAACTTTGTGGAGAAAGAAAAAGAAAGATCAGAACTTACTTCTCATGGTTCAGGGGCTGGGACAGAGGAGATTTGTTTGCGGGCCAGGGGGGGCTGTTGTCCCTGAGTTTAAAAGTCCCGCGTCCGGTGGGGCGTGAGTGTCGTCTCTTCTTGGGCGTGCTAAGTGTGGGTGGCTGGGAGATGGAGTTGCATGGTTAAGGTGTTGGGCTTTCTTTCCTGTGTAGTGCCAAACTTTCCTCCGGACACCTGTTTGGGCACCAGCTGGCTGCTTGGGGGAGGCGACAACCAAACTTTCTTCAGTTCCGCTGACAGCACCAAAAAAAAAAATTGCACGGGACACCAAAAATCCAGCCAACACAACTCCCCTCTCCCCAAACAAATTGATGGCCGTGCACACAAAACTCCTGGCTTAGTTTGCACAGGGGACAGAGATATTCAGAGTGGTCTCTTCTTGCCAGTGTGTGTGTGTGTGTGTGTGTGTGTGTCTGTGTGTGACACCACTACAAATTGGCTTTTATATACTCTCGGGCCCTTGCCCCGACCGGCATGTGTTTTTAAAACGATGACACATCTTGACTCACACGCTTTTCCATTCAAGAAGCAAGCGAGCAAGAGAACCCTTCTCAAGCCAGAAAACTCCTTCTGACTTGAAGTGGGCGGCCAGAATGACACACGATTCAGCAATCCCAGAGCCAGGCGGCGCCCGCAATGGCCATGGGGGGGGGGGGGAAGGTATGATGAGGTCATTCTACCCCCCCCCCCCCGCACACGGCACCGTCTCCAAAGCAGAAACCCCGGCACGCTCACCTGAAAAGAGCGAGTCTAGCCAAGAGGGGGAAGGAGGGAAGAAGTGAATGAGTGAGTGAATGAATGAAAGAAGAAGGGAAGAGAAAGAGGAGGAAAGGGGAAGGCAGATAGATAGATAGATGTGGGAACTGATACATTTATGGTCAGATTTGGGACAAACCAATGGTTCTCTCTGGCCCCAGTGTGCCCATCTTGATCAACAGTCACCTCTGATCCCTAGTGCCCTTGCCTCCAGATAATAGTCCCCTGGACCTCTGCGTCCCCTTCTCCAGTCAACTATCTTTCCCAGTGTGCTGGATTCATGAAATTGGTGTGTGTGTGTGTGAGAGAGAGAGAGAGAAGACAAGGAAGCCAAAAGTAGCAGGAAACTCTGGGAATGAGTTTTCCCTAATTTGCCCCAATGGCCTCAATCAGTTCTGACTCCCTCGCCCCAAATGAGCCAAATTCCACCGTCACCCATGGGGGAGGAGATTGGGGGATGTTCAGACCCCCAAATAGGATATTTTCAGCGCCGAGTAAGGGATCCCTGTATAACAGCCACCCCCTCCCCAGACGCAGCAGTATCTTTGCGCCAGGTGAGGGGACCCTATATAAAAAGCTGCTCCCACCCCAAAGGCAGCTGCATCCCAGAGGGAAGAAGGACAGGGGGATCCAGAAGCAGGTCTCCATGGGTCCCCTGTGAATGCCAGGCCTGGCCTTCTCTCTGCCTTTCACTGCGTCACCCCTCCTGGGCATTTCAGGGGGAAATTACTTCCTTGTTTGTTCTTAAGCAACAGGCAGGCCCCATGTGGAGAAAGAACCTGCCCTACCTGCTCCTGATGGAGGTCAAGGGGTCAAGGCAGCCCCACAGCACTTCCTTGCCTACATTCCTGCAGTGGCACTGTCCTGGAAGCCACCATACAGCTGCCTCTGGAGGGAGGACCACTATTTATTTAATTAATTCTATTTATTTATTTATTTATTTGGACTTATAGCCCATCCCATCTTGAGGACTCAGGATGGGTTACAAAAAATAACCAAGACACATTATATATGTGACCTCTCCCCAAAACACTATCCCCGCCTGCCAAATGCCAGGCCAAATAGGAGGGTTCTGGCTTGGGCTTTGATGAATTTCCAAGGGAAGGGAGTTCCAGAGCTGTGAGACAGCCAATGAGGAAGCCTTACTGCAGGCCTTGGCTGTACTCACTTGGCACCATGATGGAATTAGCAGGAGGCGGTTCTTGACTGACCTTAGGGATTGCGATGGGGAAGCCGGTCTTTTAAATGTGTTGGGCCCAAGCCATCTAGAGCTTTTTACGTCAAAACTGGAGCTGAAATGAGTAACCGCTACTATTCGCTACTACTATTATCCACTACTACTACCCGTAACTACTACTGTCTGGTACTACTACCCATACTATCTGCTACTACTACTATCCGGGACTATTAACTGCTGTTCGGTATTCAGATGGATAGCATGGTATCCAATATCCAGCCAGATACCAATTGGTATCTGGTTTAGTATCTTGTAGTTGTCCGGTTAACCAGATTACTGTTTACGACATTACCATTTAATTACCATTTGGCTTTTCTTTCTTTTTTTACTCCTTCCCTCAGTCCGGAGTGGTCCGGTTACGTAGTAATGCAATAAGTGGTAATGCGGTAAATGGTAATAAATGGGACTATCTGGTATTCTGGTTTGATTTCCCTCCCCTTCTTTTCTATCCATTTCAGCTCCAGTTCAAAACTAGCAGCTTGAATTGTACCGTGAAAGCTATCGGAAGCCAGTTCAGAATCGAAAGTACAGGCGTAATATGCTCCTGGTGACCCAACCCTGTCCGAAGACAGGCAGCCGTGTTCTGCACCAACTACAGCTTCCAAACTGGCTTCAAGGGCACATCGCAGTAGTCTAGCCTCGAGGTTACCAAGACAGGGACAATGGTGGCCAGGTCTGACTCGGATAAAAAACAGTTGCAGCCTTTTCATCCAATGGAGTAGGTGAAAGGCGCTCCCAGCCACCGCCTCAACCTCGTTCATACAGAGACCCCTTGCCCAAAGCTGAGTTGCAGATGCCTCTGGGGTGGAGGTGGCTGTTTATACAGGGATGCCTCACCCAGTGCTGAGATGCAGCTGCCTCTGGGGTGGAGGTTTCTCTTGGAGGTTTTGGGGGGCTAGTGGGTTAGAACATGGGAGTGGAGGGACAGGACTCCTGGGTTCTCTGGGAGGGGGTGAGGGATAGAGGATTGCAGCAGGGGGGCTGGGAGCCAGGACTCCTGGGATCTCTGGGAGGGGGTGAGGGCTAGTGGATTGCAGCAGGGGGGCTAGGAGCCAGAACGTCTGATTTCTGGATTTCCTGACTCAGCAAAGTGAAGTCCTGGGGGGCAGGTCACCTTTCCCTCCTGGCCAGAGAGAGAGTTCGTCAGCAGAGATGAAAGTTGTGGTCAAAGTTGTTGAATTAGCAGTTCTCCCTCCTCACCCCCATTGCACAAGTCTCTGGCCCCTAGGCCAGGTTCAGCACTGAGTCAAAGCCTACTGGCCCTTTACACCCTCATTAAACAGAGTCACCAGCTGACCTATGGCCCGTAAAATGCTTGGGGACCCCAGCATCTGGCAATGGACAAGAGAATGTGTCACCCCTTCTCCACAACCAAGAATCACCCAAAGCGTCATAGCAGTGTGGGGTACTGGACCGCAAAACAGCCGACACCAAACAGCTTTGGGAAGAGGGCACAACTCCGTTGTTTGGGAGTGGGTGGGGTCAGTCTGTTCCTCAGGGAGGGGGAGCTATGCAGGCAGCCTTGGGGGTCGTAAATAGGAGAGACAGTGACACAGCGACGCTCTCATGTTGCTGTCATCAAATCTGTGTGTCTGGGAAAGAGAAGTCGCTGGATCGGAAATGTCCTATGTCCCTTGAACCTACTCCCTTGCCAGAGAACCCAGGAATCCTAGCTTCCAACCCCCATACTTTAACCCAATAGCCCCCACTCCCCTCCTAATGAACCCAGGACCCCTGGCTCCTGTCCCAGCCACCCTGCTCTCACCCGCTAGTTCCCATTCCCCACCTAGAGAACCCAGGAGTCCTGGCTTTCAGCCCTTCCTGCTCTAACCCACTAACCCCCGCTCCCCTCCCAGAGAACCCAGGCATCCTCCTGACTCCCATCCCCCCTGATCTAATGCTGTTTTCTAGCAACACCAACCCATATTACTGAAAATCCCACTAAAAAATATGCAGCACAAGACTCCCTCCCCTTCAGGGTGCTGGGAAAGGTCTGAGACACTGGCAGGAATTGGGCTCCTGTGGAGGAAGTCTAGAGAAGGGCTCTTTTCTTCAGTGGCTGAGCTAATCCACCTGCGACCAGTACCTACAGGAACGTGGGGTGAAAGATTGGCTTACTCTGGTCTCAGCAGGGGGCGCTGTTGGAAGCAGGACAGGATCACTAGCTGTGGGGGTTGGGAGTGCTCCTGGCTACTCCAATCCAAACAGGGGGCACTGTAGGGAGCAGGATGGGGGTGCTAACTATGGGGGAGCGCCTGGCTACTCTGGTCCCAGAAGGGAGCACCATAGGGAGAAGGGTGAGGTGCTGGCTGCAGGGGGAGCCCCTGGCTACTCTAGTCCCTGTAGGGAGCAGGATGGACATGCTGACTGTGGGAGAGCGCCCTACAGGGGGTGCTGTAGGGATGTGTCGAGTCTCCCCCACCCATGGCGTGTGGTTTCCGTGGCTTTGCCTCGCGAGTGTCTCTGACGTGAGCTAGGGCCTTCGTTCCTGGCGCTGGGTCAGGATTTCCAAACTGTTTGTTTTGTAAACTCCAGCAAAGTGACGGGCTCAGGTTTCCTCCGCAGCCGCCGGGGATGGAAGGAGGGGAGGGGAAGGGGGCTGACTGACAGGAACTTACCCCAGCTGGGGCAGTCCCCGGAAAACGCCACAAATGCCTCATGTCTTGGTCAGCTCCATGGCACGCAGCTCGGACACAGGTAAACCATGCGGAAAAAGCAACACACCCACTCACCCCTGATCAGACTTGCAGGCTGTTTTGGAGCATCGCACTGGGCGCCGCACAGACACAGAGTGACCAAGATTGGGGCCTGTCACGCTGGGAGCTGAGCAGACACAAGGCGGCCAGGATGGGGGCCCTGTCACGCTAGGCAATGCACAGACCGAGAGTGACCAAGATGCACTACAAGCTGCACAGACACCAAGACGGGGATACCGTCATGCTGGGCGCTGCACAGACGCAAAGCAACTGCGATGGGAACCCTATTATACCACGTGCTGTGGAGACACAGAGTAACCAAGGCAATGACCGGTGCTACCAGATAGGCAGCACAGCTGGCTGGGTAGGACGGCAAGTTCAAGGGGGTGACCCCAATCCAGCTGCCACCAAGCTCCGTGGTTGGATCAGGACGTGGGGTGGCACCTCCTTGAACTTGCCGCTCTTAGGTGACTTAGCGGCAGCTGGATCAGGGCAGGGGGAGAGCCACCCCCTTGAACGTGCCACTCTAGACAGCCCTGCTGCCCCACATCCCCCCTGTCTCCAATACAGATGTGGTTGACAGCAGCAGTGGGGAAAGAGCCACCTCTTGAGTTGCTGCCCTACGCATCTCCACCCCACCGCCCGCACCCCACTCCCATCCAGAGCTGCAGTGGCTGGGTGGGGGGATGGGGACACCTCGGGCAGCAAATTCAAGGGGGTGCCCATCCATCCCATCCAGCCACTGCCAAGCTCCGCAGCTGGAATGGAGCAGGGGAGAGAGCTGACCCTTGAACTTGATTTCCTGGGTGGCCCTGCTTCTCCTGCACCACGCACCACTCCCAATCCAGCCGTGGATCTTGGCGGTGGCTGGATCGGGGTGGCGGACAGGACGACCTAGGGCAGCATGTTCCAGGGGGTGGTAGCTGCCTAGGGCAGCAAATAGCCTTGTGCTTCTCCTGACCAAAGCTGGCATCCAGGACTACCTTTGTTGGGAGACTGGGGTTATGATCCCTGATTTCCTAAATCCCCATAATCTTTGACTGCACCCCCACCCCCGTGTCTCTGATGCTTCCAGAATGCATCTTCTCTGCAGCAAGGGAGGGAGTGAAAGCCCAGCCTCCAGGAGTCGGAAACACGATGCCCCCGATAGCCAGTCCTGGGAGATGGGGCAGAGATGGGAGCAGAGACAGCGCAGAACCCGTCTTGTTGCTCCTACTGCCTGTCTCCCTTGCTCTCTCACCTGCCTCCCCCAACACTCCGTCCCCCTTCTTCCCCTGCCCAGTAGGAAATCTCTGACTGGGGTTTTCCATTGCTCGCTGGGTTGCCATGGAGAGCGTTTACGACGCCGAGGATCACACAGGCCCCATTCAGGGTCCTGAGTGAACGGGCAATCGAGACAAGGGACACAAGGAAATCCTTTGCAGCACTGGCTGTGCCAGCAGGGGGAGCCCTTCTCTGATCCACATAGCACCCTCTGCTGAGCCTGCAGTAGCCAGGCACTTCCCCCGCCAGCACTCCCATCCCACTCCCTACAGCGCCCTCTGCTGGGTCTGGAGTAGCGGGGAGTCCCCCCCCCCAATCTCATTCCCTACAGCGCCCTCTGCTGGGTCTGGAGTAGCTGGGAGTCCATCCCCCCCCCCATCCCACTCCCTACAGCGCCCTCTGCTGGGTCTGGAGTAGCGGGGAGTCCCCCCCCCCAATCTCATTCCCTACAGCGCCCTCTGCTGGGTCTGGAGTAGCTGGGAGTCCATCCCCCCCCCCATCCCACTCCCTACAGCGCCCTCTGCTGGGTCTGGAGTAGC
>QEPC01012321.1:783181-802087 GCA_003113815.1 Sphenodon punctatus
CCCCCCCCTCCCCCCGCACTTCCATCCCACTCCCTACAGCACCCTCTTCTGGGCCTGGCATAGTTAGGAACTCCTCTTAATGTCCCCACTCGCTTCGCTACCTACAGTCCCTCCTGTTGGTACTGGAGTAACTGGGAGCTCTCCCCACAGCCGGTACCTCTGCCTGTTCCCCATGGTGCCCGCTTCTGGCACTGATGTAGACAGGCACTCCCCCCTCAGTCAGCACCCCCACCCTGCTCCCTCCAGCACCCTCTACTGATGTATTGATGTTTTCAATCAGGGTTTAAATTTCTTTTTATTGATGTTTTTCTTGGGGGTGGGGGGAATGAATTGGTGATTAAAGCCATGTCTCTGTCTCTCTACCACCACCCCCTACCCCATGCTCTGGTCTCCTGTCCAGGTAGCTGTTTGTGTCAGTCTGTCCACTGAGTGAGTTTTTCTGTCCGTACCTCCAACCTGGCGGGTCTAGACGCCCAGTTTCCTCGGTGTGAGTCAAGCGCAAACAGCAACACAGCCCCGGGCCAAGGTGTGTGTGTCTGTGTGCGTGCAAGCGTCTGTGATTTATTTTGGTGTGTCAGAGTGTGAATTTTTGCATGTGTGAGTGCATGTCAGTACGTTAGGAAGAGACTGAGTGTGTGTGCATGTGCCAAAGTGTGTGTAATCACATCAGTGCATTTGTGAGTGTGTGGCAGGGTGAGCATGTGTGAGTCAAAGCGTGAGTTTTTGTGGATATCTGTGTGCCTGTGAATGTGTTGCTGTGTGTGTGTATTTGTGTGTGTTTCCATGTGAGGGTGTGCATGTGTGTTTTGTCTTGAGTGGGGGGTGCCAGTATGCGGGTAAAAACATGTGATTTGGCCCGGTGTAAACACATGCCCCTGGATGTTGGCCTGGGATTGCCCTGGGCGGTGTTGGCGGCTAGTCCAGGCTGGGACCTCCGGACAATGTCAGAGGTCACAGCCAAAGCAGGTCAGCGTGTCTGTGCAGCCATGGCTTTGGCTAGCAGCTGTGGCTGTACCTGCCCCCACAGCTGCCCATCACAGCATGAGGCAGGACACTGGGAACACAGTGCAAGCTGCTAGCTGCCTGCCTGCCAGCTGCCTGCACATGGGTTGTGCTCCCAGCCGTGTTGTACCAGGCTGTGCAGCTGGTGGAACCGTTCCCTGGCTGTGGTCACGTCAGGTCGGTGCCTGATGCGGCCAGGGCAGAGGTCCCGCCGACCACACGTCTGTTTGCACCCCGTGTCTCCGTTTGCGTGTGTGCGTGCGTGTGTGTTTGAATACAAACGTGCATCTTTGTGTCAGGGTGTGACTCGGTGGGTGGGTGAAGGTGTGCGTGTTGAGAGTATCTGTGTCTGTATGTTGGTGTGTCGGTGTATTTGCGTGTGAGCACACACACGAGTGTCAGGATGTGCGTGATAGCTAGGAGGTATTCGCGTGGGTGCTTTGTGTTTGTGCCAGAGTGTATGTCAGTGCATGTTTGTGCACAGGCTCCCCATACAACTGGTAGCTGCAGGAGCCCAGCAACGCACCACTCTCTCCCCTCCCCGAAGTGCCCTCTTTCTCTCCACAGAAGCCCCAGTCAGAGGCAGAGCCATAGGAGCACCATGCTGCCCCATGGCAGGTCTTTGGGGGGGGGGGAAGTGTGGGCCTTGCTCCCCTTTCCCTCCTGCCATGGGGGCTTCTATGAGCAGGGAGGGAGCATGTCCAGGAGAGGGCAGGGCAGGGCGGGCCTTAGAATTTGCAGGGCCCAGGGCAAAAAGTAAAATGTGGGAGCCCCAGGGCCCCACCCTCCATAGCCCTGCCCCTTTACCAACTGGGGCGCAGCTGTGCTCTCTCGCTCTCTCTTGCCGGGGGCTGAGAGTCACAGCTGGGGGAGGGCCCCAGCCCTGGCCTCTCGGCGAGGCCCCCTCTGACCATGGGGGCCAGGCCATGGACCCTACTGACCTTGCATAAGGGCCAGCTCTGGGGGAGGGGACGCTTCCAGGGAGGGAGAGCTCGTCTGCTGGACCCCTTGGCCCCCAGAACCCACCTGTCTGAGGCCCCACTCTCCTTGGGGCCAGCCCTGTTTGTGTATCTGTGAGCACACCAGTGTGCATGTTTACGTGTGTGTGTGTTTGTGATGGTGTATGCGTGTTACAGTGTGTTGCTTCACGTGTGTTATTGTGTATGTTTTTGGTGGCATGTGCAGGTATCCATGTATCTGCCACTGCGTGGACACCAGGGTTGTCTGTGTCAGCGTTCACTCATGTGTGGCATGCATGGACATATGTGTACAAAGGATCCTTCCCCCTGTCACCCCCAGGCTGGTACTACTGCAGTCTACCCAGGACCAGCTGTGCCCGATGGCCTGCCAGGGGCCACTGTGGACATGGGGCAGAATGGGGGCACAACGCCCCCTAGTGGGGAGATGGGCAGGTCCAGAGGAGGATGACAGGGACACAATAGAAGGAGGGGGACAGGGACACAGTGATCACTAGTGCCAGGCTGGGGAGATGGGCACAGCCGGGAGAGGGCAAGCAAGGGAGCACTGGAGCAGCCAGTGGGTTGTGTGGACGTGTGAGGGGGAAGCCCAGGACTTTGCCAAGGGAAATATTTGGCCACAGTGGCTCTGCCAGACCTGGCTCAATGCCCCCAGGGGCTATTCCAGTTTCATGCCAGCTTTAGCAGCGCCAGGTCTGGAGGCACAGAGCCAGGAACGGGTGCCCACTTTCTGCATGGAATCCCTCAAGGAAGGGAGGCCACTGTGCATGAAGGTGTGTGCGTGTGTGTGTACACACACAAGAGCAGATTGATCACATTCATCTTGCACCAGTTGCACTGTCTCCCTGGGGAGCCCAGCAAAGCCACACGCTGTGTGTGTGTGCACAACACAGAAGCTTCCTGGCCATGCATCGATAGCCACATGGCATGGGAAGAGAGTACGGTACACACCACACACACACAAACTGCATGGGGTGTGCCAACATCCTGCAGAGACACTGCACACTGTGTAGACACACACTTTGCACATAACTAACACACTGCACAGGGTACACACACATACTGTACATTGCACACACACACACACACACACACACACACACACACACTGCATACAAACACCCACAAACAGAGCACACTGTGTACACATACTACACACCACACATATGCACACATGCAGTTTCACAGATTCTCATCCAGCCAAACTCCCAACACACACACTGCATACTGTGTGCAGGACACACACACACTGTGTACAAACATACCCTGCACACTGCATGCACACGCTACACACTGCATATAGTTTTATTGCTACTATCGTTATTATTGTGAGCCACCCAAAGCTGCCTGTGGCAGGATGGGCGGAATAGAAACTAAATAAAATTAAATTAAAATAAAAATAAATACACACACTGCACATTGCATACACACACACTGTACACCACACACACACACACACACACACACACACTGTGTACAAACTTACCCTGTATGCTGTACACACACATTGCACACTACACACAAATACACACACTGCATATGAACACACACAGAGCACACTGTGTACACACACACTGAACACCACACATATGCACACACACAGCATCACAGTTCTTCATCCAACCAAACTCCCCAAACACTTAATATGGACAAAGAACCACACACTCTCATAAATGCTCAGATGTTCAATGCACAGAAACATACTGTGCACTCACACCCTCACGTGCATGAACAAACACACCTACACCAAAGTTCACACACAGGCACATATTCACAAGCACACCTGTGGAAAAGTAGGCACACAAGGGTGTTCATATGAAAGCACAACCCCCACCCCAACACAAATTTAGGAAAAGGCAGCAACACAAACAAACATGAGCGCACAGGCACTGGCAGACACACACAGAGCCTTGATAGCAGGGACTACAGGTAGGGATCAAGGGGCAGCATCAGAGCTGGGGGGGCGGGATAGCAGGGGCTGGAGATTGGGACCCGTGCGGGGGGCAGCAACCAGGGCTGGGATCGTAGGGGTTGGGGATTGAGCGGCAGCAGCAGAGCTGGGGGAGTGGGGCAGGGCTGGAATAGTAGGGGCTAGGGATTCAGATTGAGGGGCAGCAGCAGAGCTGAGGGGAGCCCATGGCTGGGACTGTGGGGGCTGGAGGGTTGAGGGGCAGCTGCAGAGCTGGGGGGAGCCCATGGCTGGGATAGTAGGGGCTGGAGGGTTGAGGGGTAGCAGTAGAGCTGGAGGAGTGGGGCAGGGCTGGAATAATAGGGGCTAGGGATTCCAGGGATTGAGGAGCAGCAGCAGGGAGTCCATGGCTGGGATAGTAGGGACTGGGGGGCTGAGGGGCAGCTGCAGAGCTGGGGGGGAGCCCAGGGGTGGGAGATCAGAAGCTGTGGGTGGGAACCGAGGGGCAGTAGAGCTGGGGGCAGCCGGCAGGGATAGGAGAAGGGGAGCACGGGGGTTGTGCTTAGTACACCCCCCCTGCCCTCCCTTCGGCCCCTTTGAAGTTTTTGTGGTTGCGCCTCTCACTTTAGGGCAGTTTATTTTCCGGGGTTTGATATTTTTACAGTGAGTCGATTCCCCCCTGGAGGGGGGGCGAGAGGATTAGGGCGGGGGGGGGGGTCCGGGAGGGGGCTGATGATGACGCCAGGATGGAGACTCATCGTAGCCTTTTGCCGCGGCAGCGTCTGGATGAAACGCAAACAATAACTCGACGGAAACGCCAACCGCAGCGACCTTTCCGGAGAGACGCCGCGAACTGTAGGTCTGGAGGGGACCTCGAGGGTCATCTAGTCCGACCCCCTGCTCCAGGGCAGGCGATCCGCTAGCTACAGCGTCGCAGAGAGAGCCTTTCCCGTCCGTCCGTCCTGCCAAACTCCCAATAAAGGCGATTCCCTTGGCAGCAGCCGATCCCAACCCCGGTCCAGCCAGCTGCCTCCGCCGCCGCTGCAGTTACCCCCTGTCCCGGGCTCTGGGAAAAAGAGCACGCTCCGTCTTTGGGGGGGAGGGACCTTTTAGTCATTTGAAAACTGCTTCCTTGTCCCCCCCCCCAAACCTTCTTGATTTCTCCCCCCTGTGCCCGCTACCGGCCCTTTCGCAACTTCCGAGCCTGCTCTACCGGGTCCCACCCCGACTTTCTCGACGTGTAGAACCCCAAACTGAACCAAGATTACGTTTGTGCACACAATGAGCAGTGTGTATGTGTGTGCGCGCGCGTTACACAATGCAATGGGTATGGATACAGCGTGTGCAATGTGCATAAGCAGTGGGGTGTATAGGCACTGGCAGTGTGCAATGTGTATGTGTGAGTGTGTGCGTGGTGTACAGGGTATGTTTGTACACTGTGTGTGCATGGTGTGCAGTGTGTATGCGGTGTGCAGTGTGTGTTTCTATGGGTGCTCATTTGTGTGTCTGCAGGCCTAGTTGTGTCTCTATGTGGCTTCTTGTGTTTGTGCATGTGTATGTCTGCGCACATGTTGTGTGTGCATTCGAGATGAGTAGCAGATTGGATGTTTGTGAATATTATTTGCATATTCAGAGACCTGAGTTGCCCGGTCACTGGATAAGTCACCGCCCCAGAGGGGCACTTTGCTTGATGCTAATTGCCTTCCAGGTGCTTTGGCTTTGTTTTGGGATGATTTATCATGATTTCAGGATTGTTCTGTATCAAAACGAGGTACCAAAAACAACTAAACCACATGGAAGCAAAGAGCTCTCTGAAGCAGCCACACTGGACACCACGCAAAGCGGCTGAAGCTCCCCAGCAACGGGATTCCTCACCACTGAAAGGCATATTGGCTCCTGTGGGAATGTGACTATGTACAGCACAGTGTGCGTGTGTGTGTCTGTGTGTGTATCTGTACATGTGTGTCTGTGTGTGTGTATCTGTGTGTCTGTGCATGTAGCTGTGTGTGTGCATCTGTGTGTGCATGTATCCATGTATGTTTGTGCATGTATCTGTGTGTGTATCTGTGTGTGTGAGCATGTATGTGCGTGTATCTGTACATGTGTGTGTGTGCATGTGTATCTCTGTGTGTGCGTGTATCTGTGTGCGCGTGGGTGCATGTAGCTGTGCGTGCATCTGTGTGTGTCTATATATATGTCTGTGTGTGTCTGCGTGTTTGTGTGTGTCTGTGCATGTAGCTGTACATGCGTGTCTGTGTGTGTATCTGTATCTGTGTCTGTGCATGTAGCTGTGTGTGTGCATGTATCCGTGTGTGTGCATGTATCCGTGTGTGTGTGCATGTATCCGTGTGTGTGTGCATGTATCCGTGTGTGTTTGTGCGTGTATCTGTGTGTGTGTGTGTGTGAGCATGTATCTCTGCGTGTATCTCTACATGCGTGTCTGTTTGTGTCTGTGTGTGTATCTGTGTGTGCGTGCACGTAGCTGTGCGTGCATCTGTGTGTGTGCATATATCTGTAAGTGTGTCTGTGCGTGTTTGTGTGTGTGTTTGTGTGTGTCTGTGCGTGTTTGTGTGTGTCTGTGCATGTAGCTGTGTGTGTGCATATATCTGTGTGTGTGTCTGTGCGTGTCCGTGCATGTATCTGTATGGGCATGTGTCTGTGTGCATCTGTGCGTATCTGTATTGTGTGTCTGTGTGCACATCTCTGTGTCTGTCTGTCTGTGTGTGCATGTATCTCTGTGTGTGTATTTGTACATGTGTGTGTGTGTGTGCATGTAGCTGTGTGTGTGTGCATGTAGTTGTGCGTGCATCTGTGTGCATATATCTGTACATGCGTGTCTGTGCGTGTGTATCTGTGTGTCGTGCATGTAGCTGTGTGTGCATGTATCCGTGTGTTTGTGCGTGTATCTGTGTGTCTGTGCATGTATCTGTGTGTGTGTGTGTGTGAGCATGTATCTCTGTGCGTGTATCTGTACATGTGCGTGTATCTGTGCGTGTGCATGTATCTGTGTGTGTTTGCATGTAGCTGTGCGTGCATGTAGCTGTGCGTGCATCTCTGTGTGTGCATATATCTGTATGTGTGTGTCTGTGCGTGTTTGTGTCCGTGTCTGTGTGTGTGTCTGTGCATGTAGCTGTGTGTGCATATATCTGTGTGTGTGTCTGTGCGCATCTGTGTGTGTATATATATGTGTGTTTGTGCATGTATGTGTGTGTCTGTGCATGTAGCTCTGTGTGTGCATGTATCTGTGTGTGTGTGCGTGTGTGAGCATGTATTTCTGTGTGTGTATCTGTATGTATGTGTCTGCACATCTCTGCGTGTATCTGTACATGCATGTCTGTGTGTCTCTGTTCATGTATCTGTATGTGTCCGTGCATGTATCTGTATGGGCATGTCTCAGTGTGTCTGTGTGCATCTGTGCTTATATGTATTGTGTGTATGTGTGAACATCTCTGGGTGTGTCTGTCTGTGTGTGCATGTATCTGTATGTGTGTGTCTGTGCATGTGTCTATATCTGTGTGTCTGTGTGCGCATGTGTCTGTATGTGTGTATCCGTGTGTGCATTCTGTGTGTGTAATTGTGTGTCTCTATATTTATGTTGTGTATACACATCACTGTGTGTACATGTGCGTATCACTGCGTGTGTGCTTCTGTTGTGTATACATAGATATCATTGTGTGTTTGTCACTGTGTGTGTTTATGGTGTATATATGTATCACTGTATGTGCGTGTCTGTGGGTTTCCTTTCAAGCCGCTCTCACCCTGGGCCACTCTCTCTCGTCCAATGACACCGTTCACCATCACTGTTGTGGGGGGGCTGGGGAGGCCCCAGCTGCTGACGGCAGAGAATCTCTCTAAACATCCCCCCCTCCCCGCACTTCCTGCCGCGTCAGACCCCGGGGGGGAGGATTTGGTATGTCCGACCACAGAGTAAATCACACAGACACACGCACACGCACTGACTCTGGACAATGGCTCCTGAATGAGAGAGAAAGAATCTTTTAAATGTATATATTTGGTTTTATTGTAACTTGCCCTGTGCCTCTGGCACTTGGGATAGGTCAGGATAAAGTGCCAAAATTAAGTAACCAAAATACCCAAGTGACTGAACTAACTGAATGGAAAGAGCTGAATAAATGGCTCTACAAAAATAATATTGGTCTTTAATAATTATTTGGCTCTTCAAAGTCTATCTGAAAACAGGAATGACATTGACGACTAAGAAAAGATCTCTTCCTGTCAGCTTCAGATCCAACACAACTCAACAATGAGAAACACCCCACACATGGACCCAGATGAGCGGGTGCCAACCCAGCACAAATGGATGCAATTCAACACCCCTGGAACACAACCAGACAACAGCCGAGACAAACACGGCCTAATGCACGCACAGAAAAATGTGACCCAATGAGAAAGAAACTCCACTAAACCCAGCCAAGAATGGCCTAGCATCGATTAATACAGCCCATTGCCAAGGAACTCCACAAAACTGGGAGGAACATAGCGCCACACAACCTGTTGTGAATGATCTCAACAAAACAGAGGAACTTGGCCCAACAGAGACTGATGTAACACAACACAAACAAACACAACAGAACACAGGCGCAACACAAATCAACTCAATACAAAGCGGACAAACACAGCCCACTGCAAAGACACACTGCACAGATGAACAGAATCCATCCCTACTTGGAAGAATGAGATCTAAGAGCCAGTGTTGCCTACTGAATAAAGTGTTGGCCTTGAACATGGTGTTACCCCAAAGGACAGTTTGCCTCAGTGGTGCAACTGGGATCAAGAGGGTGGACTCCCACAAGACACAGAATGCCTGATTTGCAGACAATCAGCAAAGGTTTATTACAATTAATAAATCAGTGTTAGTTCTACCAGAAACAAACGATGCTACGATTCCCAAGTACCCCGAACCCCAGCTCATTCTCACCTGAGTGAGGTAAAGCATGAAGCTGCTTGCAGAAGTTCTAGCAGGAGGGCCGGTCCTGGTTTGTCCTTCTGGGGAAGAGCTGATTGTCCATGCTTCCTTCTTCTTCCCTCCAGGCTTGCATTTACTTTTCTCTCCCTTTTTGTGATTGTTCCCGCCAACCTGTGTTTACAGACTATTAGCATTCATCAACCCCTTACTTGTTTACGTGTCTGAACCTACCTGCTGGTTTACAGTTAGGCTTTTGCAAAGGTGACCAGCTGGCTTTGCCATCATGGTCTCCACTTAGGTCAAGCAAACAATTATTTCCCAGTTAGCCGACCTTTTCTCCTGTTCTGGGTGTACAGGCCCCCAACAATGGGAGACCAGAGTTCTCAGGGCTCCACAGTCATCAGAAAAGCAAAAGGGGTCAGTCCAAGATCCCAGTCAGCACAGCACCACTAACCACACAGACACACACTTTATAATGAGAACGTTTTATATAAGAATTAAGACAGATCATATTGGTTCAGAGCAAATACAGAAGGTGCATCAGGTGAAATGAAATCAAAGCGTGTGCAATGCTGGCTTAACTTAGAAAACTTCCCCGTCGAAGTCCTTACCTGGGTGTCAGATGGGCCGAAAGCTGCTTCACAGGAACTCTTTTCCAGGAACTCTCTCTCGTCAGGTGCTATCAAGCCTTTTAAATATTCGTGCTGGTTCTTTGTTCCTCTTCCCTTTCCCCAGGGGTCATGCTTGGGGTCATGCTTGCTACTTAAATGTGTATTGGGACCAGACTCCTTTGCCTGGGCCAGGCTTGGCTCATCTTGCTTTGATTTACTGTCCCATTTCCTAAGCATTCACTATCACTTTCATTCTAGCTTATACAATCAGTAACTCACATCATATGGTTCACACCATCAACCAATCAATCCTTTATTGCTTGACCTTGGGCCATAACGAACACAAAATCGTCAGACTAGAAAAAGACAAAACGGATAGTTCACGCCATGTTGTTCGATACATTACACCGATCATTTAGACACCAAACACCCCCAGGGTACATCGGTTGGTTTTACACCATGTTACTGCTGAGAACTGATGTACTCATGACACATCAGTAATTCATAACACGCATGCATGATGCTCCCCAACTCTTGTTGCTTCCCGCCACCTTATTTTAATTTATTTATTTATTTAATATCCCGCCCCCTCCTGCCTAGGCAGCCCGGACAGCATACAATACAGAGTATAAAATAAATATCAAAAGCAATTAATGCCCATGCCCCCTGCTGCTGCTGCTAGGATTGCCCCCACCCTACCTGCTGCTGCCACCCAACCACTCCTGATTCTGTTTTTTTTTTAAGGTGAGGTTCTGGATTTTTTAATAATGTTATGGTGGATCAGTCCTCACCCCCCTGTCAAAGCTGAGAGCTGCTGTTCTAGTCCAACCCCCTGTGCCAATGAGTGACATCACATTGCTGCTTTGTTTACCTCCTTTCAAATGGTCCTTTCATTTGGGGGGCGGGGGGCATGTTCTGGTTGTTTTGAATAACCTAATACCGGAGCTGAAATGCCTGGGAAAATCAGAGTTCCAAAATGAAACATCTGAAGACACAACTTACTGTTAATTATTGTTTATTTAGTGCCAGAAATACGCCTGACATGGAAGAGTCATGATTAAAGAGACAGGTCCCTGCCCCAGAGAGCTTACAATCTAGGATGGACAAGGGAGAAGGGAGCAGTGGCAGACATTCATGAAGTTGAGAAGTTGCAGGGGTATGTGCTGTTGTACTTAGTTTAGTGACAGGGGGTGGGGGGTGGGCAGGGGCTCGCTGAATAACAATATCCATTATGTGAGCAGTTTGTCTGGGGGGTGGGGAGCTAGGGAAAGCCTGACTGAAGAGGGAGATTTTTAGGAGGGATTTCAAGGTTTGGAGGGAGGGTTGGAAGGTAAGTGGGGTTTTTGACATAGCTAGATTGCACCAAACAGAGGGTCAATGAATAGGGGAGTTGTGGGAGCAGGGAGGGAGCTCCAGACATAGGGGGCAGCGCGGGAGAAGGGGCAGAGTAGGGCAGGGGTAAGTATTCATTCAAATAGCCAGAGCTCTATCTGAAAATGCAAATAACCTCTGCGGAGACTCGATGCAGCTTGGGCATAAGGATTCGGTGGGGATTTGGGAGTTTGGGAAGAGCTAAAGGGAATATTCATAAAAACAAAACAACCAAAGCAAACCTGGAAAAGTGGGTAATGGTTGCAGTTTGCTCACGTTTTGATGCTATTTGTGCTATTGGGACAGACGCATTTGTCAGTCAAGACTTTCCTTGTCGCCAGGCTGCCGGCTCTTAACTGGCCTTGATCACCCACCCTCACTACCAGAGCCATGGCCTTGCTTCTGTTTGGCAGGACTGGTTGCTGGTTCTCTAGGAAAAAAGGTTTTGTTTTATGGGAAGGGTTCCTGGCTTGTAGCTCAATCCCTCCCAGCACAGGAGGCCCAGTGACCATTCATGGGACCACGAATGGCAGCTGGCAGGGTGATCCCCACCTCTCCAATGCCAGGCTGAATCTGCCTTTTGACTTTGAACTGTTTGATGGCATAGCTCGAAACTTCGGGTGCAGACCAACCCACTCATAAAAACTGAAAGGCATTTTACTTCTCCAAACCCAAGTGTGTCGTAGTTTTAGCTCACGTTCCAGCATAGGGCTTCTTCATTGGGGACTAAAACATTGCCAGTGTCTCTTGAAAGTGCACATTTTACTGTTATTCATTTTAGAAATTGCTGCCACATAACTTGTTTATCAATCCCCACCACACAGGCCTGGTTACTGATTGGTTCTGATTATTTTGCCAATTTAAACTTTTGTTTGTTCCAGTGAAACTTGGTTTCACCTTAACTATCCAGTGTTGGATGAAACAAAGTAACCAAAACATCAAAACAACAAAATAACCAAACATGAATAAGTGCAAATAAGTGAAGAAAACGACCCAGGATCTACAGATAAATGGGAAAACAAATAATCGTTACAGAGGTGAAAATTCCTTCAGATATTTGGAGAGTGAGCCAAGAAAGCAAATAATATTCACAAATCAAAAATATCCTAGTCACTTCAGCTTGGTGTGTCTTGAACAGTCAAATTTGGTGGGCATTTGGGAATGGGAACTGGATTGGGCTGCAGGGATCGGGGAGGTGGGGGGACAGAACATGTAAGTCATGAAAATAAATAAAATAAAATAAAATAAATAAATAAATAAAATACTGGGTAGGGAATGGCAAATTACAAAACCCCCAAAGAAAACAGACAACAGGATCCACCAGATGAACGGATTTTACAATAGCAGAGAATCTGAAAACAGATACTTGTCTCAGGAGAGGAATCTCCAGATTGGATCCAGGAATTCAAAAACGTGCATCTGTTTTAGTGTGTCCCTAGTTTCCCCCCCCACAGATCCATCCTCACAAGGCCACGTTAATCCCTGGCACTCACCGTCTATGGGTTTTTGTGTCCCCCCTGGGCCCACTCTCTTCCTTGGTTCAAGAGGGGAGAGCGGGGGTGGGGGGCTCTGTTCACAGCTGCCCCCAGGGTAGGATCAAGGCCCGTGCCAGAGGCAGTCACTGTATTACGACACACCCCATCCGTTGCCCGATGCCGGTTCCCGTAAGCGGACACAGCTGCGGGGCCTGGGGGAACTAGTCAAGCAGACACAACTTACGCAAGGAGAGGAATGCTGGGAATGTCACCGAGCCAGAAAAGCAGCCCCTATGCCCGCTCCAGGAGCAAATGCCAGGAAAGGGCTGCAGGTGCCAAGGGGGGGGGGGCATGAGTCAGCAAAATGAATTAGCTGCGTCTACACCCATCCAACCACCCTGGCTATGCCAGCAGGCACTGCCCCATAATCCCCACCAATAGCCTGCCTCCCAGGAGGCTCCCCACTCTTGGGACACCTGGGGTCTGGCTATGGGATGCTGCCCCCAATCCTGATCTGAAGCCCCTGCTTTCCTAGGCTCCCCCTTCTGCCCCTCAGTCACCACCTGCAGTCCCTGCTGTTTCAGCCCTGACCCCCAACTCTGTCGCTGTCCCTCAGTTTCACCCTAGTCTCCACTATCCTAGCCCTGCCCTCCCGCCCCAAATTTGCTGGGCTCTCGCCAGGCTGTTGCAGCCACCAGATCGTGTTTCTTGAATTCCTGAGCCTTGGAAAAGCTGCCGAGTCAGCAACAGAGCTGCAGCCACGAGACACACGCCTGACACCCCCACAAACCCGCACCCGACGTCTCCACCGCCTGCAGCACACACACACACACACAGACAGAGTCAGCCAGGGTCCCCCACACACAGAGCCAGTCAGGGTCAGACACACACACACACAGAGGGAACCAGCAATGGTCAGTGACTCCCCACAGCCAACAGGGGGCACTGCATATATGTTTGTGTGTATGTGTGAGCACTAGGAATGTGTGTGTGTAAGTGGTCCTGTCCCCCCCCCCCCCCCCCCTGAGCCAGTATGGTGTAGTGATTAAGAGTGCAATACTACAACCGGGTGGTAGAAGGAAACCCCAGTTCAAGACTTGCCTTAGCCATGAACTCCCTGGGTGACCTTGGGTCCATCACAGATCTCTCAGTCTAACCTACCTCATAGGGTTGTTCTGCGGATCACTAGTTGAGTTAATGTTAATGGTTAACAATTTAATGTTATAAAGTTAATAAGATGAAATGTGAGCCACCCCTGAGTCTAAGGAAAAGAGTGGGATACAAATTGAAATAAATCAATAAAAATAAATAGTGGTAGTGTCTGTGACTGTATCTATAATATTCCTGGGTGGGAAAGTATCAGATGTCTATGGTTCTGGCTGTCAGGTGGGGCAGTGTCTCGCTGCGTGTTGCTGCTGGAGAGGTGTGTGTGTATGTTGAGGCCAAATGTTATCAATTTTATGGGGACTGGTCACCTGCAGTGGGGAATTGGGGGCACTGACTGGACAAGGGGGCTTGGGCTCCTCTGTAGGTGAGTGCCGGACATGCTGCCCCACCCCCCCAGAATTGATATCAAGTGTTTGGAAAATGAAACCCTGAACTGGTATCGCAGTGCACAGCACTGACAGCACCCTCATCTCCACCCCCCACTGGTACCTGACCCAAGAATTTGTAGGGCCTGGGGCTGAGATAAAATATGAGGTTCACAGTGGCCCCTTTCCCATCCCCCCATCCCCTTGGGGGCACCCTCCACATCCATGTTTGGGGCCCCATTGGGAGTGGGCATCTTGCACCCTGCCCAGGTGAAAATGGGAGCTCAAAAGAGCAGTGCCTGGGACAGTGGCCCAGGGTGCCCTGTGATAAGGCCAGCCCTAGGCAGAGCCGGGGGCACCATGGGCTGGGAGAGCAGGGGCTGTAGGTGGGGACTGAGGGGCAGCGACAGAACTGGGGCCGGGGAGCTTCTTGTTCCCATTATTCCCCCAGGACTAATTGCAGCCGTGAGCTCAGCTCCCCATAAAGCAGAAGGCTCCGGGTTTTACAGCTGGGGGAGGGAGGGGGCGGTGAAGCTGCATTTAATGACACTTGATTAAATTGTCCCTAAACATTCAGGCGCCAGGAGCAGCGGAGCCGAGAGAGACCGGGAATCCCAAATAGGCTTCCCGCTCCTGGGACACCTGGGGGGGCAGGGAATAGGATGCTCCCCCCAATCCTTACCCACAGTCCCTGCTACCTCAGCCCTGCTCCCCAACTCTGCTGCTGTCCCTCAGTCCCCACCTGCAGTCCGTTACCTCAGNGGGGGGGGGGGGGAGAGATTCCCTTTGTTCTAACCAGGGGGCAGTTTATTGCCAAGGAAAGGCCAGGTCACCCCGGCCAGCTGATTAGAAGGACAATAGCCAGGAGACAGGAAGTCTCCGAGGTCTCCTGCGAGGAAGAAAAAGGAAATTCTTCTGCAAAAGTTAGGACTCTTCCATCTTCGACTTCAAGAAGCAAACAGCTCAGTGGAGGAGCTGCTGCAAGAATGCAAACTAGGGACTAAAAACTTTGCCATGAACTAATCTCTCCCCCCACTCTGGCAACTGGTTCCAGTATCTTGCTCCAACTGAGCTTACAATCTGTTACCCCTTTGTGTTATCTCCCCCCAAATGGGTGTGTTGCCCCCATGTCCCCATGACAACGGGGAAGCTGGGGTCAGACGGGCAGAGGGGGATGGAGGGACGGGGAGGCTGGGGTCAGTGGGGCAGAGGGGGATGGAGGGACGGGGAGGCTGGGGGTCAGTGGGGCAGAGGGGGATGGAGGGACGGGGAAGCTGGGGTCAGTGGGGCAGAGGGGGATGGAGGGGCAGCCAGGGTCACTGGGCCGGGGGCCAGTGCATTCCCCCCCCCCATCTCAGGTAGGCTCTGCCCCCCACCCCATGGAGCCAGCCTACCCCAGAGTTCCCACAACCCCCATATTCCTGCAGTGCCCCTGGCAGGAGCTCAGAGAGCCCAGCGGGCGCGCGGCCCCACAGAACCGGCCCTCCCGACACGCCCCCAGTGCTGGCGTGAGAGCCCCTGCCCCACACCTGTGCTCTGTGCTGCTTTGACAAGCCCCTTGCGTAGCACGTCCCGCAGCCAGGCCTTGACCCGCACGTCCCCTTCGCCCCCCACAACTGACACCACCAGGTTGGGGGGCGGCAGCTTCCAGTGATGGGTCACCAGAGCATAAGCAGCTGCTGGGTCTGAGGCATCTGAGAGACGAAGAAACTGGGGGGGGGGGGAAAAGGCGATCAAATCAAACACTGCCCCTCAATCCCCACCCACAGCCCCTGCTCCCCCAGCTCTGCCGCTGCCCCTCAATCCCCACCCCCCGCTCCTGCTACCCCAGCCCTGCCCCCCAACTCTGCTGCTGCCCCTCAGTCCCCACCTGCAGCCCCTGCTACCCCAGCCCTGCCCCCCAACTCTGTCGCTGCCCCTCGGTCCCCACCTGCAGCCCCTGCTACCCCAGCTCTGTTGCTGCCCCTCAGTCCCAACCCTGTTGCTAGGTGCAGCAGATCTAGAACTCCTCTGTTCTGTGACTCACTGGGCAATTCTCGCTCGCCTTCACCTTGCAAAACCCTCAGGTTCTGGCATCGCCTGCTGGAAGGACCCGAACCAGACACCCCACAGTCTGTGCTTGCAGTTTGGGGGGGGATCCCCATAAGGGGCACCACCCCTCATGGAACTGGCGGTTTTCAGGAAGCAGATATGGACCTTCATGGGCTCCCAGTGCCCCTTCTCTGCTTCCTGCTTGTGTTCGGGACAGGGCCTGGAGGTGAGACTGAGAGAGTCAGTGGGGAAGGGGGACTTCAGACTTCTTGAGGAGGCAGGGGACCAAGGAGCCCAAGGCTGGGACAGCAGAGCCTGCGGGGTGGGGCTGGGGTATTGAGGGGCAGTGGCAGAGCTGGGGGTGGGGGGAGCCCAGGGCTGAGAGAGCAGGAGCTGCAGGTGGGGACTGAGGGGCAGCGGCAGAGTTGGGGGTCAGGACTGGGATAACAGGGGCTGCAGTTGCAGAGTCTCTAGGAACCTGTAGGGGACACTGTTGGGGTGAGGGGGGGGGTGTCTTAGCTCTCTTTCCCACCTCTGCCCCTATGTAACACTGATTTTGCTTGACCCCACCAGGAACAAGTGCTGTCCAGAGCTTCTTCAAACCCCTGAGTGAGTAGCGGCCCCCACCTCCAGCCTCGTTCCCCTAAGCGGTCTCCTGCTGCCCCCACCCCCTTTCTCCCTTCCTGACCAATCCTCTCCCAACTCCCGACCAAAGGTTCCCCCTGGTGGTGATTCTGGGAAACATAGCTCATATTGTGAAGAAAAGTGATTGGTCAGCCTGCCCAGCCTCTTGTGGTCCAGCCATCCCTGCATCCTCTCTCTGTCCTCTCATCCATCTGTGAGTGTCCCCAGAGACACAGCCCCTGCCTTTGGTCCATCCATCCCCACATCCTGTCTCCCCACCCCCACTAGAGAGATCTAGTCACAGCCCCTGGGCCAGCCCATCTCCTCATCAGCTCCCAATCATCCCCAGAGACCCAGCCCCCACCCTTGGTTCAGCCATCCCTACAGCCTATCTCCATCAGTGCTTGATCCTGCCACAGCTGGGGCATCCCCTTCCTCCCTCCCCCAGACCGTTACTGAATATGTTAAACAGCACAGTGTTAGGTTTGCTAAAACAGATCTTGAATTTAGCAATAGGTTCCTGATAGTGGTTTCAGGTTTATGCTATTTCCCATTTGAGTTCCTTCAGAACTCTTGGACGAATACCTTCAAGTCCAGGAGACTTGTTACCATTTAGCTTCTCAATCTGCTTTAAAAGCCCTTCCATTGCCATGTCCACTTGTGACTGGTCTTCAGATTCATCATCTAAAAATAGATCTGGTGTGGACATCCCCCCCCCCCGCGCCCCAAATCCCTCACCCCCAAATACCCTCTGCAGCGAAGACTGATGCAAATCATTCATTTAGCTTCTCTGCACAGGCCTTGTCGTCTCTGAGTGCCACATTTGCTCCTCGACAGTGTAATGACCCAGTGGACTTTAGGAGGCTTCCTGCTTCTGCTGTGCTTGAAAAAAACGTACTCAGTTATGCATTACCAAGTTGCTTCTCCTATTCTCTTGAACTGACATCTAACTAGGGGTGTTTTCAGACAAGATGCTACCCTGCATGTCCACCCAGGAGCCACGGAGTCAACCACCCGTCTGAAGGTGGAGTGGAGGGATGGGCTCTCTTGTGAGCCTCAGAGCACCCATTCATGGCCATGCATGGAGCACTTCTGGGAAATCCAGAGTGTTCTATATGTGGGGCAAGCCAAATAGAGCCATGGCAACAGGCAGCCATGGAGCCTCTGCCTGCATGAACAATGGCAGCCAGCCATGCCAGCAGACCGGTCTGCCACTCATAGGTACTGTGTGCAGCGGGAGCAGCCTTTGCAAGTCACAAGACCAGTCTGTGAGCACTGAGGAGCCCAGGTTCCCCAATAATTGAGCTCAGGACATGTCACTTGCAAAGGACAGCCCGGTGCATTTCCCCCTCCCCCGTGGGCTGTGGCAGGGGGAGTGCATAGTGGCTGCCTCTGTGGCCACGACAGCCACACCCATTTGAATTCCTTCCTACACACTCCACCTGCGTGGGTGCTCCATGGCAGTGCCACTCAGTGGCCAGCCCCCCCCACCCCCATTACCATGCTCATCTGAAAACACCCTAGGTGTCCCTAATTCTAGCATTATTATGGGGATCCCTATTTATCTGCTCTGCATCACTCGTGCACCACTCGTGATTAGGTCAGAGGCCTGGATGGGACCAAACAATAGGCTCCAAAGTGCCTTTTTCCTTACAATTTCTTCTGGACAAACATAGGATTGGAGGACTCTGGTGCATTGGTTTTAGGAAGGGAAATTGAAAGGCAAGATTTTCTAGGCACGGCTGTGCCTAGAAAGTTAAAGGTAGGACCATCTTCCATTATAAAGGGGAGAATTTGAGGCCCCTGTATTTCAGAAACTGCTTGAGCTGCAGTTCTGAACATTGAACACTGTGTCATAACCCTTGAGACCAGCAACTATGCAAATTTATACCAAGATTGAGCCAGGAAATCCAACGTTATAACAATATATACGTTAATTGCTTTTAGTCAAAACGCAGTTTTTTCGATAATTTGTTCTGAGTGATATCTCCCTACCCCGATCGAGTTCAGCCCTGAGACTTTGCAGCCTTGTGGTCAGAGATGTTGATTAAGTGCTTTTGAAGTCTCAAGGCATTTGGTGTGGCGAAAAATTAAATCTATCTGATTAAAAATTCAGTTCTGCCGGAGGTGCGCATGCGCAGTAGTTCCCCTGCTTCTCCCAAAGCAACCCGTGCTGCAGGGTTCAAGGGGAGGAGCCTTGGGCAGCATTGGGGAGAAGGGAGAAAGGGGAGGTATTAACCGTCACCTCCCGCTCACTCGCTCTGCTGCCGGTGGAGATCACCGCCGCTGCCACTAGCCCTGTTTTGCCGACTGCTCTCCTTCTCCCTTCTGCCCGTGGTGGTTCTTGCTTCCCTAAGGCTGGGCTGTCCACCTGGCTCCTCCACTGTCGGGGTCCAGGAACCGGCGCTGCCTCCTCTGTGTTCCCACCTGGCCGGCTGCCATGCCGC
>QEPC01012321.1:803211-825037 GCA_003113815.1 Sphenodon punctatus
CCTTCCTAACCCAGCTCCTCTACTCCCACCCCTCCTCCTGACTCCCCCCTATACCTTCCCTTCCCCTAACCTGGCCCCCACACCTTCCCAACCCTTATCCTGATCCCTACACCCCGTCTCCTCCTGACTCCCCCCACACCGTCCCAACCCCTAACCCGACCCCCGCACCCCCTCCTCACTTCACCCCACACCTTTCCAACCCTTAATTTGGCCTCCGTCCCACCTCCTGACTCCCCCACACACCTTCCTAACCCCTAACCCAACTCCCGACCCTGTATTGGTATTTTCTGATGTGATTAAAGCCCTACACAGGCTTTAAAGCCCTACTGTCAGCCGTCGCCGCTCCACGACCTGGCAGCTGTGCCCGCCGGCCGAAGGCTCCACTCCCCCCACCGACGGAGTCAAGCCGACGCAAGGCCCAGCACCGCCGACACCCTTGGTCACCCCAGCAACCCGACAGAGGCCCTAGCAACGCAGACCCGCCTGGGCCCTCCCACGTCGCAGCGGGGACCCGCCCCCTGCTGTGTCGCTCCACGTGCCTCCAGGCGTGTACAGGGGGCGGGGCCTGTACTTTATCCACCGGCGCTGCAGGGCACACAGTGCCGGTGAACAGAGCTTGTATGCCTGGAGACTGGCGCCCTGCTTGGAAGCTAAGTATTTTTGGATTGTTGCTTGTCATTGCGGTTTTGTGTTCCCTTAGCCCTGTCTCTCCCAGAGTTTAGCTCCCCTCCTCCCGCTCCTGTCGTGAGTGGCCTAAGTGTGTTCCCCTTCGTTGTATGGTGTGAGACAGTTAACCCTTGCCTTCCCCCATAGAGTTCTTGTGCCCGCAGGCCCACTCTATCTGCACATGCGCCTCTCCCCCCCTTCCTGGGGTTCGCTCCCCCCCTTCCTGGGGTTCGCTCCCCCTTCCCCTTGGTGTGACAGCCCCCTAGCCCTTACCCCTACCCCTGGACCCTACTCCCCTGCAGCCCCTGCACCATCCTTCACAGACCTTCCGCTCCCCCTCCGTTTGAATGTTGGGGTGTGTGAGAACCCTGGTCCCTTTTCGAATAGCTCTTTGCCCTATGATGATAGGGGCCTGAATTTCTGGTGCGAGAGCACGCGGAAGGGCCCACACACTATCCTGATGGGCCTCCTTAATCCCGTTGCCCTAAACAGAGCTTCCCCATGTGCGAGCAGTGTGCATGGATGGTCTCTCGTCTTCCTTTCCCCCCTTCCTTCCCCCCTCCCACTGACACCTACACAGCTTGGGCCCTGTCTATCAGCGGGACTGCCTCACCCCCCGTGCTCCCAGCGGTCTTGCGGGGGCGCCCGATAGAATTCCCCCAGATTTCCTGGGGGGCCACATTTGAAAGGGTGTTCTCGGTGACTGCATCGTGACTCTGGAACTCTCTCCCGGCAGAGATCCGACTCTCCCAGGCCCTCACGATGTTCCCACCATGCAGGAGAAGGCAAAAAACCCTGCAGAGTCAGTCTTGCCTTCCTTCCTGTTCCCAAATATGGTGATTAGCTAGACCCTGAGTTTGCGCGCAGGCCCCACCAGCCAGACACCCACCATAGAATGATAGTACCCAGGCACCGGAACACCCCATCAGTCCCACCTCGAGTTACAAACATCTTTGATGCTTCTGGAAGAAAGAAAATATATATGATGTTATATTATATTTATAGGAGTAAAACACACATCAAAATTCTTCCTGTAGCATCAAATAAAAAACTCCTTGCAAGTTGTGCCTCATAAATTAAATAAGTATATATATATATTTATAATGTTAATAATTACACAACTAAAATTAAATCATATTGCGTCACAATTATTCCTTCCATATAAATGATTGATCAGTATTCTTATGGTTGGTTTATTATATTATGTATTAAACTAAACTAAACTAAACTCCATTCTTGTCCTCCTTGACCTCTCTGCTGCCTTTGACACTGTTGACCACTCACTCCTCTTGGACTCGCTTTACTCTTTGGGCTTCCNCTGCACATGCGCCTCTCCCCCCCTTCCTGGGGTTCGCTCCCCCCCTTCCTGGGGTTCGCTCCCCCTTCCCCTTGGTGTGACAGCCCCCTAGCCCTTGTCCCCTGCGCCATCCTTCACAGACCTTCCGCTCCCCCTCCGTTTGAGTGTTGGGGTGTGTGAGAACCCCGGTTCCTTTTCGAATAGCTCTGTACCCTATGATGATAGGGGCCTGAATTCCTGGTGCGAGAGCACGCGGAAGGACCCACACACTATCCTGACGGGCCTCCTTAACTCCGTTGCCCTAAACAGTTTCCCCGTGTTCGAGCAGTGTGCGTGGACGGCCTCTCGTCTTCCTTTCCCCCCTTCCTTCCCCCCTCCCACTGACAGATTCACCGGCCAGCCCGCCCGCATGCTGCCTTCCGATCTTCATTATGGATGTTGCTCAAGAAATAGAGAAATTGGTACACACTGTACAAACCCTTGCCATGCAAATCAAAGACCTGCAAGAACAACACACCGAACTGGCGACCGCTTGCCACGGCCCTCCTTGTGCCCCCTGGGCAACCAGCTGCTGCAGTGGAGGCGGATGGGGCTGCTGCAGCTGCTGCAGCAGCTGTACTTCCTCCGCCCGAACCCCTGCCTCCCTCGACCCCTCGAGAGCCATGGGGCCCCCGCATTGATAAGTTTCAGGGAGATTGCAAGGCTTGCCGAGGGTTCCTGGCCCTCTGCGATCTCACCTTTACAACCCAGGCTGCAACCTACCCTAGTGATGCCTTAAGGTCACGTTCGTGATTGGAAACTTGGGGGGGATGGCCTTAGAGTGGGCCATAAACCTACTAACAAGCAATAGCCCCCTCTTGTCCAATTATAAGGGCTTCATTCGAGAGTTCCGTTTCCTCTTTGATCACCCACACCGCCTGGCAGAACAACGAAGGGAGAGACGTCAGGACAACAGGGGGTTCCCGGCAAGACCTGTGCCTCTGGTGACCCCAAGCCCCGATGCGGCAGGACACAAGCAACCGGACCCAGAAACTATGCAGTTGGGGGCCTCCAGAGGACCCTTTACATCTGAAGAAAGGGACCGCCGCCGACATTCCCGGGCATGTTTCTATTGTGGGGGCCCAGACCATTTAATCCAGGAATGTCCTGGACTGCCTCCCGCTCGTCGACAACCGGGAAATGCCAGGGGTCAAGATGGGCTGGGAATGTCTTGACCATGAACATTGTCCCTTTGTTACCCATGCACCGCTCCACTTGTGAGTGCCGGCGCTCACCCTTACCCTCACTCCCCAACGTTTGCTTGTGGTTTGGGCCTTGATTGACTCTGGCCCCTCCGCAAACTTTATGGACGTGGCCTTGGTACAGACCCACACGGTCCTGATCCGGCCCAAGGAACACCTGAGCACACAATTGATGGTTCGCCCCTGATCTCCGGGCCTGTTACCCAGCACACCGCCCCGCTGCTCTATGTCCTGGGGCGACATCGTGAAACACTTGTGTTCAACGTGGTATGTACCCCCCTCTTTCTTGTGGTCCTGGGCCTCCCATGGCTCATGTTACATGAACCCCAGATACAATGGGCTCAAAGGCAACTCCTGTTCAATTCCCCCTACTGCGCCCAACGTTGTCTCGCAATCGCTCTGCCCGACCGGACCAACGCTGCCCTTTGCGTAAACCCCAGCGCCCCGGACCTGCAGCTGCCCCGAGAATATGTAGACCTCGCAGAGGTCTTCAGCAAAACACATGCTGCCGAGTTGCCTCCACACCGCCCTTATGATTGCCCTATAGACTTAAGCCCCAGCAAAGAGCCTCCCTTTGGACACATTTACGCCCTTTCGACCCCATAACTAACTGAACTCCGCTCATACTTAGATGAAGCACTCCAGAATGGGTTTATCAGGCACTCCACCTCCCTGGCGGGGACCCCCTCTTTTTCGTCTCAAAAAAGGAGGGTGGCCTGAGGCCATGCATTGACTATCGAGGTCTGAACACAGTGTTACAGTAAAGAATTGCTACCTCTTGCCCCTCATACCTGAACTCCTTAACCGACTCCAAGGGGCCTGAATCTTTACCAAGCTGGACCTTAGGGGGGCCTATAACCTACTCTGAGTGCGCCGAGGAGACGAGTAGAAGACGGCTTTCCGCACCAGATATGGGCATTTTGAATATTTGGTCATGCCGTTCGGCCTGGCAAACGCTCCGGCCACCTTCCAGTATCTCATCAATGACATTTTCCGAGATATTTTGGACACCTTTGTAATAGCCTACTTAGATGATATCCTAATTTATTCCTCCTCGTATGCACAACACATGCAACATGTCCGGCAAGTGTTACAACGTCTGCGTACCCACAAGCTCTACTGCAAACGAGAGAAATGTGCCTTTCACCTTACCACAGTAGAGTTCTTAGGATTCATCATCAGCCCGGCCGGTATCCAGATGGACCAAAAGAAAATCGTTGCAATCCAACAATAGCCGACCCCCAAAACGGTCAAGGCCCTCCAGCGTTTCCTTGGCAGTATAAATTACTATCGTCAGTATGTGCCCCATTATGCAGAAGTTACAATCCCACTTACCCAACTCCTGAAAAAGAATAATTCCTATACTTGTGGTCCAGAACAAAAATATAGCTTTCAGTTCCTAAAGAAAGCATTCATGCAAGCACCTGTCCTTCAACACCCTGACTTCCATAAGCCATTTTTTGTCGAAGCCAATGCATCTAGTGTAGCTATCAGAGCGGTCCTGCTCCAACAGACCACTGGAAAAAAAATCCTACCTTGTGCATACTACTCCTGCCAATTGCCACCTGAGGAGAGAAATTATACCATCTTTGACTGGGAACTTCTGGCGATCAAAGTCGCCTTTGAGACTTGGCGGCATTACTTGGAGGGAGCACAGTACCCCATCACCGTTACCACGGACCATAAAAATCTGACCTTTCTGCAGACCGCCCAAATTACCAACCCCCGACATGCCCGCTGGGCATTATTCTTTGCCCGTTTCACTTTCTCCATACAATACTGCCTGGGAATATCCTAGTGGACGCCCTTTCCCAGTACCATGAAGGAAAAGATACAGACAGGCGTCCACGTGGCCCCATTTTGGACAGTAGAGTGTTTGCCACCACCCTTCTTCCCTTAGACCAACTACGCCAAGCCTCCTCGCGAGAACTACAACTCACAGAAGATCCTGCGTATATCATGGAGGATGGTCTCGTTAAGAAGGCCCACCAGATTGTAGTACCCGCCTCTTGGCGCTCCCACATGCTGTGGGCCCACCATGATGCACCATTAGCCGGGCACCCCGAGACAGACCGAACCCTGGATCTCCTCCGGCGACATTTCTGGTGGCCAACAATGTCCTCCGATGTGCAACAATATGTCTGGGCCTGCACCACATGCGCTCGCATGAAAGTCCCTCGACAAGCCCCAGATGGCCTCCTCCAACTTGTGTGGCGCTAAGTTGGCTGTGGCGAAGGATCAGACTCGATTTTATAGTGGAATTACCCCCCTCCCAAGGGTACGACACCGTCTTCATAATTGTGGATCATTTCACAAAATTAGCTCACTTTGTCGCATGTAAGGGTCTTTCTACGGCACAGCGCTCTTGTTCCTCCGACATGTGGTAAAACTCCATGGGTGGCCTGCAGAGATTGTAAGCAATCGTGGAACACAATTCATCTCACACTTTTGGACAGCTGTCTTCAAGGCCCTTCGTGTGAAGCTGAAACCGACAACCGCATACCACCCCCAAGCTAATGAGAAGGTAGAACGAGTCAATCAGAATTTCGAACAGTACCTACGATGTTATATTGGCTATCTTCAAGATGATTGGTATGCCTGGCTGCCTATGGCCGAATTCGCCTAAAACAATGCTTTGAACGCCTCCTTTGGGAACTCTCCATTCTACATCACCTATGGCTACCATCCCCAGATGAGTTCCCTCGACCTTCCGGCAGTCACAGTTCCCGCTGTGGGGGCTCTGGCCCAACAAATACAGCAGGTACACACTCTCGCTAAGGCGACCTTGGAAAAAGCCCGGCAACGATACAAGCTGTATGCTGACTGGCATCGGTGGCCGGGCCCTCGACTACAACCCAGGGATCTGGTGTGGGTAGATTGCCGACATTACTCCTCCAAACGGCCCTCGACGAAGCTCGACCATAAGTATTTTGGACCATTTCCTGTCCTTCGGCAAGTGAACGAGGTTACAGTTTCCCCCCCGGCTTCACATCAACCCTAACTTTCACATTTCCCTTCTCAACCCAGCAACCCTACCTGACGCTTCTGAAAACCCAGCGGGTGGCCCTGACTCGGATTCATTAACTCTCGGCCCCGATTATGAAGTTCAAGCCATCTTGGATGCCAAACTTTGCCGCGCTAGACTTCACTATTTCATAGATTGGCAGGGGTTCGGCCTCGACGAGCGATCCTGGGAGCCCGCAGCCAATGTTCACGCCCCTCAGCTCCTCCGCCTCTTTCATTGGCGCCACCCTGACAAGCCCCGACCGGCACGGCGCCTGGGGGGGGAGGCCTTCAAGGGAGGTACTGTCAGTCGCTGCCGCTCCATGACCTGGCGGCTGCGCCCGCTGGCTGAAGACTCCACTCTCTCCACCGACGGAGTCAAGTTGACGCAAGGTCCAGCACTGCTGACACTATAACGCGGACCTACCCGGGCCCTCCCATGTCTCGGCAGGGCCCCGCCCCCCGCTGCTTCGCTCCGCACGCCTCCAGGCGTGTGTAGGGGGCGGAGCCTGTACTTTATCTACTGGCGCTGCAGGGCACACAGTGCCGGTGAACAGAGCTTGTATGCCTGGAGAGACTGGCCCCCTGCTTGGAAGCTAAGTATTTTTGGATTGTTGCTTGTCATTGCTGTTTTGTGTTCCCTTAGCCCTGTCTCTCCCAGAGTTTAGCTCCCCTCCTCCCGCTCCTGTCGTGAGTGGCCTAAGTGCGTTCCCCTTCATTGTATGGTGTGAGACAGTTAACCCTTGCCTTCCCCCATAGAGTGCTTGTGCAGATAGAGTGGGCCTGCGGGCATGTGCACCTCTCCCCCCCCCCCTTCCTGGGGTTCGCTCCCCCTTCCCCTTGGTGTGACAGCCCCCTAGCCCTTACCCCTACCCCTGGACCCTACTCCCCTGCAGCCCCTGCACCATCCTTCACAGACCTTCCGCTCCCCCTCCGTTTGAATGTTGGGGTGTGTGAGAACCCTGGTCCCTTTTCGAATAGCTCTTTGCCCTATGATGATAGGGGCCTGAATTTCTGGTGCGAGAGCACGCGGAAGGGCCCACACACTATCCTGATGGGCCTCCTTAATCCCGTTGCCCTAAACAGAGCTTCCCCATGTGCGAGCAGTGTGCATGGATGGTCTCTCGTCTTCCTTTCCCCCCTTCCTTCCCCCCTCCCACTGACACCTACACAGCTTGGGCCCTGTCTATCAGCGGGACTGCCTCACCCCCCGTGCTCCCAGCGGTCTTGCGGGGGCGCCCGATAGAATTCCCCCAGATTTCCTGGGGGGCCACATTTGAAAGGGTGTTCTCGGTGACTGCATCGTGACTCTGGAACTCTCTCCCGGCAGAGATCCGACTCTCCCAGGCCCTCACGATGTTCCCACCATGCAGGAGAAGGCAAAAAACCCTGCAGAGTCAGTCTTGCCTTCCTTCCTGTTCCCAAATATGGTGATTAGCTAGACCCTGAGTTTGCGCGCAGGCCCCACCAGCCAGACACCCACCATAGAATGATAGTACCCAGGCACCGGAACACCCCATCAGTCCCACCTCGAGTTACAAACATCTTTGATGCTTCTGGAAGAAAGAAAATATATATGATGTTATATTATATTTATAGGAGTAAAACACACATCAAAATTCTTCCTGTAGCATCAAATAAAAAACTCCTTGCAAGTTGTGCCTCATAAATTAAATAAGTATATATATATATTTATAATGTTAATAATTACACAACTAAAATTAAATCATATTGCGTCACAATTATTCCTTCCATATAAATGATTGATCAGTATTCTTATGGTTGGTTTATTATATTATGTATTAAACTAAACTAAACTAAACTCCATTCTTGTCCTCCTTGACCTCTCTGCTGCCTTTGACACTGTTGACCACTCACTCCTCTTGGACTCGCTTTACTCTTTGGGCTTCCGCGGCTCTGTCCTTGACTGGTTCTCCTCCTACCTCTCTGATCGCTCCTTTAATGTCTCCTTCCCTGAGTCGACCTCCCCCTCCCTTCCCCTTTCGGTTGGGGTCCCCCAAGGTTCTGTCCTTGGCCCTCTCCTCTTCTCTATCTACACCCTGTCCCGTGGCAAAATTATTGCCTCCCACGGATTCCAATACCATCTCTACACTGATGACATCCAACTCTATCTCTCTACCCCCTCTCTCTCCTCGTCTATCCATTCACGCCTCGTCGACTGCGTCTCTGATATCTCCGCCTGGATGTCCTGACGTCAACTCAAGCTAAACATGGCCAAGACCGAACTCCTCATTTTTCCTCCCTCCCCTTCCTCTCCCTCTAACCTGACCATCTGCATCGAAGGGGTCACCATCCATCCTGTTCTCCAAGCCCGCAGCTTGGGCTTCATCTTTGACACGCACCTCTCTTTTAAACCTTACATTGACTCTGTGGCCAAATCCTGCCGATTCGCTCTCCACAACATTGCCCGCATCCGCCCCTTTCTCTCTATCTCCTCGGCCAAAATCCTTGTTCATGCCATGGTTATCTCTCGCCTCGACTACTGCAACCTCCTACTTGCTGGCCTCCCTCGCTCTCACCTGTCCCCCCTTATCGCAATCCAAAACTCCGCTGCCAAGGTCATTCACTCTGCCCGTCGCTTCGACCATGTGCAGCCTCTCCTCCTCTCCCTTCACTGGCTCCCCCTTCCTGAACGTATCCTGTTTAAACTCCTGGTTTTCACGTTCAAATCGCTCCACGACCAAGCTCCCCCTTACCTCTCGGACCTAATTTCCCTACGCACTCCTGCACGCGCTCTCCGCTCTTCCTTTGTCCCCTCCCTCACTCTCCCTCGTTTCTCCTGCTCACCTAACCGCCTTCGACCCTTCTCCCTCGCTGCCCCCCATGCCTGGAACTCCCTCCCTGCCCACATTCACCTTGCCTCCTCCCTCCGCTCCTTCAGATCCCTCCTCAAGACCCACCTTTTCCTTGCTGCCTTTCCCAATGCCTGCTAGTCTTTCCCCTTACTCTTACTGTCTGCCCTCCTCTGCTGACTGCTGCTACCAACCTCTTTGTAACCAAGCCAAGCACACACACCTGAGACTTCACACCTGCTTGAATGTTTGTTTGTCTTCTCCCCTGTCTCTCCCACTGTCCCCTCTCCCTGTCTCCCCCGCTTTGTCTTTTAGATTGTAAGCCACAGGCAGGGACCGCGTCTATTTCTGTGTTCTGTACAGCACCAGGTCACATGACTGGCGCTATATAAATGTTTATAATAATAATAATAATAATAATTAATAAACTGCCTAACTGAGTCAGACCAATGGTCCATCTTAGCCCAGTATTGTCACAACCTGACACGGTAGCAGGGGTTTCAAATTTGGCTCCAAATCCGGCTCTTCCAGGGTCTCCAGCAGAGGCCATCCTGGCGTGCTACCTGAGACCCCTCCAAGGCCCCAGCAGAGGCCTCCCCCAGGTGTGCTACCAGGGATCCTGAAGCGGAGTTTGAACCTGGGACCTTACACATGCAAAGCACGCGCTCTTATCACTTGAGCTTGGGGGGGGAGTTCAATAGATAATAGCCCCCCCCATAGCTCAATAGATAATAGCTCTATAGATAATAGATAATTACCTATTATATAATAGATCTATTATATAATAGATAATTATTATCTAATTAATAATTAGATAATTAAAATGAGAAATTTAAAAACTGAATGTAAAAACTTAAACTCATATTTAACATTTAAATGTGAATGGGATTGCTCCATCAGTGCAACACTATGCAGGGTTGAAAGGGATCTCAAGGTCATCTAGAAGGGACCCCAAGGTCACATCGGGCCAGGTAATGTAGAACAAAAGTCACCAAATTCAACAAGAACTGACACAACAAAGTGACATGGGAGAAAATTTTACCACAGGGATGAAGACAAATTTGGAAGCTCGTTCATGGGAACAGAGAGACAAATATCTTCATGAATCAAAGTCGGCTCAGCTCTGGACAGAACAATAGTTGTAGACTTGTTCAGTTGGAAGGAACCACAAAGCAGGATGTCTAGTGCAACCCAGGCAGATACCCCTTACCTACAGCATCACAGACAGATGAGATGCCATAACACCCCCCTGGGGAACTGATTCCATTGGCCAACAGTTCTCACAGTTAAGAAGTGTTTCCTAATATATTATCTAGCTTAAATCTGTATTCTTGCAATTAAATCCCATTCCCTCTTGATCTCTCCTCTATGGCCATGGAGAACAAAGGCTCACTATGTTTTTTGTGGCATCCGTTTCAGAATTTGGAAAAGGCTCTTCAGTCTCCACAAGGTCATCATGTCTATAGGGAGACAGACAATAAGGCCTCAGGAGGGATGATTGTTCCGACCCATGGTGTGATCCACAAACCCATTACTCCCTGTGGACTTCAATGGGACTACTCCAGAGTAAGGAGTTTGTGGATTGCAGACCCCAGTTAAGAATGAGATGGTTATCATCTTAATTAGGAGTGGCCACTGGCCAAACTGTGGCTCTTCTGCCATTTAAGTGCTGCTCTTGGGGTCTCTGCAGCTGAATTTCAGACACCCCTCATAAACTCAGCAGCCAGAATCACAGAGCACTGGCTCCACCATCCAGTCATGAAGCAGAAGAGAGGGGAGGGGAAGTGTGTGTGTGTATGCCATGCAAAAGTTCAGAGAGACAGAGAATGGGATCCTGAAATCCTGGCATACGAAATTCTGAACCATCAACCCACCGAAATCAGGACTGAAACCACAAACAAGGATGGAAGGAAATTTGGATTTCCCCCTGCCAAACTGACTGCAAATTAGGAGCGACTCTAGAACAACTAGTTTGGGGGAGCAAACGGGTGGCGAGGAACATTATTAGGGAAGCGAGGATTTTGCTATACATTAAATACTTATAGAATTGAGGTAATTAATGTTGTTAGTTCATTTACCTTATTAATGAAGCTGAATACGCCTGTTGTTATGAGAAGAAGCAAATCTGCCTACAACTTTCTTCAGATCAAGAGACTTTGACAACTGTTTTTCAATACCCATGACAGCCAAGTCCCTTAACCGGTCAGGTAATATTTCACTCGTCAAAGGCATGAGAATGTTCTTTCACGTGCAGCACTTGATGCAGGAATACTCACACCAATCACACATAATTTGTGTAGCTCACAGAAGGCAAGTTTGTATTTATTCAAAAAAGTTAGGAGTTGTAGCAAACTGTCAATCTTGGACTTCTGCTCTTCTGCATAGTGTTTAATTGCTTTTGGCAAGAGTTTCACCTCGGTTTCCATACTGTCTATATCACATTCATAATGTTCCGCAAGTGCTTTCAATTTTAAGAAGTCAAGAAAGTTCTCACACTTTGGGTTAAGGCAACTGACACCAATAAGAACAGACTTATTTTCAGAAAATATTCTTTGAAGCTCTCCAGTTATTCTATCAAGCACTGGCAAAAAGACGTGTTTTCTGAAGTCTTCTATCTGTAAAAGGGTTTGTCCTTCACTTGGCACTTTTTCAGTCAAAACGTATTCTTGAAGTCTTTTAGGAAGCTTCCGTACACAACAGTGACATACGACCTGAACTTCAGGCTTAAAATCATTGTCTAAAGGTATGGTACTGGCTTCACTCCATATTGCACCAAATGACTCTTCTGAATGATCTCTCGTGTTCAGAAATTCACTGGTTAGGGCATTTACAGATAAGCATGCCTGAGACAAGTCACAGTCAACTGCTTGCAAAAAGTCAGATACAACTTTAAGCAGCTGAAGAATTTTTGTGAACATGCAAAGAAGGACAATAAAGTCAAAGTCTAATACTGATAAAAGACCTCTTGCACCCAGTGCCCTGTCACCTCTCGACATATCTTGTGATAGTACAGTAAGTGTCAGAGGAATGGCTGGAAGTGTCTTTTTCACAGCATTACAGGCAGAAGCTTGGCATGCCCATCGAGTGTCACAGAGCTTCTTTAATTCCAAGACTTTATTTTGGGGTTCTAGTTTCTTCAGAATGGCTATGAATTTGGTGTGGGTACCTGACCCAGAGGGAAAAGTGTACAGTTTCTCCAGGATACTGAAAAAATGTAGTGCATGTGTATTTCCTTTGCATACATCAACAACAACGAAATTGAGCCTGTGATTGACACAATGAACATACAATGCTTGAGGTACTTCATCTCGTAGAAGAGCTTGCACACCATTAAGATTTCCATTCATTACATTTGCACCATCATAGGTCTGGGCTATACAGTTCTGTATATCAATACCACACTATGACAATGTGCTCTTTATGTACTGAAGGAGAGACTTTGAATCAAGTGACTCTGCAGGATGGAAACCAAGAAATCCTTCCTATACAGTGCCTTGCAAATAGTACCTCAATACAACTGACACTTGTTCTACTTTGCTAACGTCTTTAGTTTCATCAACCATTATAGAGAAAACATTAGCCTCTTTCACTTCCTGGCTTATGCATTCAAGTACCATTTTTGACATAACATGAATGATTTCATTGGGCATTTTTAGACACACGTTAAAGTTCCGGATGTTTCAATCTTCCGGGTTTACAAGTTCACAAGTAAGTTCCGGATTCATTTTTCACACACACACTGCCCTGAGGCAGTTCCTGGATGCATTCTTCACACAAGCACTGCTCTGGGGCAGCCTAAAGTAGCCACAGCTGTAAATGTGACCGGCTGCCATGGAAGCCAAGTGACCACAGCTTCCTGGAGCAAAGCAGTTTACCAGGAGAACCTTTTACACACAAAAGTTCTGGGAGAAGTTTCACGCAGAAGTTCAAAGATCCGGATGTTTAAGATCTGGATGAGCGATTTAGACACACAGAAATTTCTGGATGTTACAGCAAACATCCAGGAGAAATGTGTGTCTAAAAACACCCATTGAGTATTGATGAGTGGGTGTATTTTGCATTCAGTGGTCCACTTTCAATTTTCTTTCTCACTACATCATTGTATTTGACTATTAGAGTCAGGAGCTCCAAAAAGTTGCCCTTGTCAGCACCGCTTTCACTCTCATCTTTTCCTCTTTGAGCAATCCCACGAACTGCAGTGGGTCTCAGAATATCTGCCACAACTTCAATGTGCATATGATTCTCTTGCACAAAAGCAGAATATGCAGCAGTAATTTTTTTCCGACTGAACTGAAAGACCATCATCTTTGGAAAGAATATCTTTGAATGAAGACCATGCACTTGACAGCTCTTGTGATTCTGACTATTTTCATGTTGTCTGAAACCTGCATCCTTTGCCATAGCTTTTTCCAGTTGCAGAAGCCATTAACAATAAATATAGATTTTTCCAAAGCAATGGATGTAGAAAAAAATCTGCACAGGAAGCAGTAAGCTGCATTCATTATCTCACTATATTCAACCCCTGGCTATAAACCAAACCACTCTCTTTTGAAACTTCTCCACTCATTCTTGTATTTTGTTTGAGGATAAGACCTTAGCTGTGGTTGTTTGGGGCCATCAGATACACATTGTGCAATATCGCAGGGTCCTGGTGGAATCCCTGAGCTTATCTTATTACGTGGTGGGGGTCTTGCTTCCAGTTTCTCTTGCTGGTACTGCATCACCCCCCTGTCATTTTCCTCTGCCTCTTCATCTGATAAAATACTGAGTGTTCTTCTACTTCTATTTCTTCTATAATATCTTCGTCATTATCTAAGGTACAGAGTTTGGAGGTAATACTAGCAGAGCACTCTCCTAATTTTTCGGACACATAGCCGGTTTCTAGTGTGGAGGGCAAGTCTTGTTGAATGCTGGAGTATCTGCTTTTCTTTGAGGCATTTTGTTTCATAAAAAGCTCTGAAACTGCCACTGTTCATTTGCTTGACATTTTCAAACTTACTCAGAAATTGGGACAGATTCCTCTTAGAAAATACTGTCTACTTGGATTAGGCCAAACCCAGTCTGTGCTTTCCAGGCTAGTTTTCTTTCTCTTTTCCTGTCAAGACCACGTGGCAGGAAAGACTGGGGTGGGGAGGGGAGGGGAGAGAGTTCAGTGCCAGCTGAAACCTGCAGGGGAGATGCCCCTGCCCCTGCACCCCCCTACACATGGTCTCACCCAACTCAGTTCCTGGCCAGGAAAGAAGCTAAGGGATTGGCTTGGCTGGGAGGCTGGAAGAGTCCTCCCTCTTACCTACCTACGCTGACTTCTGCCTGTTAATGAGGCTTCTTAAACAACTGAGGCCTTTTAAAACAATCAGTTAGAGCTAGGACCATAATAGACTATGACTGCATTGTCTGACATGTCACACTTTGCTGCAAAGTTCCAGCCACACGTGGATGGGGGAGCGGGAAATATTTTGGGGGGGGAGCGCCCACTACCCCTGCTGCAAATCCAGCAGAACCGTTGACTGGGGCCTCCACTTCCAAGATTCCTCCCAGGTATAAAAGGGCTCCGAATTCAAACTTCCATTCTAAGAAGAAAGTCACTGCTAGAACGGGTCAGGCCAATGGTCATCTCTGGTCCCAATGACCCCTTCTGTCTCTGGCCAATGGTCCCCTCCAGCCAGGGCCAGCCTTACAATTTTGGGCCAAAGGTACTGGGGCCTCTAGTGGCCCCATGTCCTGCCCCATGGTTTTGCCCCTGCAGGGGCAGTTCCTAGATGTAGTCATGTTATTTATCCCTTGTCTGTTATCCCTTGAATGTTATTTATCCCTTGTCTCTCCCTATGTCCCCTCTCTCCGTGTCTATGAGATTGTAAGCCATAGGCAGGGACCGCATCTTTCTTATTGTTCTGTGAAGTGCCAAATACACAGCTGGCAGTATACAAATCCGTATAATAAAATATAATAATAAATAATAATAATAATAATAATAATAATAATAGTCATGTTTGGGGCCCTGTTGTGAGGGAGTTGGGGGTCCCACAACCTGTCCTGGTGAAAACCAGGGCCACTGCAGAGGGGGGCCAAAAATAGAGAAAATAGCAGGGCCCAGAGCAGCCCCTCTGTGGTAAGACAGGACTTTCCTCCAGCTTCAGAACCTCTTGCCAACAATCCTCTCTAGCCCCAGCACCCACATCTCCTCAGGCCCCATTGCCAGCAGTACTGGATGCTGCAGCCAGTGGGCTCTTTTTCTAATCAGTGTGGTTAATTTCTGTTTATAAACCTACCCCGGACAGTCCTTCTTTGGGTGCTGAATCCCACTGTCTATGGGCAGATTCACAGGGGGGGGCTCAGGAGGCTTCAGCCCCCCCATTTCGTTTTGGCTTTCATTTTCATTGATTTCAATAGAAAACACGTTTTCAGCTGTAACTTTGTTATTTTTCAATATATGTGGCTGGAATCTGGGCTGAATATACCTCCAATGGAAGGCATTACGTGTACCAAATTGCACAAGGATTGAGTAAAGGAATCCAATTTTAGAAGCAATTGAAATATTTTATTTTGCAAAATTCTTCATATACATTCATATACATTCTTCTTTGCCTCATATCTAATGTAGATGACACTTGTCAGGTTTACACCCCTTCCCATATTTACTATCTTTGCCAACTTCCAGAAGTATTGGATAAAGGGTCCTGGTGGTATAAGCAATTAACATATAAATGTATATCTGACTAACATCTTTGTAGTCCAACCCGTGTACATGAAATTTGGCAGGGCTGTTTATAACACTTTCATTATCATTTCATTATCATCTCTGCCACATATCAGAAAGCTGTGATAAAGGGTCCCAATTTTATATGTCTGCACAGCATATCCAGAGAAGGAGCCTATGCCAGGGATTCTCTTGCGTCACTGTGGTATAAGATCGGCTGGTGATGCCAATTGGCCAGCAGAAAGGTCAACCAAATATTCTCATTCTGTGCTGTGACCATCCCAACATCTCTCCCCCACTTGTTACTGGAAAGTCGGAAGCATCTGTTTAGGAAAGAGTCAATAGAGATTCTCTTATGTCCTCTGTCACAGTGCTGCAGGATGTGATTGTGATGATAACTGGCCAGCCTGGATGGGTAAACTATGTCCCCTGATTGCTGGGATGCTATCCCCAAAGTCCCAGTTATTTTCTTTATGCCCACCTCAGGGCCGCCCCCTATGCCGGCCTCGAAGTCACTACCAATTGGTCCTGTAAAGCTGGAAGCATGCAGTAATTGGCCTGTGAATGTGTCTGTCAGTCTTTTGGTTTGCTCCACATCCTCTCTCCTACAATTTCTCTCCCCCTGCCTTGCAGGGTGCCTGCCTCTGACTGGCACTGGATGTGCCGCTATTTATCTGAATAATGGTCTTCACGGGGACAACATCAATTGTTTATAAAATTGGGTCCCTTTATCAAATTGTCCTGTAGTTTGGCAGAGATGACAGTGAAGATATGTGATACATTCCTGGCAAATACCTTTTAAACAGGATGGAATATACAAGTGATACAGCTGGAAATGTATTTTCAAGTTAATGTTTTATACCATCAGGACCCTTTATCCAATCTTTCTGAAAATTGGCAGGTGTGTTAGGCTTTTGGAGGGACATAATATTCACAGGTGTAATGCAAATTGGATGCAAGATAAAGAAGTTGTAGCCATGAATGTGTATGGAGCTTTTCTGAAAATCACAACATTCAATTGCTTCTAACATCGGTTTCCTTTACCTAATCATTTCACAAATTGGTACACATAGTGCTCTCCTCTGGGCGTAGACCCTCCCCATGTTTAATCAGAATTGAATAAGAAACAAAAATGTTACAACTAGAAATATGTTGTTCAGGTTTTTCCCTTTATTTCAAAAACAAAATGTTATTTTCATTTCTATTTTTGTTATTATTATTTGTCATTTTTGATATTGCAATAACAATAATGAAAACAACAGTGTTCATTATCATTATTGTAATAATGAAAATGACATGCACACTTCTACAAGGGGGCATGGTTTGCCCATCTCTTTGGGTATGGAGTGCAGTGGGGATTTGCTTCTTACCTGATTGACTTGTAAGGGGGCATTTCCCCCCTTTCGTGTATTGCCCTCTTTTGCACAGTGAGGATTTGCCCCTCATCTACTTTGGGCTTAAGGGGGCATTTGCCCCTCCCTGATTTATTTCCTCTTTGGCATGGGGTACAATGGAGATTTGCCCCTAGACTGTGTATTTTCCTGTAGCGAGCCTAGGGGAAGGGGTTATTTAGCCATCTGTGTTTGATGCCCATTTTCAGGCAGCAGCTGGAGCCCAGCTATCATATCCACTGCTCAACTGAACCTGAGCCCCCCTCCCCTGTTGGAGCTGTGTCTTGGGGGGTTTCCCATGGCTTTGGGGTGAGGGATAAACTGGCCTGATACTGTTGCTCACTTTGTAGGGGGTGGGGCTAGAGCTGGGGCTGGAGGTGGGGCCTGCTCACCTGGGCAGAGCTATACTAACTTTGGACTTCAGCCCCCCCATGCACATCACTTCTGGATCCGCCCCAGCACTGTCCCTCTTTCAGGGAGGGGTCAAAGTCCGTCTTCCAGAAGAGAAACAAAGAGGCCAGTACTGAAGCCTCAGACACCTCTCTCCTGGTTGCCTCCCGGGAAAGCACGTGAGAGGACAATGAGGAGACGATGGAATGACAAGCAGGAGCACTTCTGTCCCTTTATACACTTGGAATATTAGGAGGCATATGAATGTGAGGAGGTAGAGCTTATCACTGAGGGGCAGAGCTTATTGACTAAGGGGGTATTAAAATAGCCCTTCACCCATAAAAGTCAATGTCAGCTGGGCTATTGCCTTCAGTGAATGGAGGATTATCCTTAATGTCCTGTTCTTGGTAAGGCAAACTTTTCCTGTGTGTCTTTCAGCAGAGGGAGACTCCCACATTTGTCCTGAGGGCTTTTCCTCCTTCTTTTTAAAGTCCCAGTGAGACAACATCTCCACCCAAACCACTTTTGTTTTGTAAATTACATCATTCAGTCAGAACTGTTCCCCCACAATAGCACCCCCGCCCATGCCTGCCATGCCTAGGTGAAAGCATTGACTAAGTCCTGGAAGCTCTGGTTCTGAGGCTCAAAAGTTGGCAAAGGGGAGGGGGGATTTGGGCATCCGCACTGCTCTGAAAATTCAGGGAGATGTATCCCATCTATTTCTGCCATAACGATGTTCCCACCAGGTTGTGAAACTGTGCCAGGTCTCAGCTCAGCTGCATTAGGCAATTGCTATGGTACCAGTGGCTCTCTGTGTGGGGAAAACAAGCTCCAACCCTTCATGCCGCTTCAAGCAGCAAAGGGCCAGAGTGAAGGAAATAGGACTTTTTTCCCCACCCAGAGATCCACCTCTGAAAATCACCAGGGAGCAAGAGCGATCAGTGCTGTATCTTGCTGAGCTTGGAGCCCAGGAACCACATCTTCTGCTACAGCCTCTGCTGCCCCTGCCACATGCCGTGCTGGGGGAGCAGAGCCTGCCCTGGAGACTGTCCTGAACCTGCTTGCCCCAGCTGGAGCCTGCCCTGTGTCCCTGCTGCACCGCTGCCCTTGCTGCCCCAGCAGGGGCAACTGGTGGGTTTTGATGTTGGAGGGGCACTGGGGCAGTAAGGCCAGCGGGCCTAGGGGCAGAGCCAGGGGGACGGTAGGTCAGTGGCATGGCATAACCTAGCAGCAAGGAGTTCCCAGGGTTAACATCAGATGGAAGAAAACACAGTCTACATGCACATCAAGCTTAAAATAAATACTTTATAAACCCACAACACAGGGACCCATCCTTGTAAAGCACCCCAGTCACAGCCTGAGTGACTGGGGTGCTTTACCACCCACATCCCATTTCCAGCATTTTGAACACAACTGAAATCGCAGGATTTCCAAACCTCCATTTTACCACACACAGTCCCCCCTGCACTAACCCACTAGCCCCCATTCCCCTCCCCTCAAACCCAGGAGCCCTGGCTCCCAGCAGCCCCTGCACTAACCCACTAGTCCCCACTCCCCTTCCCGAGAACTCAGGAGCCCTGGCTCCCAGCACCCCCAGCTCTAACCCACTAGTCCCCACACCCCTCCCAGTGAACCCAGGAATCCTGGCTCCCAGCACCCGTGCTCTAACCCACTAGCCCCCACTCCCCTCCCAGTGAACCCAGGAGTCCTGGCTCCCACCCACCCATCCGAGTGGGAGCCAGGACTCCTGGGTTCCCTAGAGCATCCCCCTGCTCTAACCCACTAGCTTGTGGGGGAGAGAGAGAGAGAGAGATGACAAACCCTCACTCAGAGAACCCCAGAGTCTGGCTCCCAGCCCTAACCCACTAGCCCCCCACTCCTCTCCCAGGGAACCCAGGAGTCCTGGCTCCCACCCACCCATCCAGGTGGGAGCCAGGACTCCTGGGTTCCCTGGAGCATCCCCCTGCTCTAATCCACTAGCCCCCCACTCTTCTCCCAGGGAACCCAGGAATCCTGGCTCCCAGTCCCCCNCGTGTGCCCGCACTTGCCCCCCATGTACCCCCCCGCTTCCTCCCTCCCCCCCCCGTGTGCCTGCACTTGCCCCCCATGTACCCTCCCTGGAATCCAGCAGGGAGGGAGGAAGGGACTCGGGGAGGCGAAGAGCTGCACGCACGTCAGCAGCTCCCAGCCCCCTGCACAGGGCTGGGACCCAGTCTGTGCAGGGGGCTGGGAGCTCTGCTGCTGACGCATGCGCAGCTCTTAGTTCATACCAGGGCTGCCTCTATTGGGTGCCCCCGTATGAACTTTCTCCCTGCCCGGCCCCTGCAATGCAGGAGTGGCCCCTGCAGCACTCTTGCATTGCAGGGTCCCTTTATGTGGAATGGACAGCTCTTCTAGCCGCCCACTCTGCATAAAGGCAGAACGCCTCCCTTTTGACCCTGAAGGCTTCCTTAGGAAGCCTTCGGGGGGGGGGGAGGGGGAGTCACCGGTTGTGTGCGCACTTGTGCACACACCCAGTGAGAATGCGCGGAGCCACCTCGAAGAACCTTGTTTAGCAAGGCAGAGACCTTCAGAAGGTCTCTGCCTTGCTAAACAAGGTTCTTCGAGGTGGCTGCGCATATTCAGCACGATGCCGACGGGGCCGTTTTTGTTTTTTCCCCCCCTTAAAGCTTCTCTGGCCAGCGGCAGCTGCCGCAGCGAAGTCCTGGGGGCCAGGAGTGGCATTGCCCCATCCGCCCTAGAGGGCCCACCGCCCCTGTGTTGGGGAGCAGAACCTGGAGCCAGCCTGGCCCAACTGGAGCACCCACCCCCATGCCTGTCCTGGTACTGGGCTTCATGCCCACCCAGGGCTCTTGTAGCCCTGCCATCATTGCTGCCCTTGCTGGAGGAGTAGAGTCTGACATGAACCTGCCTGCTCCAGCAGGAACCCACCTGGGGATGATGCCACCATGGATATCACTGTGATCATGCCAGGGCTGGGGCCTCCTTCCACACTGTGAGGCGTCCAGTCACATAAGCCACTGCTGTAAGTGGAGTAAGTGAACTGAATTGAAGCAGGGTCAAATTCAGGTGGGGAAATTGATTCATTGGCCATTTTTAGACAGACCCACTTGGGGGCAGGTCCATGCGCACCACCACCCACTTCTAGTAAGTGCTGGGTGGGCACTTCAGACAGCAGGGGATGGGTGTGTGGTTGGTGTGTGTCTGCACCCGCACACCGCCCATTCATGCCACTGCCTGGAGCAACGGGAAAACCCCCAGGTTACTCCATGTGGGGGTAGGGGTGGGCAGTTGCTTGGGTCACAGGAGCACATCTCCACCCACGCCATCTTCAGATGGGCACCTGGGCCCGTGGGGGATGGGTGGACCTGCACAGGTGCCTCCCGTCTGAAAACAGTTCACTTTCCATTGAACTGAATTAAATTGAATTGCAGAAGGGAGACTTAATCTCATTTATGCAAATAATTCATGCAAATGCTGCAGTGCTTCCAAGTAGTCACTCCTGTAACTCCAGTGCTCGTCCCTGGGAAAGGGTTGTTAACCTCTGGAGGTACGCTGCCCCCCGCCCCCACAGACACCGATTCGGATGCCAGCAAGACGAGCGCGAGGTGGCAGGGACAGGCTTTGGGGGGCAGATACAAGGAGGGCTGGCAGGGGGCAGTCAGAGGGATGGGTGTGGCTTGGGGGTGAAGGATTTTGATTGGGCTTCTCCTTTTCCAGCCTGTAACCAAGACCGTTCACTCCAGAAAAAGTGTGGGGGCGAAGCGGATAAGGCCTACCCGAACCAGTGTATAGAGAAGAAATGCTGCCACAAGAACGGGACCTGCTACCATCACGCCATAGACGGTGAGGAGTCCCTGTATAAACATCCGCTCACCCCAGAGCCAGCTGCATCTCAGCACTGGACGAAGGATCTCTGTGTAAAGAATGGCTCTCTCTCTCACGCAGGTCCTCTTCAGCGTCGGAACGCAAGCATCTTTGGGGGGAGCTGTGGCGCACTGGCCCTACTATTCCTGTGTCTCTGCTTCGGCTGGTAAGTTCGGGGTTGGCTGCACACCCCTCTCAGAGAACCCAGGAGTCCTGGCTCCAACCCCCACCCCCTGCCTTAACCTACTAGTCCCATGCATGTTCCCTCCCAGAAAGCCCAGGAGCCCTGGTCTCAGTTCCCTGGTCTAATCCACTAGCCCTCACTACTCTCCTGAGAAACCATGAGTCCTGGCTCCCAGCCTAGCCCCCCTGCTCTAACCCACTAGCCCCATGCATGTTCCCCCTCAGAGAGCCCAGCTCTTAGCCCCCTGCTCGAAACCCACTAACCCCCCCCCCCCCCC
>QEPC01012321.1:831924-846078 GCA_003113815.1 Sphenodon punctatus
AACCCTGCCACTTGGAGACAGAGAGAACCCTTCTACTAGCATCTCATCCATTCAGTGGATGGGACTCCAGTAGGACGACTCTCTCTCTTTCCAACAGTGGTAGTGCCATAGCAGGATAAAAAAAACTGATCACATATTTAACACATACAAAACCTCAGGGCCACAACAAAATAGCTGCAGCATGCAGTTCTGAGTAAAGTAGAATGGCAGATTACACATTGCTATTGCACTGTACAGGAATCACACACCCCACACACACACCACCCCCCAAAGAAGAAACCTGGAAAAAAGCTGCATTAAAAAAAGACAGAAACCTAATTTTTAACCCCTCTTCCCCGCCACCCCCAAGAGACTTGGAACAGAAGCTGAGGAATTGGGGCTTCTTGCGTTCCATCTAGCCCTCCCGCCAAAAAAACCTCCTCGGACTTAGAAAAGGTCCTATTTGTTTGGACATGCATTGGTTGGTGTGGATACAGTGTAGGTATGGGTGCTGTTTAGGTGATGTGGCTTCTTTGGTTCAATCCAGCCCCCCATCACCTAAACAACACCCATGCCTATACTGTATCCCCACCAACCAATGCCTGACCAAACAAATAAGCATTTTCTCAGTTCGAGTAGTTTGGTGCCTGGCTGGGTACTCAATTAAAATACTTTCTTGTTTCACTGAGATCCCCTTGGCAGGAATAAAATAAATTAAAATAAAAAGGAAATAAAATAGATTAGAATAAAATAAAGCTTTTCAAATAAATCATAAGAAATATAAAATAAAATTCCTTCTCCACGTTTTAAAATGTACGTAGAAGTCACACCTGTGAACAACAAGTGCAGCGTATCCAGCAATTTCATTAGGCAGGTTATATTCACCTCCTGCATGTGTCAGGTTTAAAAGCAGACAGACAACCTTAAACCTCACTTACAAGCAGGTTTAGCAAAGATCCACCTAAGAGACACAAAGTTTTCCCCCAATCTGCACAGGTTAAAATGTCAGTTTCAGCAAAGCTGCAGACTCAAACCATTCCCAAAAGTCCACACAGGTTCAAAGACTCCCAAACACAGCAGCGAAACAAACACTCCACATCATCAAGTGGGGGCACACCAGGGAGTGGGGGTCACTCAGGGACACAGTGGGGTCACTTGGGGGAAGTGGGGGCTGTGTCCTCAATGACCCCACTCCCCCCCATACTCCCAGTGTACCCCCACTCCCCAAGTGACCCCCACCCCCCCCAGTGGGGGCCACTTGGGGACACAGTGGGGGCCACTTGGGGACACAGTGGGGGAGTGGCCATGGGGGTCACTTGGGGACACAGTGGGGGCCCCTGCTGTGTCCCCAAGTGACCCCCACTCCCCTACCAGGTCCCCACCATCTTCAAGTGGCCCCCAAATACCCCCACTCTCCAGTTAGCCCCCCACTCCCCCAATGCAAAAAACCCTAGGGCCTATTTGATCCTTGCAGACAGGTCCGGACCGGGGAACACAATGGCTGCCGCTGGGCTGGGGATCTGCGAGTGAACGAGGTCTCTGAATGAGACTCCGTCCACCTGCAAATTTCACGCCTCGCAAGTTGCGCAGCCGCAGCCTGAGAGACGAGTTGAAAGGCGCCCCTCCAGGCTATAGGACTAGTGCGCAGGCGCAGCCTTTCTCCCCGGCTGTCACGCATGCGCAGAAGAGAGTGGGGACTCCGACAGCGCCGGTGTCGGAGTCTCATGCGCCTGGGTCAGCACGAGCCACACAGGACTTTTTAAAGGTCCTGTGCGCTGCGCGGCTCGCACTGACCTGCATGCATGCCTGGGCAGACTTAGTGGTGCTGGGCGCTTATGGGGCACCGCCCCCAGCGCACAGCGAGGGGCTGCCTCTGGGTCAACTTAAACCCCTGAGTCCCTCTCCTCCTCGGTTTCCAACTGTGGAGTTCATAGCCAATTAATAAAACACTTCTTGTTGATCCCCAAATGCATAACTTTGCAATTTGTGCTACTGAATTTCATTCCATTTCTAACACTCCAATCCAAAGGTCATACAGCTCATCTGGTATAATTTTCCGAACCTCCTCTGTATTGGCAATTCTAACTTGGTGTCATCAGCAAATTTAATTAGCACACTCTTACTTCCCACACCAAGGCCAGTAACAAATACATTGAATAAGACAGGTTCCAAAACAGATCCTTGAGGAACTCCACTAGCAACCTCTCTCCAGTTTGAAAGTCCACCTTTCAGCCTGACCCTTTTTTTCCATTATTGAACCAATTCCATACCCTTTGAACTATCTCTATATTAATTCCCATCTTCTTCAGCTTAAGCAGTAGTTTACCATGCGGCACAGACTATATCTACGGCATTGCCCCTATCCAAAAAGATAATCATCTTTTTTTAAAAAAACCAAAAACTCAGATTGGTCTGGCATGGTCTGCCTTTAGTGAGCCCATGCTCTCTGGGATGGGAGTTGGGACTAGTGCAAGAGAGTGGGGAGTCAGGACTCCTGGGTTCTCTGGAAGGGAAGTGGGGGCTAGCAGGTTAGAGCAGGGGGGGCAGGAGCTATACCTCCTGGGTTCTCTGGGAGTAAGATTACCTCTAGGCGGTATCACGTGTGTGGGGCATTGATCCCATCGGCAGGCCGCTCACACGGGGACGTTGGCGTCGGGACCAGCTGCGCGAGATCTTGCGAGCAATGCGGGCCAGGGTGCCCCCCTTGGCGCCATAGTCTCGGGCCAGTTCTTCAGGCGCAATCTCCAGGTTGCCCGTGTACCAAACAATCCAGCCCAGCAGGCTCAGGAAAACGAGGACTGCGCCCGAGTAGATCAGCAGGTCCCCAAAATCTCGCCCCCGCAACCGCAGGCGGGCAAAGATCCCAGTGAGCAAGGCTGCAGTGCCAGCAGCATCCAGCAAGACCGCCAGTGCCAGGGCAAAGCGGCACCGGCCCAGCCCCCGTGCACCCATTCCGGGGAGGGGGGATTGAGGGGCACCAGATGTGGGCAGAGTGCTGGAGGGCACCCAGGAAGTCAAGAAGTGGGCACTGGGGCAGTGAGGTCTGCTCTGGGGTGCCCAAGGAGCAGCAGGACAATCAGGGGAGTAGAGAGATACTCAGGGGTGCCTGTGGAGGAAGGAAATGCCAGGGGTCAGAGGGAGGCACTGGGAGAGGTACAGAGAACTGCTACAAGATGCCTAAGGGGGCAGAGAAGGGATCATCGAGGTAGCCAGGGGACAGAGAAAGGCAATATGGGGTGTCTTTGGGGGGGGCGATGGGGAGGGAACACAGAGGGGTGTGGAGGTAGGCAAGGGGGCAGAGAGCTGCTATGAGGTACCTACAGGGGCACTGGGCTAGCCAGGAGCAGAGAGGGGTCTCTATTGGGCATCTGGGGGGCATCCAGGAGAGCTGATAAGGGATACCTGGGAGCAGGACCCCAGGAGAGAGAAAATTGCTATAGGGCTCTTACGGGACAGAGAGATCCCAGAGGGACTAAGGAGTGGGGGACTGAGCCAAGGCACTGGGGCAGCTGGGGGTGTGGCCGGTGGGGGGGGGCTATGGGGCTCCTAGGAATCCTAGGATCAGGGAACCAGGGTCATACTAAGGGGTGCCTGGGAAGCTGAGCTGTAGGGCAGGGGAGTGGAGTAATCTGGGAGAGAGGGGGCTAGGGCAGGGGCGTTGGACTGAGGGGTTTTTAGGGCAATGCTGGGGGCGCAATGGGGTCCCGGCAGATCCAGGTGGGTCTGGGAGGGAAGAGGAGAGTCGATCCAGGCTGGGAGGGGCGCCCGGTGGGGCAGGGAACAGCACAGGTAGACAAGGAACCTGCGTAACAGGCTCCAAGCAGAGAGGATCAAATGTCATTAACCCTGCCCTCCCCAGAGAAACCAGGCATCCTAACTCCCAGGCCCAGTGCTCTAACCCTCAGTGAACCCAGGAGTTCTGGCTCTCAGCTCCCTGCTCTAACCCACTAGCCTCACTCCCCCCTCCCCCACAGAGAGCCCAGGAGTCCTGTCTCCCAAACCTTCTGCTAAATCACTAGCCCCCAAACCCTCCCAGAGAACCCAGGAGTCCTGTCTCCCAAACCTTCTGCTAAATCACTAGCCCCCAAACCCTCCCAGAGAACCCAGGAGTCCTGTCTCCCAAACCTTCTGCTAAATCACTAGCCCCCAAACCCTCCCAGAGAACCCAGGAGTCCTGTCTCCCAAACCTTCTGCTAAATCACTAGCCCCCAAACCCTCCCAGAGAACCCAGGAGTCCTGTCTCCCAAACCTTCTGCTAAATCACTAGCCCCCAAACCCTCCCAGAGAACCCAGGAGTCCTGTCTCCCAAACCTTCTGCTAAATCACTAGCCCCCAAACCCTCCCAGAGAACCCAGGAGTCCTGTCTCCCAAACCTTCTGCTAAATCACTAGCCCCCAAACCCTCCCAGAGAACCCAGGAGTCCTGTCTCCCAAACCTTCTGCTAAATCACTAGCCCCCAAACCCTCCCAGAGAACCCAGGAGTCCTGTCTCCCAAACCTTCTGCTAAATCACTAGCCCCCAAACCCTCCCAGAGAACCCAGGAGTCCTGTCTCCCAAACCTTCTGCTAAATCACTAGCCCCCAAACCCTCCCAGAGAACCCAGGAGTCCTGTCTCCCAAACCTTCTGCTAAATCACTAGCCCCCAAACCCTCCCAGAGAACCCAGGAGTCCTGTCTCCCAAACCTTCTGCTAAATCACTAGCCCCCAAACCCTCCCAGAGAACCCAGGAGTCCTGTCTCCCAAACCTTCTGCTAAATCACTAGCCCCCAAACCCTCCCAGAGAACCCAGGAGTCCTGTCTCCCAAACCTTCTGCTAAATCACTAGCCCCCAAACCCTCCCAGAGAACCCAGGAGTCCTGTCTCCCAAACCTTCTGCTAAATCACTAGCCCCCAAACCCTCCCAGAGAACCCAGGAGTCCTGTCTCCCAAACCTTCTGCTAAATCACTAGCCCCCAAACCCTCCCAGAGAACCCAGGAGTCCTGTCTCCCAAACCTTCTGCTAAATCACTAGCCCCCAAACCCTCCCAGAGAACCCAGGAGTCCTGTCTCCCAAACCTTCTGCTAAATCACTAGCCCCCAAACCCTCCCAGAGAACCCAGGAGTCCTGTCTCCCAAACCTTCTGCTAAATCACTAGCCCCCAAACCCTCCCAGAGAACCCAGGAGTCCTGTCTCCCAAACCTTCTGCTAAATCACTAGCCCCCAAACCCTCCCAGAGAACCCAGGAGTCCTGTCTCCCAAACCTTCTGCTAAATCACTAGCCCCCAAACCCTCCCAGAGAACCCAGGAGTCCTGTCTCCCAAACCTTCTGCTAAATCACTAGCCCCCAAACCCTCCCAGAGAACCCAGGAGTCCTGTCTCCCAAACCTTCTGCTAAATCACTAGCCCCCAAACCCTCCCAGAGAACCCAGGAGTCCTGTCTCCCAAACCTTCTGCTAAATCACTAGCCCCCAAACCCTCCCAGAGAACCCAGGAGTCCTGTCTCCCAAACCTTCTGCTAAATCACTAGCCCCCAAACCCTCCCAGAGAACCCAGGAGTCCTGTCTCCCAAACCTTCTGCTAAATCACTAGCCCCCAAACCCTCCCAGAGAACCCAGGAGTCCTGTCTCCCAAACCTTCTGCTAAATCACTAGCCCCCAAACCCTCCCAGAGAACCCAGGAGTCCTGTCTCCCAAACCTTCTGCTAAATCACTAGCCCCCAATACCCTCCCAGAGAACCCAGGAGTCCTGGCTCCCAGCCTCCTTGCTATTACCCCTGCTTTCCTCCCAGGGAACCCAAGAAAACATTGTGATAATAATGGCACCTATCCCTTTAAGAGGGCTCTCTTCTCCCTCCACAGGTGTCTCGCTGTCCAATCAGAATGAAGGTGAAGTTTCTCTTCCTGCTCACCTTGATGGCCAACCAATCACAGAAAAGAAGAAGGGGTGGCTATTTGATGAATCAACAGAGCAGCAAATGATCTGGATGGAAAAGCTTTGAAATGCCAAACTCTGGGTGGGATAGGAGTGAGGATGGGGAAAGAAAGGGGCAAGTCCAGATAGGGTTGCCACATATGTATATTTTTCCAGGCCACTTATGAAAAATACATTTTACAAGGCCTGCATTGGCACCTATGCAGGCCCTGCAACATGTATTTTTTATAAGTGGCCTGCAAAAATATACATATGTGGCAACCCTAAGGTCCAGATCATGGATTTTTGCCATGGAACCATCCCCGACCCTCATCTCGGTTTCCTTCCCTGGAGTGCAGCACTTGCGTGGAGGGGCTGAATCCACAGGCAGGATCCAGGAGTCAAATGAAAATCAAAACTGGCCCACAGGCCTCCATGATCTAGGATTAAGGCTGTAACTGGCAATAGGGCCTTTGCCAAGAGCCAGTTAGGGGAGCAAGAGCAGCTGAGAAAGGACGGTTGCTGTGTGGCTCCCACATGCAAGAGATGGCGGCATGGGATGGGCTAATGTCCTGTTACACCAGGTGGTCTGTGTGCAGGATTGCCAACACCAGGAATGCGTACTGGGGTGTGGGAGGGCTGCTGGAACACACATTGGCTCCTCACATGCTGATTTTAGGGGGCAGTAGGCAGGGTGGTGACACCTCTCTCCAGGTGGAAACCCAAAGGGGGCAGGACCATGTCAGAAAAGGGGCTGCCTCCTGCCACCCACCCCTGGGCTAGTCATGGGTGCCTCTAGTTAACCTGGGGAAATCAGGGCTTTCCCTGGAGCCCAGAGACCCTGGGTCGAAACCCAAAGCAGCAGCAACCCTAGTTGTATTTGTGGCTCCTAGTCGTGGTTTTGGATACGTTCGACCTCTTAACCCCTGAACTGAGGAACAGCAACTCTCAACGTGTGGGACATAATTTGCATAAGTATATATTATGCAAATTTAAAGTAGTCCATTGTCTAAATATGAGGTTGGTCTAAAAGTAAAAAAGCAATCTTAAAAAGTTAAGGGACTCGCATATCCATACAATGACATTTCTTATAAGTCAAACTTTTGTCCTGACAGTTTTTATGTCAAAGCTCTATCCCTTTCCATAATTGCTTAGCCTCCCCAGCCCCCATGCCAAGTGAGCTTTACAGCCTAACACAATCCTCCTTCCACTTCCCCCTCACTCCAGCTATTTCTACTCCTGTGTTCGCTCGGACAGGTGAATTTTTGTGCTGCATTTTCTCCTGGGCACACATTTGGCAATAGCCTAACAGAGAGTCTGGTGTGAATTTTTTATTACTGTTTTAAAAAGAAATGAAATCACTACAGCAGTCCCTTACCAGTTCCAGGTTTCAAGCACTGACTTGCTGATTGTTTCAAAATAAATGATTAGGAACTATAGCTTCACCCAAAACAAAAGTTTTTTTTACTTCCAAAGACTACAAGGAGAATAGTCATTAACAATTAAAGAGCAATTCACGTGTCACAGAGGACAATAGACAACCTGGCACTTTCAGGCTAGAGAATTCGATTCATTGTCCCATTAATGGCTTGTAAATTGCGGTCTTTCACCCCTCCCTTCCTAAGGGACTCTGCAGCAGATTTCCTTGACTGCAGTGCAGATAACAAAAGAGGTGTTAAATGAAAATCCAGGACACTTGAGAGGTAGGTCCCCAAATAATATCTTGACCTGAAACACCAGAGCCATTTTTGCACATGCACAAATTGCAAAAAAACAAAAACAAAACAAATTCGGCCCGGGGTATCTGACAAAGATGGGCCTTAATAGAAGATATTTAAAAAGGAATCCAGAGGTGATCCTGGAAACTACAGACCAGTAAGCTTGACGTCTGTGCCAGGGAAAATGGTGGAAACTATCATTAAGAACAGAATCGCTGGGCATGTTGATAAACATGGCTTAATGGGGAAGAGTCAACACGGATTTAGCAAAGGTAAGTCATGCCTCACTAACCTGTTGGAATTCTTTGAGCGTGTGGACAAGGGAGACGTGGTAGATATAGTGTGCCTGGATTTCCAGAAAGCATTTCATAAGGTCCCACGTAAAAGACTCTTGGGAAAATTAAACAGTCATGGGATAGGAGGTAGTGTCTTACTATGGATCGGTAACCGGTTAAAGGATAGGAAGCAAAGAGTAGGGCTGAATGGTCAGTTTTCACAACGGAGAGATGTAAAAAGTGGTGTGCCCCAGGGATCTGTACTGGGACCAGTGCTGTTTAATGTATTAATTCATGATCTGGAAAGGGTGTTAAGACGAGTGAGGGGATCAAATTTGCAGATGACACCAAGTTATTCAAGGTAGTTAAAACACGAGCACTGTAAAGAACTGCACAGGATCTTACGAAGACTGGGTGCCTGGGCAGATGAGATTTAATGTGGATGCACATATGGAAAAATAACCCAGACCAGGACGACACAATGCTGGGTACTAAGCTAGGAGTTACCACTCAAGAAGAGGATCTGGGAGTGACTGTGGACGATACACTGAAATCCTCAGCCCAATGTGCAGCAGCAGTCAAAAAAGCAAACAGAGTGTTAGGAGTTATTCACAAAGGGATAGAGAATAAAACTGAGGCTGTCATAATGCCTCTATACAAATCTGTGGTGCGACCGCACCTGGGATATTGTGTGCAGTTCTGGTCACCCCATCTCAAGAAAGACATAGCTGAACTAAAAAAAGGTACAGAGAAGGGCAATGAGAATGATAAAGGGTATGGAACAGCTTCTGTACAAAGAGAGGCTTGACAAGCTGGGTCTCTTCAGCTTAAGAGAAGACTGAGAGGGGACATGATAGAGGTTTATAAAATCTTGAGTGGTGTGGAACGAGTAGATAAGGAACGATTATTTACCCTCTCAAATAGAACTAGAACTAAGGGACACTCCATGAAACTAGCTGCCGGCAGAGTTAAAACAAATAAAAGGAAGTACTTTTTCACTCAATGCATAATTAACTTATGGAATTTGTTGCCAGAGGACATTGTCAAGGCCAGAAGTATAGCTGGGTTTCAAAAAGGTCTGGATAAGTTCTTGGAGAATAGGTCCATTAATTTATTAATTATTATTATTATAAGCATTTATATGGCACAAGCAATGTACCTGGTGCTTTACTAAAAAACAAGTTGGCTATTAACCGAATAACTTACAGGATACACTTCTTACTGTCGGGAGCTGGGAGTGAACAACAGGGAATGGATTGCCCATTGCAACTGTTGGTTCTTCTTCCATGCAATCGAGATTGGCCACTGTCAGAGAACAGGATGCTGGGTTTGATGGACCATTGGTCTGACTCAGTATGGCACTACTTAGGTTCTTAAGCCAATGCCGTTATCCATCTCAGCAGAGAGGATTCCAGTCAGGCAAAATTGTCAGATATTTGTTGCAGAAATTCATTCTTCGTTTCATCTACTACCTATCACACACAGGTGTGGTGCTTCACCTGCCTGAGGTTTCCCTGCAGAGGCCTGGATTGGAGAGGGGCTGCTGCCACTGATCTTGATTCCCGCCCCTCCCCCGTTGCAGGTATATCTGCGACGGCAGGACCCCTTGGGTGCCAACCCTTGGGTGCCTTCTGAAGGGTGACAACTAAAGGTGCAGCCCGTGGAGACCCTGGTCGACTATGTGGCGAATTAGCGTGGGAGCGTACAGCGGGATCGGAGGCGTTGTTCCATTCGCCTGCGGAGCAGCAGAAGTAGACACGACCAGCAGCGGACCGGGGGGCGGTAGGAGCAGACGCGCTGCCAGCAGCAGTGCCGGCGGCACGCGCCCTTGAGAGCCCCGGAGACCAAACTCCCCCACGCCAAATCTTGCCCACGGAGAGTGACTAGGAGTTATTGGACACTGGAGGACATTTAGGAGAGGAGAAAAGGGGCTCGTTAGCCTCTGGCGGCACAGCGCAGAGCCTGAGGATTATCAGAGTCGGCGAGCCACCCGCGCTACTTACCTGACAGCTGTGTGGAGCCTCTGGGCGGGGGTGGAGTCAGGAGTCAGCAGCCCTGCAGGAGGCAGGTACTGTAGAGGAAACATCCCCTGAGAGGCCCATATCTCATTTTGGCGAGTGGGTTACGATCAAGTCAGGGTACCAGAGTTGGAGAATTAAGCCCCAAACTTGAAATGCAGACCAGGAAAAGGCTAGGCCCACCCAGAACTGCAGCGAGGCAAAAAACCATGGAAGAATTTGCCCTCAGAGACAAGACAGTTACTAGAGGTAAGGCCCATAAGACCCCCCGCCCCAGGTCTCAGACTATGGCAGCTAGGGAGGTGTCTCCCATAAATTCAGCCTCGGGGTCAAACATACATAGGATAGTAGACCCAGTGAAACAAGATCTTATGAGCATCCCTCCTCAGAATTGTGATCAATCTTTTTGTGGAGGGAAAAAAGAGGAGGTGTTCCTAAGGAATGATTTGGATAGAGATATTGCCCTTAAGCTGGGGAAATTGTTGTGTAGGCTCCAAGAACAGGAGGCCCAGTGGGCTGTCCTTAATGAGATTCATGCAGAGATAAAAAATTTAAATCAGAGATTAGGAAGTAAGCAGGGAGTAGATCAACCTTATGCCAAACTAGGGATACAAACTCCTGATTTGGAACTCCATCAAGTGAAGGACAGGGGGACTGAAACATGGCTACCAACTGCCAGAGTGCTCGCCTTGTCTAAGGAGAGCCGGGAGGGGCCGAATCCTAGGAGGTTACAGTCCCAAATAATAAAACCAATTCAGGGGGCTCTCTCCTTTCATATCAGGCCCCTCCCAAATGGCTTTTGCCCCACATGGCGAACAAAAAAGGACATATGTCGCCATATCTCCTTCATGTTAGGGGAACAGATTCCAAGGAATCATATTGCGAAAATTTGTCTTATCCCAGAGAAAGAAAGAAACCAGAGAGTGATTGTTTATTTTACCAACCAAAAGCTAGTGTCACATATTCTGTGGCACTCGCCCNCCTGCTCTACTGCCAGAGCTGCAGGAAGAAGGAGTGGCTGCTGGCTTTAATATAGTCACTAGGAGGATGCATCCCATTGCTCATTGAGCTCTGTGTAAGGCTACTGCGTTTGCAACAGTAGTGTGGCTGGGTAGCTAAAGTGCATAGGGATTCAGTTGGTGGTCCCGGGTTCATGTCTGCCATTATGCTTACTTTCTAATTGTTTTTTTTAAAAAGCAAAACAAAAAACATTGAAGGAAGATGTTGCTAGTTTGACAACCTCATCTACCTAAGAGAATAATATTTAATTGGTGGATTCAATTGGGCCAAATGAGAAGAATTCTTTGTTTCATTCCAATCTTTACTTTGCCGGCAGTAGGAATACACAGACATGTACGTAGGGGCAGGTGGGCCCATGGGAAGAGGAAGGCACAGGGGGACACACACACGAATGCACATACCCTGGCAAGCCAAGATTCCCCAAGATTTTCAGTGATTTCTCATTTCCTCACCCGCCTCCATGGAGAAGCTCTAGGGATCAGAAAGTGGAGGGATGTATCTGGTGGGATCCCCCAGGGCTATGTCCTGGGCCTGGTGTTGTTCAACATCTATAGTCATGATTTGGATGAAGGAGTGAAGGGAATATTATCAAGTTTGCAGATGACACAAAATTGGGAGGGGTAGCTAACGCCTTGGAAGCGAAAATTAGAATTCAGAAAGATCTTGGTAGTTTGGAAACCCAGGCTGAAATTTACAAAATGAAATTCAGCCAAGAAAAATGTAAAGTTCGGCATTTAGGATAGAAAACCTAAACTCACAAGTATAAGACGGGGGATCCCTGGGGTTGGCAGCAGCACGTGAAAAAGACCTAGGGATTGTGGTCAAACAAACTGAACATGAGTCAGCAATGGGGTGCAACTGCAAAAAAGGCGAATGCAATTTTAGGCTGCATTAAAGAAGCATTCTCTCCAAGTCAGCAGAAGTAATAATTCCACTCTGTTCGGCACAGCCCAGACCTCACCTGCGGTGTTGTGTCCAGTTCTGATCACCTCATTTTAAGAAGGACATTGACAAATCGGAGCGGATTCAGAGGAGGGCAACAAAGATGATAAAGGTTTGGAAAGCAAGCCTTGTGAGGAAAGGTTGAAGGAACTAGTTATGTCTAGCCTGGAAAAGAGAGAGGCCCAGTAAGAACTGTTCAGCAATGGAACAAACTGCTTAGGGAAGTTAGGTTCTTGATCACTGGAGCTTTTAAAAAAAGGCTGGACAGCCATTTGTCAGGGATGCTGTAGCTGTAGTCATCCTGCATTGATTAGGACAGGGATTGGACTAAATGATCTTTATGGTCCCTTCCAGCCCTCTGATTCTAGCCTTTGTTTTGGAGGAGGCACTATTATATTATTATTATTNGATAGGCGAATTGGAGGAACACAGGTGTGGGATGGTCAGATCAGCTAAGGAGTTGGTAGCCCTCTCAAAAGAGATTGGAACTCTGATATTAGAGACTAGTCCGAGTTTGAGTCGAGAGGATCCAGTAGTGACCAAAAGCCCACACGTGTGTACCCCCAGTCCTGCCAGATTCATTGGAACAAAAAGCTATCCAGGACTCTTTAAAACCAACCCAAACAATTATTAAGCCCCCCCTCCCCCCTCAGGGGTAAGAGCAGAGAGGAGAGAGAGGAAGGGAATAGAGATGACCATCAGAGAATCTTGAAAAATTACTCCCCTTTAGCTATGCCAGTCTGACTAAGGACTGTAGGCAGCCAGCTCCAGGGAACATTAAAGATCTGTTCATGGAATATAGCAGGATGGGCAAGGCATTCGCAGGACATAGATTTTACATCATTTTAAAAAAAATTCCCACATAATTGCACTCCAAGAAACTTGGGGCAAGGACGAATTAATACTTGAGGGATTTAGGATAGTCACTTTCCCAGCAGAAAATCATTATAATAGGGGCCGTCCTTGTGGTGGATTGGCATGGTTGATCTCGGACCAGCTACAAATTGATGGCCTTGAGGCCACACTGGCCCCTCCATACTGCCTAAAAATAAAACACGAAGATGGAAAAACAGGAATGGAACTTTATCACAGTATATATTCCACCAGCTAAGACAGGAGCTCAAAACGACATGGCATGGCAAAGTTTGGAAGATATGTTGGAACAAACGATTAGCAAACATCCTGGGAGACCCCTTCTACTTATGGGGGACTTTATTTCCTGTTTGGGGGCTAACGATCAGGCCATGGACCAATACTGTGATAGTACACTCCAGTATGACTTGGGTGTATTAAACTCCCGGACCTCAAAGGATGTAGGGATAAATATGGCAGGAATTAGGCTTAATACCATTGCCAAAGGTTCTAATTTAACCATTCTAAATGGAACAGGCTTTGGAGATAGGGAGGGTGAATATACGCATCTAGGCTACTCAGGGGCCAGTGTCATAGATTACATTTTGATTTCAGCAGAGGTTCTACCTAGGGTGAAGGACTTTCAAGTGGGTACAAGGCTAGTGAGTGACCATTTACCACTCACGCTAGACCTGAGTATGGAAGAGCATCCAGCAATAACAGGTTTGGAGGCTATCAGGGATAACAACTACCTAGGGATATACAAACCCCCAGGGCGGTACAAATCCCTGGCAGAACGTGTAATCCCTTTTACCAGAGATGCCCTTCTAGGGGCTGGGATTTTGATAACACAGTCAACAGGGGACACTGAGAAGGTGGAAATATATAAGCAGATGAGTGGACAACTCCAGCAGTATATAATGGATTGCCAAAGGCAAAAAAGTGGGGGACTAGGTAGCCCCAGCCAGGCATGGTTTGATAAAGAATGTCAGCAAGCAAAGAGAAAACATAAGATTAGATATAGCATTTATAGGCGGGAAGGGACCAAGGCAGCTCTTCAGGATTATGCCACAGCCAGGAAAAATTATAAAGAACTAATTGAGGTAAAGAAGAGAGCATATCAATTGAAAAAGTGGGAGGAGATGCTAGAGGCAGCCTCCTCGAACAACTCACGGCGCTTTTGGCAATTAATTAACTCGACATTACAGAGGGAAATGAGAACTGCAGCATTCTCCATTGACCCTGAGAGTTGGACGGAACACTTTACCCTGATTTTCAGTGGGCAAACTTACGCCCATCTGGAGGGAAGGGGTGGGATAGAACTAGAGGATGCACCTGAGTGGCCTTCAGTAGAAGATGCAGAGATCAATGTATTGATCGATTCACTTAGAAATCATAAGGCACCAGGTGTGGACCTGATACAAGCAGAGCTGCTAAAAGCAGCCAAAGATTGGTGGGTT
>QEPC01012321.1:850682-863722 GCA_003113815.1 Sphenodon punctatus
TTATTCTCTCATGCAAGTCCCACTAGTGGTATTTAGCGCCCTCTGGCACCTCAAGCCGGACATTACTAACACGTGACTGCAATGGAAATGCTGGCGAGAAGAAAACTCCGCCCCCTCTTTAGGGGGGTATATATAGTCCCCCCTCGCCAGCCACTCTCTCTTCAATTTTTTTCCGCGCGCACCGCGGGTAGTCAGACATGCACCGTGGCTGCAAGAAGAAAGGATTTCTACATCTCTGCTCACAGTGCCGGGCCCCTATCCCCGGCCACTGATCCCCACCCCCGATGCCTGTTCTGCTTTGGGAAGGAGCACAACACCTCGGTCTGCCCAATCTGCAGGGCTTTTAGACTGAAAGCTCAGCATGCCAGAGCCCGCCGCCTGGCAGAGCACCTCACCGCCCGAGCCATGTCTGTCCCCGTGGAGGGACAAGAGCTCGAGCCTTCCAGTTCCCCGCAGAGGGAATTGGCTAAACCCACTCTGACCCACGCCCCGTGGAGGGAGGCGCCATTGGGATCCCCCCGGAGGGAAACCTCAGAGGTCCGTGCTCCAGCAGAGAGAGGCCGGCTACGAGACTGCAGGGGGGACAGCTTGTCCGAGCGCTCTGAGGGGTCCCAGAGCCGAGCCCGCTCCACCCGCTCCCACTTGGGGGAAGCTTGCCAGAAGAAGAGACGGGATTCCCCCGCCACGCCACGCCGGGCTCCCCCCTAGGATCAAAGCCTCACCGACTCTGGGGAACAGCGCTTCAGCGAAGAAGTGACTCCAGCCGAGCTGGAGCAGATCCTGAGCCCGCTGCAGCACCTCCTGGGACCCCTCATTGAAAGGTCTGTGGCTCAAGCTTGGGCAGCTCAGACGCAAGGGCTTGCTGCCCCGACCCTGCACAGCCGATTGCTGGGCAGGCCACCCCCGCCCCTGGCTAACTACCCGGGCGGGAAACTCCCTGCTGCCTCAGGGAGCAGCTATGCTCACTCAGCAACAGAAACACCCTTCTCTCCGCCCCACGATGTCTCTGATTGGTCCCAGAGGCGGGGCCTCGCTGCCGACTTTTCCCTCTCAGCCCTGCCTGCTCCCAGCCTGAGAGCTCCATCCAGAGATCTGCCCAGGAATCACACTTCTGTGCCCCCATCCTCCTACTCCGGGGCAGGGGGGAAAAGGGCACCAGCAGCTGGGAAACCAGTGCACCCTGCAGCAGCAGCAGTCCCAGCATCCACTGCCCCTGGCTCAGCATCATTCTCTTCAGCGCCAACGGCGGCTCCCCAGGGAAACCTCTCACAGCCGCCTACTGCTACCCACTGCTGGGGCCAGGGCACGGGCTGTCATCCTTGGCCCGATATGCCTCCCTACGCCTGAGAGCCCACAAGCCTAATACTGACTGTGAGTACCAGATGCAACCCTCCCCAGAGCACTCTGTACCAGACCCTGGGAACTCAGGGGAAACCCTCTGGGGTCTCCAGCCCTCTGACCAGGAGGAGGACCCTACACCTATGGAGGAGGGCTCCCAGCAAGCACCCCCACAATCAGAGCTGCGATCCTTCCAGGAGTTCCTCGCCTGCATGGCTAACACCGAGGGCATCTGACTCAGCAGTACCGAGCCCAAACAGCAGTACCAGCTGTTTGATATATGGTCTGCCTCTTAACAGGGACAGGGCTGCCAGTCCGCTGGCCGAAGGTATCTCGGTGCCAGCTAATTACTTGATCTGGAGTCAGCCTGCCACCTGCCAGGCTACAAACACTAGGACTCTGCGCATGTACCCTCTGCCCGCTACAGGGCATGATTTCCTGGTGTCCTGTCCAACACCTAATTTCCTTATCACCTCAGCAAACAGCTGAAAGGGCCAAGGGGGGGAAACCCGCAACACAACCCCCTGACAAGGAGGGCAGGTGACTTGATGGTCTGGGAAGGAAAATTTATTCCTCTGCCTGCTTTGACATGAGGGCTGGGATCTATCTAGCCCTCATGGCCCGATTTAGTTTCATTTTGTGGGAGAGCATATACAACTCCTTCCATGAGGCCGTGATCGAGAGCAAGAGGAAAGCCCTTCTCGCAATAACCAGGGATGGCCAAGAGCTCTCTAGACATCTGACCAGGGTGGCCTATGACGTGGCCATGTCAGGGGCGAGGGGAATGGCCACTGGGATTACCCTGAGGAGGCATTCTTGGGTGAGAGCATCTGGGTTATCGGCCGAGGCCCAACGTGTGGTCGAGAACCTTCCCTTTGATAGAGAAGGGTTATTTGCTGTTAATACTAATGACCAGCTCAAAACGGAGAGGAATACAGCCAAGGCCATGGGCCTCAAGGTATCGGCCCCACCTCCACCACCCCAGAGCTCCTGCCCTGGCCAATTCCACAGGCCCCAGTCCCCCAACCACACGCAGTACTCCCGGGGCCTCTCCTCCTACCTCCCTCCAAGGGGTAGCCCCTACCAGGGCCAGACCCAGGGCCCCTACCAGAAACCCCAGGGGCAGCCCCAGGCAAGGAACAAGGGCCCACACAGCGGTCCCTCTAAGGACCCCTTTAACAAGCAGCGTTTTTGACGAGGGCTGGGAACCCACCCCTGCGGAGAGCCCAGTCTTCGGGAACCGCCTGCTCCCCTTTCAGGAGGTCTGGCAGAGAATCACCAACAACCGGTGGGTCTTGAACACGATATCAGGGGGATACAAAGTTCAGTTTGACTCCCGCCCAGGGGACAGATTTGTCAGTTCCCCATGATCCATCTGCTGCCCAGGTCTTGCGGGCGGAAATGAGAACCCTGCTGGACAAGGGAGCTCCCCCCCCAGAACAACGTCTTCTACTCTCCCTACTTTGTAGTCCCCAAAAGGCCTGAGGGATTCCACCCTATTTTGGACCTCTGGCTCCTGAATAAAAACATTAAAAAGTTTAAGTTCAGGATGGTTGGCCTCTCTCAGATTATTCCCTCCTTAAGGGAGGGGGATGTTTTCACAATGATTGATATGAGGGATGCCTGCTTCCATATTGCAGTGCACCCTGACTTCAGGAGGTTCCTGAGGTTCTTTCTCGAGGGGGAACACTATCAGTTCAGAGTCCTCCCATTCGGACTCTCTACCTCCCCTAGAGTTTTCACCAAGTGCCTGGCCCCTGTAGCTGCCCTCTTCAGGAAAAGGGGCTGCTTTGTGTATCCCTACCTGGATGACTGACTGTTCCGGGGTCGCTCGAACAAGGAACTGTCCCAGCAAATGTCTATGGTCTGTGCCACCTTTGCCAACCTGGGGGTTCTCCTCAACTGAGAGAAGTCCGTACTGTCCCCTTCCCAGCACTTCTGTTTCATAGGGGCCATCTTCGACTTAGTTCGAGGGCTAGCCTTCACCCCACAAGAAAGGTTCAGGGTCATCCAAGAAGGCTGCCGCAGGCTCTTAAGCAACCCCTCTCAGTCCTACCTCTTCTTTTCTAGGCTTCTGGGCTTGATAGCGTCCACCACCTTCACGACCCCTCATGCACAACTGAGGTTAAGGCCGCTTCAGTGGTGGATGAAACCCTGGCTCCTACCGGGGCTCTCCGACCCGGGGCTCCAGCTTCAGATCCCCTTGGGGGTTGTCCCCGAGCTCATTTGGTGGCTGGACAAGGGGAACGTCTGCAGGGGTGTCCCGTTCCAAACCCCCACCCCACAGCTAGCGATCGCTACCAACGCCTCGATGCTCGGCTGGGGAGTGCACACGGGAGGGCTGTCCATCAATGGCTTATGGACCTCATCAGACTCTCAGTTGCATATAAACGTGCTGGAACTGCGGGCCATCAGACTGGCGCTGGTAGCCTTCCTCCCCGTGGTCAAAGGTCAGAGTGCTCTTATGCACAGACCACATGGTGGCAATGTTCTATCTCAGTCGCCAAGGTGGGGAGCAGATTTTGGCAGCTGATGAGGGAAGCGCAGCTGATCTGGACCTGGTGCATCCCCAGGGGAATTTATCCAGTAGCCATGTACCTGGCGGGCTCCGAGAACCAACACGCAGATTGGCTCAGCAGGGAGGGCTCCACTTCCCATGAATGGGAACTGAACCAGGAGACCTTCCTAGAGCTGGTGTCTCTCTGGGGCCCCCCAACCGTGGATTTGTACACCACTGGTGCGAACTCAAAAGTGCCCTCCTATTGCTCCAGGGGAGGCGCAGGCGCGGGCTCCTTGGGGGATGCTCTCGCAGCCCCTTGGCTGGTGGCCCTCAGGTATGCTTACCCCCCCCATACCGCTCATCCCTAGGATCCTGGAGAGATTCGGGGGCGGGGGGACATGGTACTAATCGCCCCATATTGGCCGAGGCAGCACTGGCTCCCGGAGCTGATAGAGCTGTCTTGCTACCCACTGAAACCTCTGGGGGCCTTCCCAGACCTCCTGTCACAGGAACAGGGCAGGATTTACCACCCCAACCTCCATCTGACTGCTGAACGAGGCAGAGAGCACTTTACCCCAGCCATAAGGGATGTTCTCCTCTCCAGCTGAAAGCCCTCTACCAGATTATCCTATTCCAGGAAATGGGTGCGTTTTGTTAGGTGGGTCGAAAACAAGGGGCTCACCCTGCAGGAGGTCTCCTTGCACTCTATACTAGATTATGCCACTGGCCTTCTGCACTCAGGCATAGCGGAATCCTCGCTGAAGGTGCACCTAGCAGCGATTAAAGCCTTCTGGGCCCGGGGTTTTTTCTATTCAGGTCCCCCTTGGTGGACCGCTTCCTCAAGAGAACTGTCCGCTTATTCCCCCCCTAAACCTTATCTGTTTCCCTCCTGGGACTTACAGGTTGTCAGAGCTCTAATGGGGCCCCCCTTTGAGCCCCTGACCTCAATTTCTTTCAACTTACTCTCGCTAAAGACGCTCTTCCTGGTGGCAGTGATGTCTGCTAGGAGGGTGAGCGAGCTACAGGCTCTGTCTCTCAGATGCCTCTTCCTCCAGGTCAAGGAGCACTGCATCACCCTCAGGCCTCAACCCAGGTTTCTCCCTAAGGTCGTAACCGCTTTCCATATGGGGCAGGAGATCACCTTCCCTACCTTTATGCCCCCTCTGCATGTCTCGGAGGAGGATGCAGCCTTACATCATCTGGATGTACGAAGAGCTCTCCTAAAATATATGGAGCATACCACTGCCTTCCAGCAAACAGATCACCTTTTTGTCCTGTTCGGACCGGGGGGAAAAAGGGGTCTGGCCTCTAAGCAGACCCTTTCTAGGTGGGTCAGAGCCTGTATTGCTCAGTGCTACCAGGAGGCTGACCTGCCCCTCCCGGAGTGCATCACCACGTACTCGACTAGAGCCATGGCAGCATCCATGGCAGCTTTAAGGCATGTGCCTGTTCTAGACATTTGTAAAGCAGCAACGTGGACTTCCACCTCCACCTTTGTTCGCCACTATGTCATTGATGTGATGGCAAGGGAAGATGTGCGTTTTGGACAGTCTGTGTTGTCTGCTGTACACTTGGAATAAAATTCTCTGGTTCAATTCTGGTCTTCCCTGCTTCCTGCCTCGTGGGTGGGGCTTGCTAATCTACCACTAGTGGGACTTGCGTGAGACGATAACGAAGAAGGGCACGTTTCTTGCCTGTAACGCTGCTTCTTCGAGTTGTATCCTCTCATCAAGTCCCACTCCATCCCTCCTCCTCACTTGCAGGGTCTCTGTTAGCAGGTGAACGGAGGGTGGCTGGCGAGGGAGGACTATATATACCCCCTTAGAGAGGGAGCAGAGTTTTCTTCTCTCCAGCATTTACATTGCAGTCTCGTGTTAATGTCCGGCTTGAGGCGCCAGAGGGCGCTAAATACCACTAGTGGGACTTGATGAGAGGATACAACTTGAAGAAGTGTTACAGGCAAGAAACTTGCCCAACTCTGGCTTAGGGGTGGAATAGGCCCTGTCTACCTTTGGGGTTGACTAGACATTGTCATTCTCCTTGCATCTTCTTTTTTGTGTCTTGATCTTGGGATCAACTTGAGTTGCATCTTGATCTTGAATTCTGTCTTATGTCACATTTTGAATTGGGTCTCGAGGCAGTTGCATCTTGACTTTGGGTTTGACTTAGCAACATCTTGACTTTGACTGTGGTTGCATCTTGATGTTGAATATCACTTTGCATCTTGTCTCTGCATCTTGATGTTTGGTTTGCCTTGAGTTGTGCCTTAACAGAGGTTGCGTATTTGCTTTTGGTTACATCTTGATTTTGAGTAGGGTTGGCTCTTGAATTGGACTGTGTTGTGGTTGTGTGTGACTTTCAGTTGTGTCTAGATCTTGGTCTGGCTGTCATTGCATCTGATGTTGGATTTCACGGTGTGTCGTTAGTTGTATTTTAACTTTGCCTCTAGGGTCACATCTTGACTTGGGTCCGATTGCAGTTGGGTCTTGACTAGAGCGGAACAAACATTTGGGGGTCGGGGGAAACAAAAAAAAACAAGCAAACTTGTCAAATTTATCCCACCCAAATGGAAAACAGCAAAGTGGATAGTAACTGCTGCCCATTTTCTTTCCCTTGGGTATCTGTTTTTTGTTTTTTGGGATTTGGTTTGATTTGGGGTTTTTTCAGGTTTTGTCAGTTCAGTTATTTTGGTTTTTTGGTCATTTTGTACATTATTTTGGCAATATTAAACTGAAATAACCAAACTGAAAACCCAAAATGAAATACCCGAAAAACTGGATAGGCAAATAAATAGTTATGGGTATCCACAAATATAAATCTACTCTCTGTTCCAGTTCTACCCTTGACATTTGGTTTGACTTGAGCTGTTTATTTTTATTTATTTATTGATTCAATTTTTATCCTGCCCTTCTCTCGAAGTCACAGGGTTTGTCTTGAGTTGTGCACCTTCAATGGAGTTCTATCTTGATGTTACATCTTGACTTCCTGCAGTTACAACTTTTAATTTGTGTTTGCACCTTCATTGTGGTTGTGCCGTAGCTTTCTCAAACTCACCTTGATGTTGGGTCAAATGGCAGTTGTATGTTGACCTGGGGTTTTGTTGTGGTTATGAGTGACTTTGGGTTGCATCTCGGGATTGCAACTTAGGTTGGGTCTGGCTTTGGGTTCCATGTGATTTTTACATCTTTGCAGCGATTGCATCTTGACTTGGGTTTGACTGTCGTTGCGTCTTGGTTTTGGATTTCATGTTGCATCTTTGGTCATGGGTGGAGTCTTTGGTGGAGTCTTTCATGTTGCATCTTTGGTCAGAGTGGGGAGTCAGGGCAGGGGTAGAAGGTTTAGAACAGGGCAAAGAGGTCAGAACACGGGGGGGGGGGGCGGGGCGGGAGGGTTAGAGCAGATCAGATGTAGGGCATGAAACACAGGGCAGAGCAGACCCTGAAAGGGAGCTAGTTGGACTGGAATAGGTCAGGTGATCCACCTCCAGCTGCTATCAACAAGCCATATATGCCTAGGGAGCTGGGAGGTGTGGCAGGGGCTGGAGACTGACAAGACAAGGGATGTGGCCAGGGCAGTAGAGAGGCCCCTTGAGGGAGTGGCTAGACCTGAGGTAAGGTGAAGCAGTGACACTGCAGGCTTAGCCACTGCGCCACAAGCCCTTGGGATAGGAGTTCAAGACCTGGGTCCTGACAGCATGTTGTTTTGGGTCACATCTTAATTTGGATCTCGGTGTGGTTGGGACTTGACCTTGGGTTTGACTTGAATTGAGTTCCATCTTGACTGGTTCTCGTTGCAGTTTCATGATATTAACATATGTTGCAACCTTCATTATGGTCATGCTGGGACTGCGTTGTGATGCTGGGTCAGACTATGGTTGGGTGTTAAGCTTGAGTTTCAGTGTGGTTGTGACTTGACGTTGGATTGTGTTGGATTTGGCACTGTTGGATGCATCTTGATGTTGCTGTTTGGTTGGATCTGGCTTTGGGTTCAACTTGACTTTGAGCCTTTGCTTTGGTTGTGTCTTGACTTGGGCCTGGCCTTCAGTTGTGCAGCCGTTCCCTGATTTCACATCTTCAACGTAGCTGTATCTGATGTTTGGTCTGACTGCAGTGGAGTCTGACAATGCGTTCAGGCTTCTGCGGATGGCAGCAAGGGATCCATGTCCCTCTCGGGGGTGTCCCAGGGCAATGACGCTAACAGCCTGGTACTGTTGTCTTTCTGCAGGGTGTCCCGGGATGAACAGGCAACTCAGATGAAAAAATCATCCTTCTGGAAAATGTATGTGCTTCTTACAGCTCCCCCATCCCTGCCACACAGTCAGTGTGCCCACTTCTCTCCCTACAATGCCCCCTGCTCGGACCAGAATAGCCAGGAGCTCCCCCCTCAGCCAGCATCCCTGCCCTAGGCCCCACAGCATCCCCTTCTGGGACTGGAGCAGCTGGGTTCCCCAGCCAGTACCCCTACCCTGCTCCTTCCAGTGTCCCCTGCTGGAATCGGAGTAGCCAGGCACTCCCCCTTAGTAGTAGTAGTAGAAATAGTAGAGGAGGAGGAGTAGAGTAGCCCCACTCCCCACAGTGCCTCCTGCTCGGACTGGAGTCGCTGGAGCTCCCACCCAAAGCCAGCACCCCTGCCCCACTCTCCACAGTTACGAGTACTGGGACTAGCGTTGCTCAGCATTTCCCCCCACAGCCAGCACCCACCCTCCCTGCTCCTTGCAGTGCCCCCTGCTGGGACTACAGTCACTGGGAACTCCCCCATACTGGGTGAGAGTTAATTTGGGCTTTTCTCTCCATAGCTTTGACCGACTGTTCAGTCCATCTGAATCTCCAGAGAAGGTTCTGACATCATCCCCGGCACCGGCAAGGGCCCGATCCAGCCTTGGGTCCCGCTCTGAAATGGGGGGAAATGGGGTCAAAACTCCCCCAACCCTGAGATATGCCCCCCGCCCTCCTTCACCAACGGAGTAAGCACCAGGCTAGGGAAATGGGGCATGGACAAGTGGTGGGGCAGAGCCACAGTGGCCCCTACTATCAGCCTGGAGGGACAGGGCAGAGATGGAGGGGGGAGGGCAGGACCACAATTGCCCTAGTACCAGGCTGGGTGGGGGATGGCAGCTGTGGGAGGGGAGGCAAGGCCACTGTGACCTTTAACACCACACAGGGCAGGGTAAGGCTGCAGGATGGGGGGCAGAACCACAGCGAATCTTAGCACCGGCTTGGGGGATAGGGCATGGCTGGGCGAGCAGGGCTACATCAACTCCTACCTTTGGGATGGAGCATGGCTGGGGGAGGGGGACATGGACACAGTGACCCCCCCAGACTGAGGGGCATGGGGCATGGCCGTGGAGTGGGGGCAGGAGAACAGCATCCCCTAGTGCCAGACTGGGGAGGCAGGGCAGGCCCAAGGGAGGGGCAGTGCCTGCTATTGCCTGGCTCTCTCCCTGCAGACCTGATTCCCCCCAGCAGCAGCGACGGGATTTATACCACGCTATCCGCTCTCACATCTGGCAGGAGCATGGACGGGCGCAAATCCATGGCTGGAGCCAGCCACCTTCCTGGCAGGTCAGTGTCGTTCCTCAGTCTCCAGCACCTTCCCAAACCACAGTGCCGGCCCTTTAAATCTTTAGTTCTGGGGATTCCCAGTGGCACCCCCTAGAGCTGAACCATGTCTGTCTCCCCGCAGGGCCGTGACCCCTCTGTAGGCAACAACCAGGTCCCAGTTCTAACCCAGCTCCGCCTGTTGGATCAGAAAGATCCCAGCACCAAGGTAAACTGAGACAAGGGATCTTGTTATAAACAGCTGCCCCCACCCCAGAGGCAGCTGCATCTCAGCCCCAGGTGAGGGATCCCTGTGTAACTCGTACCTTGTTGCTTACAGCTCTGGTGTGCAGCAGCGGCAGTGGCCAGGACTGTGGGTTCAGGGGATCCTGACACCATGGGGTCGGTAAGTATCACAAAACTCTGGCACCGACTGACCCGGGAGGGAATGTATTTTAAAAGGGAGGAGCTCTTTATCTGGGGTTCTCTCCCAGCTCCTCTGTTGTCTAGCAGCTCCTCCCTGTCCCCAAAGGGGGGCTAACCTGCCCCCCCCGCTTGCAAAAATTGTATGGAGTCAGGGAGATTTGACCCACCGGTCTTGCTACCCTGGGGAACACATCTCGGGGGGGGGGGGGGGCTAGGCCCCTCCCCCACCCAGGGGAGTTGTGTCATCTGCAGCTAGCCTGTCCCCTCCCCTGTGGGAATGTCTAGGGCCAGCCCCCCACCCATTACCCTCCTTTCCCCGTTTTAGAGTGGCTGCAGTTCCTCCCCTGCCCTGTGGGTGGCATCAGGGACGCCTGCAGCCAGTGAGATTTCCCTCCTTGATGCCCAAAGTCCGAACCAGCTGCTCCAACATTTTGTGCTGACCAGCACCCACGTGCTCTGCCTGGCCTGCCTGCCTGGTATGGGGGTGGGTGGGGGTGAGGTGGGGCTCAGAGATTGGTGGGGGGGCAGGGAACAGAGCTAAGAAGGGGAGAGGCTTGTACAGACTGGGGAAGGGCATGTTGGGGCTGTGGGAGGACAGGAGTGGGGATCACATTGTGGGTGGGACTCAGGGACTGGGGTAGGAGCTTGAAGACGGAGGGGCTTATATAGAGATTGGGCTAGTTTGGGCACTGGCTGGATGATGTGGAATTTAGACTTTGGGGGAGGGACTTACTGGGCTGGTGTGGAGGATTAGACTGAAGAGTGGGGCTTAAACATGGGGGTGGGCTTTTTAGGAGTATGGGGCAGAGGTCTATAGAGTCTGGTAGGTGGACTTGGCAGTATCTAGAAGGGAGAGGGGTGGGGCATTAGTGACCAATGAACAAAGGTTTTACAGGAGAAAGGGATGGGGTGGGGGCAGAGCTTGCTCCAGACATAGGGGGCTGGTAGGGACAGGGCAGGCCAGACCAGGGCTATAGGGACTGCAGCTTGTACAGACCAAGAGGAAGGGCCATAGAACTGAGGAGCAGTTGTGGGAAGGGGCTGGGGATACTAGGAGGGGTGGAGGCCGGGTGTGGCTGTGAGCTCTCTGATACTGCCCCCCTCCCCCACAGGACTCGCCCCACCTGAGGGAGGTGGCTCAAATTTCGAGCCTGAGATCGTGGACAACCCTCTGGCACCAGGACCTGACAATGACGGGGAAGCCACAGAGACTGGGGGGGTCGGAACCAAACCCACATTGTGGTTGGGGACCCAGGAGGGAAGGTAGGGCTCAGAAGGGGATGCCATGCTGCAGGGAACAGGGCTGGGGCTCAGTAGGAGGGGCTCAGCATGTCCTCTCTTCTCCACAGTATTTATATTCACACGGCTGAGTCTGACTGGCGCCGGTGCCAGAAGAAGGTGCAGCTGAAGGATGCCATTCACAGCATCATGTGAGTATTAGGGGCTTTTCCCCCCTGGAGGCACCAGTTCTGATCTCTGAGCTTCCGACAGGGGTACTGCTCCCCCTTCCATAGGGCCGCCTTCCTGACCATGTCTGTCTGTCTGTCCTAGCCATGCCCAGGGCCGTGCGGTGGCTGCACTAGGAGATGGGTCTCTGGCCATTTTTCACCGTGATGCTGGTAAGGCCCCTCCCCATTGCTGATCCTTATCTCCCCCCAATCACACCTTTGCTGACCTCTCCCCCACCCCACAGACTGTTGCTGGGACCTGCTGCACCCTCGCTTGGTGGAACTGGGCCGCCCCCGCTGCTCTGTGCGTTGTGCTCTCCCCGTCAGTGAGCAGATTTGGTGCGGCTTCCGCAACCGTGTCTACGTGGTGGATCCCCGTTTTGCCCGCATACAAGTGAGCTGGGATCTTGGGGGATCTAGTGAGCAGGATCTTAAGGGGATCTCCTGGGATCAAGTAAACTGGCCAAGTGTGACCCAGTAGTGATCGATTAGATGGAGGCATGCTTCACCAGATCCAGTTAGCAGGAAAGTAGGATCCCAAAGGGACTGAGCAAATAGGAAAGCTGAATCCTAAGGTGATCTCCTGGGATCATGTATACTGGGGAAGTGTGATCCAACAGGGATAAACTCAGTGGAGGCTTCAAGGGATCCAGTTAGAAGAGTTAGCCTCACTCAATCACAGAAGGAAATTAAGTGCAGGAAGCAGGATCCAGTAGGGGTTGGGATCCAGAGAAATCATTAGTCTGGAAGCAAGAAGCCTATCATATCCCACCAGAAAGAGTATGGGATCAGGCAGGGTGAAAACTACAAAGGCTTATGGGTGATCATACAGGATCTGGTTAGTGAGTTAAAGCAGGGAATCTCATAACCTCAAGTACAATACAAATGGCATCCAGCATGTATCAATTCTGGGAATTTTCTGGAGTCACCATGGAATCAAGTCAGCTGAGAAGGGGGATCAAGTGAGGAATTAGAGTGGGTCTCTGCAGATCTAATGGAAACAGCAGGAGAACAGGATCCAGAATGGGATCAAGTCAGCTAAGCAGCAGAGATCCAATGGAGATTTACCTGTGAAAATCAGGATCCAGGAGATTTCATGATATGTAATGAACAGAGAGGTGAGATCCAGTCAGAAGGGTGGGGATCTAGTAAAATCCAGCTCCATGGTCCAATTGGAGATTTCAGAAGGGATCTATTCTCAAAGGAGTGGGAAAATTTCCACCCCAATCATACTGCCCCCCAGTTTTTTCTTCCTCCCCAGAGATATTTTGAGGTGACCCCACACGCTGAGAGCCAGGTGCGGCACATGGCAGCATCCAACACCGGTGTCTGGGTCTCGGTGCGGCTGCAGGCCACGTTGCGCCTACTCCATGTGGAGACAGGGCAGCCTCTGCAGGAGGTGGAACTGGTCCCCTTCATCACCCGGACCCTCGGTGAGAGACAATAGCCCGTTGCCTCTAGGGGCTGCCAGCTCTAATGTGGGGCTGGCTGGCTGAGGGAGGCATTGAGGAATGAGATCTGGGGCCTTTCCCCTCTAGCGGATACTGGCTTTAATTCGGAACTGGATGGCTCACAGGGAGCAGCTCGTATTTCAGGTTCATCTTACTTCTCTTACACCCCCACCCTCAGGTCCCAGCAGCCTTGCTCTCTCCCTTCACATCTCTGCTCTCGGCACCTTTGGGAACCGGCTCTGGGTGGGGACATCAGGTGGAATTGTGATAGCAGTGCCCTTCACACAGGGTGAGTGTGTACGAGAGCAGTGCTGTCCCTGCTGGTCCTGTGTGTGTGTGT
>QEPC01012321.1:864222-877062 GCA_003113815.1 Sphenodon punctatus
GTGTGTGTGTGTGTGTGTGTGTGTGTGTGTGGTACTAACCCACTGTTGGGTGTGTGTGCGTGTGAGAGAGAGAACACACGTGCATGCAGCACTGCCCTTGACTGACTGCATGTGTTTTATAGAGATACCCAGAAACTGACCCCTCTCACTCTCCATAGATGTCCCTGGCACCTCTGAACCTCCGTCCCTCACTGGTGCCCCCCCCTGCTGTGCTATGGAACTCGCCCAAATCAGCTACCATGCCCACCGTGACGCCGTCCGGTTCTTCATCTCTGTGCCAGGTACTGGGACTCCTGGGTTCTCAGAGAGGAATGGTTTGGTCAGGGGTATTAAGAAATGTGTTCTCTCTCCCATGCCTCCAGGCTGCCTTAACTCTTTGTCTGCTGGGAGCCATGAGAACCTTCACCAAGACGGACTGAGCCAGCCCAGTGCCCTGGTGCTGAGTGGAGGCGAGGGCTACATTAACCTCCGGATCGGTATGTGTCGCCCCAGGGAGTTGAATTCTCTGTATAAACAGTCGTCCCAACTCCAGATACAGCTGAATTTTGGCACTGGGCAAGGGATCCTTGTGTAAACAACCACCCTCACCCCAGAAGCAGCTGATAGGCTTTATTGAAGGTTTCTCTCCCTCCCCAGGGGACAACTCTGATGAAAGATACGGGGACCTGCTCTTGGCAAACCCACGTCTCCGCCGTGCTGAGAGGAGTCACCTGATTGTCTGGCAGATTCAGGCCTGAGGCTGTGGGGATGGGCCCTGCATCCATCTCTGAAAAGCCTGGAGTGCAGCGTCTCAGCTCCCAACTGTGTGTGCCCTCTGAAATTGACCCCTCCCTTCCCCAACTCCCAATCCTAACCCAAAGCTGCTTTTGACCATGCACTGTGACTTTAAACGGGGGCTCATAATTAAAAGCTTAACCCCCTTCTGAGCCATCAACTCCCCGTCAACTCAGGGACAATACACTGAAGGGGGCAGGAAACCAGGACTCCTGGGTTCAAGGGCATAGCTATATAGGGACCGGTGGGGCAGCTGCTCAGGGGTCCATGTGCTCTGGTACAGCTGCATCCCTTGCCACAGGAAGTGGGGGCAAGTGGGCCATACCATACCTAGGTTCTCTGGCAGGGGCAGGAGGGACTAGGATCCAGGACTCCTGAGGTCTCTGCCTCCAACACACATACACTTGATGCCTCCCTGTATCCCAAGGTTATTTTTTTTTCTGATGCACTCCCCCGCTAGGGGAAGGGGTGGCACCCCTGGAAGGGACAGTTCAGTGGTGTATGGAAACGGGTGCAGTTCTCACTCTGACCTCAAGGAGGAGCCCTTCTCTGCTCCCCTACACTGGGAACAGCTGACTCCCAACCCCCATGCCCCACAACACACATTAACCCTTTTCTTCCTGTGGCTGCTGAGTGTCCCCCAAAACGAGCCGTCTCACTGCTAGAATCTCAGGACTGCTCTCTGTCGTGCATCTATCAGTCTGTCTATCCCTCTTAGCCGGGAACATCCGGCAAAATCTCAGGCTCTAGTTTCGGTTTCTAATAAAGCTTTATTAGAAGCTTGTGTGTCTGTGCAAGTTTGTGTAGAAGCAAGTCTGTGTAATCCAGGACTTTTCCCCTCTAGGAGGCGAGGATTCCAATCTGGTGCCTGGCTGGCTTGTGGGGGGTGGGGGGGGTTGGGAATGGTAGCTGTGTCCTTTCCCCTCTAGGGGGCACCAGTTCTGACCTGGGACTGGCCAGCTAAGGGGGAGCCTCAGGGTTGGGATTTAGAGCCTGTTCCCCTACATGGGGTGCCAGCTCTGATCTGGGGCTGGGTGGGGTGTGGAATGGAAGCAATTTTGTTTTCNAGAAAGGCAGCAGGAGAACCAGTCGAGGACAGAGTCATGGAATCCAAGGGAGTGAAACGATTCAAGCAGGAGCGAGTGGTCAACAGTGTCAAAGGCAGCAGAGAGATCAAGGAGGACAAGAATTGAGTAATACTCTGTTTCTGGGGCCCGTGCCAGTCCCTTCTGGAGCCCACCAAACCCCTTCTGTTCAGGCAGTGGGGTGTAATGGATAAAGTGCTGGCCTTGGACCTGGGAAGCCAGGGCTTAAATCTAGACCTGCCCAAGGCCACACAGTAAGTTCATGTTAAGTCACACCCTTTCAAGCACAGTTCCCCATCCGTAAAATGGGAATGTATGCATTTGTCCCTGTGTTCCCTTCCCCTTTGTCAATCTTAGATTATAAGTCCACTGGGCAGGGACCCATCTCCAAAATCTGTGACTGTAAAGTGCTATGTATGCCTAGTGGCACTATAGAAATGAGGAGGAGAAGGTCCCTCTGAGCAAGGTTGTGAGCAGGCACTAGCTCCTCTCTTCTAGCTCCAAGAAGTCTTCTTTCAAGGCTGCCGGCTCATCCGCCTACTACACCCTGCAGCTCCAAGTAGTCTCCCATGGCTGTTTAGAGGCAGAGTGCTCTCACGCTCTCGTTCTCTCCTGCCTCTGATGGAGCCATTATGGCTGCTTCCCCGCAGCCCTTTATCTCTTGGCTGAGGTAGAGCTCTCCCAGGTTTCTCCCCAGCAGGGCTTCTCTCCATGCCCCTGCTGGTTATGTACAGTCGCTCCTGGAGCCAGCTCAGGGCAGAGCCCTCCCTGACTCGCACCTCTGGAGCCTTTTGGAGACAGTAGCTGAGCAGAGCTGTTTCCAGCACAGGTTTTCTTCTTCGTTATCCTCTCATTCAAGTCCCACTAGTGGTATTTAGCGCCCTCTGGCGCCCAAAGCAGGATATTTACTAACACGTGACTGCAACGTAGGTGCTGGCGAGGAGAAAAACTCCACCCCCTTTCTAGGAGTATATATAGTTCCCCCTCGCCAGCACTCCCTGTTCAAATTTTTTCAGCGCCAAGCAGCGCGGGGATCGGGTATGCAAGATCGTGGCTGCAAGAAGAAGGGATTTCTTCACTCCTGCTCGCAGTGTCGAGCCTCTATCCTGAGCACCCACTGCTTGAGCCATGTCTGCCCCCGTGCACAGACAAGCGCTCACAGCTTGCAGCTCCCCTCAGGGAGTCTGCTGCACCCGCTCTGGTCTTACCCTGCAAGGAAGCGCCATTGGGTTTTCTCAGCCCAAGCCAAAAACCTCCCCGTGGTGGGAGAAATGCTTGCGGCTTGCAGCTCCCCGCAAGGGGACTCTGCTGCCTCTGCTCTGGCCAGTGCCCCTCAGGGGGAGGCGCCATCGGGATCCCTCTGCCGCTCGAGCCAGGTCTGTCCCGGAGGGACATCTGCTCCAGGCTTTTGCAGCTCCCCCCGGGGAGTTTGCTGCCCCGCTCTGGCCAGTGCCCTGTGCATGGAGGCGCCATGGGGACGCCCCCAGAGGGAAACCTCGGGAGCCCAAGGTGGGGAGAGCTCGGCAGAGCGCTCCACCCGCTTCCACTCTGGAGAAGCCCCCAGGAAGAAGGAAAAGAAGCGCAGGCACCGGACTTCCCCGTCCCCGGCACGCCTGGCTTCCCCCGGGATCGCAGCACCTACCTGGAGCCGCAGTGCACCAGCGAGGTGACTCAGGCCGAGCAGGAGCAGATCCTGAGCCCCCTGCAGCCCCTCCTGGGACCCCTCATCCAGGGATCCGTGGCCAAGGCGCTGGGTGCCCAGACCCACGTGCAGCAGCAGAGCCGATGGCTGGGCGACCCCACCCCGCCCCGGCTAACACCTGGCCGGGGAACACCCAGGGAAGGGTCAAGCTCAATTGGCAACAGCAACCTTCCAGGGAGCCTCTGCTTACATCGCAGCCGGCTCCCCTCCCTCAGCCCAGCCTAAGAGCACCACTTGCTGGCGCAGGCAGAGATTGCAGCTTGGTTCCAGCAGCTGAGAAGCCACACTTGGCAGCAGCCTCTGCAGCTCCCCAGGCAAACCTCGCCCCGTCGCCCGCTGCTGCTCACCAGCGCCAGGGCACGAGACATCGGCTTTGACCCGATACGCCACTCTGCACCTGGGAGCCCCAGCACCGCATCCAGACTGTGTGTACCAGGGGCAGCCCTCCCCAGAGCGCACTCTGCCTGGGGATTCCGGGGAAACCCTCTGGGGTCTCCAGCCGCATGGCTGAGACCGAGGGCATCCCGCTCAGCAGTACTGAGCCTGGGCAGCAAGACCAGCTGTTCGCCACAGGGTCTATCTGTCACAGAGTTGCCCTTCTGCTGGCCGAGGGGCTCTCGGCACCAGCGAATGACTGGATCTCAAACCAGCCTGCCGCCTGCCAGGCCATAGGCAGTAGGTCATGGAGAATGTACCCTCTGCCCATCACCAGACATGACTTCCTGGTGTCCCACCCGGTGCCTAACTCCCTGATTACCTCAGCGACAGCTGAAAGGGCCAAAGGGGGAAAAGCCGCAATGCACGCCCCCTGACAAGGAGGGCAGGCGGCTTGATGGGCTGGGAAGAAGGATGTTTTCTTCTGCCTGCTTTGACATGGGGACATGGAACTACTTGGTCCTCATGGCACGATTCCATTCCACCCTATGGGAGAGCATGCGTAGCAGCTTCCTTGAGTGCCTGCAGGAGAGCAAGAGAAAGGCCTTCCTCACGGTGGCCAGGGATGGCTTGGAGCTCTCTCGACATCTCACGAGGGTAGCCTACAACGTGGGCATGTCAGGGGCTAGGGGAATGGCCACAGGAATTACTCTCAGAAGGTGTTCCTGGCTAAGATCTTCTGGGCTATCGGCCGAGGCCCAGCAGGTGGTCGAGAACCTTCCCTTCGATAAGGAGGCACTATTTGCTGCTATTACGAACAAGCAACTCAAGCAGCTCAAGTCTGAGAGGAATATGGCCAAGGCCATGGGCCTCAACCCCAGCCCCACAACCGCACACAATACTCCCGAGGCCCCTCCCTGTACCAACCCCCAGGGAGTAACCCCTACCAGGGCCAGTCTCAGAGGCCCTACGAGAAACCCCAGGGGCAATTCCAGCCCCGGGCGAGAAACAGGGGCCCACATAGTGGTTCCTCTAGGCCCCCCCCCTAACAAACAGCGCTTTGGACAGGGGCAGGGAGCCCTCCCCTGAGGGGGGCCCAGCCTTTGGGAACCGCCTGCTCACCTTTCGTGAAGCCTGGCATGGAATCACCAAGGACCAGTGGGCCCTGGACACCTTCTCAGAGGGTTACAGGATTCAGTTCGACTCCCACTCAGAGAATAGGTTGTCATTATCCCCATCCCCGAGGATGCATCTGCTGCCCAGGTTCTGCGCGCAGAGATGAGATCTCTCCGTGCCAGGGGGGGCCATTGAACAGGTGCCCCTCCCCGAGTGGGGCAAGAGCTCCTACTCCCCATACTTTGTAGTCCCCAAGGGGCTGGAGGGATTCTGCCCCATTTTGGACCTCAGACTCCTGAATAAAAGCATCAGGAAATTTAAATTCAGGATGCTTGGCCTCTCTCAGATTATTCCCTCCCTGAGGGAGGGGGATGTCTTCGCAACAATCGATATGAAGAACACCTACTTCCATATCGCGGTGCACCCTGACTTCAGGAGGTTCCTGAGGTTCTGCCTCGAGAGGGAACACTACCAGTTCAGAGTCCTCCCATTTGGACTCTCCACCTCCCACAGGGTATTCACCAAATGCCCCCGTAGCCGTCATCTTCAGGGAAAGGGCTGCTTTGTGTACCCCTACCTGGATGTCTGGCTGTTCCGGGGGCGCTCAGATACAGAGCTGTCCCAGCAAATGGCAATGGTGTGCGCCACCTTTGCCAACCTTGGGATTCTCCTCAACTGAGAGAAGTCTGTGCTGTCCCCTTCCCAGCAGACCCGCTTTCTAGGGGCCGTCTTCAACTCAGCTCGAGGACTAGCCTTCACCCCACAGGAGAGGTTCAGGGCTATCCCAAGAGGGCTGCCACAGGCTCATGAACAACCCCTCTCAGCCCTACCTCTTTTTCTAGGCTTCTGGGCCTGATGGCATCCACCACCTTCATGACCCCACACACACGACTGAGGGTAAGGCCGCTTCAGTAGTGGATGAAACCCTGACTCCTACCAGGGCTCTCGGACCCAGGGCTCCAGCTCCTGATCCCCTCAGGGGTTCTCAGACAGCTACACTGGTGGCTGGAGCAGGGGAATGTCTGCAGGGGTGTCCCGTTTCGAACCCCGATCCCGCCTCACTGCTGGGTTGGGGAGCGCACACGAGAGAGCTCTCCGTCAGTGGCTTATGGATCTATGGGGACTCTCAGTTGCACATAAGCGTGCTGGACCTGTGGGCCATCAAACTGGCACTAGTCACCTTCCTTCCCATTGTCAAGGGCCGCAGAGTGTTCTTATACACGGACAACATGGTGGCGATGTACTACCTCAACCACCAAGGGGAGACAGATCCTGACAGCTGATGAGGGAAGCACAGCGGATCCGGGACTGGTGCATCCCCAAGGGGGTGCACCCGGGAGCCATGCCCCTGGCGGGCTCTGAGACCCAACATGTACACTGGCTCCCGGAGCTGATGGAGCTGCCCTGCTGCCCACCTACATCCCTAGGGGCCTCCCCAGACCTCCTGTCGCTGGAACAGGGCAGGATTTACCACCCCAACCTAGCCTCCCTCTGCGCTCCTGAATGAGGCAGAGAGCGCTCTACCCCAGGCCGTGAGGGATGTTCTCCTCTCCAGCCGAAAGCCCTCGACCAGACTATCCTATTCCAGGAAATGGGGTGTTTTGTTAGGTGGGTCGCAGACCAGGGTCTCATCCTGCATGAGGTCTCATTGCACACTATACTGGAGTATGCTACGAGCCTCCTCAACTCAGGCATAGCAGTATCCTCACTGAAGGTGCACCTAGCAGCGATTGGACTTTCTGGAACCGTTACGAGGGAACTCCCCTGTTCAGGTTCCCCTTGGTGGACCGCTTCCTCAAGGGAACTGTCCATTTATTCCCCCCTATGCCTTATCTGTTTCCCTCCTGGGATTTATAGCTGGTCCTTAGAACTCTAAGGGGGCCCCCCTTCGAACCCCTACCACTATTGCTCTCGACTTGCTCTCGCTGAAGACGCTGTTCCTAGTGGCAGTAACGTCTGCTAGGAGGGTGAGCGAGCTGCAGGCTCTGTCTCACAGATGCCCCTTCCTACAGGTCAGGGAGCACTGCATCACCCTCAGGCCTCAACCCACGTTTCTCCCTAAGGTTGGCAGCTCCTTCCATATGCGGCAGGAGATCACCCTCCCTACCTTCATGCCCCCTCCGCATGCCTCGGAGGAGGATACATCCTTACATAATCGCGATGTACGAAGGGTTCTCCTCATTTATTTGGAGCGTGCCTCTGTCTCCGCCAGACAGACACCTCTTTATCCTGTTGGGACCGGGAAAGAAAGGGAGCCCGGCCTCTAAGCAGACCCTTTCCAGGTGGGTCAGGGCCTGTATTGCTCGGTGCTACCAGGAAACCGGTCTCCCCCTCCCAGAGCGTGTCACCGCGCACTCGACTAGAGTCATGGACACGTCCATGGCAGCCTTCAGCCATGTGCTTCTGCATGTGCCTCTGTAAATCGGCAACGTGGAGCTCCACCTCCACCTTTGTTTGCCACTGCGCCATTGATGTGATGGCAAGGGAAGATGTACATTGTGGACAGTCTGTTCTGTCCGCAGCGCACTTGGAATACGTTCTCTGATTCAATTTTTGTCTTCCCTGCTTCCCGCCTCCTTGGTGGGGCTTGCTAATCTACCATTAGTGGGACTTGAATGAGAGGATAACGAAGAAGAAGGGCAAGTTTCTTGCCTGTAACGTTTCTTCTTCGAGTTGTATCCTCTCATCAAGTCCCACTCCCTCCCTCCTCCCCGCTGGCAGGGACTTGTTAGCAGGTGAACAGGGAGTGCTGGTGAGGGGGAACTATATATACCCCTAGAAAGGGGGTGGAGTTTTTCTCCTCGCCAGCACCTACGTTGCAGTCACGTGTTAGTAAATATCCGGCTTTGGGCACCAGAGGGTGCTAAATACTAGTGGGACTTGATGAGAGGATACAACTCGAAGAAGAAACGTTACAGGCAAGAAACTTGCCCTTCTACACCGAGCCTAGCTTGGGCTTGTAGCTGGCCTCTGCCACACCCAAGCACAGATGGCAGGCAATTAAGTGCTGTCCCTTACTATAACTCCTATGCCTTGTGTAGCACCTTCAACCTACTGGTGCTACCTCTCTTAAAGGGCCAGCCTTTCTGGTATGCTGCCCCCTGCCACACCCCCAACCCGTTGGTGGAGATGGGCCTACTGGAAGTAGGCCTGGCTTCTAGCCTCTCAAAAGCAGAGTTTAGCGCCTCACCTTTCTACAGTTCACAGTTATACAGTTCATTCCTTCACATAATGCCTTTTATTTTTTATTTTATTTTATTTATAAATATTTGTTAGCCGCCCCCTCATGCCTACGGCATCTCGGAGTGGCTTACAGCATAAAAACACACAATAAAATTCATTAAAACAATGTTTTAAAAATACAACCCCCCTCAACATAAAAAATCTTCAAAAATCCCCCCCTCTAACCCACCCTCCCCTCCGAAGATCTGGGCGAACAGCCAGGTCTTGCAGGCTCGCTGAAATGCCAAAAGACCTGGGCCAGACGGGCTTCCTCCGGGAGGGAATTCCAGAGCCTCGGCCCGGCCACCGAGAACGCCCTCTCCATTGTGGCCCCCCGCTTTACACGGCTTTTAGGCTGTCAGCTCAATCGCCTTCACCCTACAGCCTTTCATTAGGGTTACTGGCTGTATTGTTTGCACCCTATAACCGCTCTGGCATTTACCTATCAATTTCAGTTCTTTCACATATATCTTTACCTATACTCATCTAGGCTGCTGGTGCTATCGCCTGCACCCAGCAGCCTTTGTCTCTGTTCATTAAGGTTATTAGTTCAATTGCCTACATGCTGTAGCCCCTCTGTCTCAGTTTCTGTCATGAGTGACCGGTTCTATTGCCTTGCCGTGTCACTCTTTCCAATTAGACTACTGGCTCTATCAGCTCCACCTTGTAGCCTGAGGATCTGGATCTGGCCTCCTCCACCCTTTACAGCCAGTCTGGTCCACCAGTTTCACACATGCCATTCGGTTATCCTACTGACTTCACAGTAGGGTTCCTGGAGTAAACTTTTTTCCAGCAGGGCTCTCTTTACATTCGTGACCCTTGAAACTTCACGAACACTTTTCAGTCAACAGTTTTCTCTTCCTGCAGCTTGTCTTATTTTACTTTGGGTCAGGAGTAGTCCCCTGCCTCTCCTGTAGTTCATGAGCCGTATCTCCTTAGGGTACCGGCTCCATCGCCTATACCTGTTTATTAATTCTTAGGCTGCCACCTCCTCCACCTTTACCCTATCATATTCTTACAGTCTCAAGTGGCTGACGCCATCACCTTCACCCTATTTGTTGATCACTTTAGGCTGCCAGCTCTTCTGCTTACAGGTGGGGAACTTGTTCTGTCCCAGGTGCCACAGTGAAAATTTGTACGAGCTTTGAGGGCCACATAGAGGAGGACCCAGATCATGGATCTGTGCTGTGGATCTGTCCCCTACCCTTGTATGCATGCCCTTCTCTCTGCTTCATTAGCCGGAGCTCAGATTTTCAGTGCTTTGGGGTAGAGACTAGATCCAGGCACTGGAAAGGGGCCACATAAAAACTTGTCAAGGACTGCATTTGACCCCCTGGCCTGAGGTTCCCCACCCCTGACCTACACCCTACAGCTCTCTTGTCCTTGAGACTCCTTCTCTTGCCTAAGGGGTGGGAGCCAGGCCCACCCAGCCTTTCCCAGATCCCAGTTCTGGGACCCTGTGTGTGTGGGACTGTCACCCTCCCCCTAGGTATGTGCCCGGCCAGCTCCCGAAGGCAGGGCCGGCGGGAAAACCCCCTTTTTCTCTGGGGGAAGCCTTTGGGGCAGCAGGGTGGGGCCCCTGAGCTCCTGGTCAGGCCTTCCCCCGCAGGTCGAAGCCTGGTGCCTACCCACCCCTCTTTTGTGTCTCATGCCTTCACCCGCAAGTGTCTTCTCACCCCTCCCTTGAGTCCAGCCCTTCTTTCTTCGGGCCCCTTCTCACCCCTCCCTCGAGTCCAGCCCCTCTTTCGTCGAGCCCCTCTCTGCGGTCAAATCTACAGCTCCTCCCCCCAGTCCGACACCCCACGGTACCTCCCGGCGTCCAGGCTCTGACTTCTGCCTGATCCCAGCTGTCCCTTCTCTCCGGCCTCCGCCCTCCTTTCAACCCTCATCCCCCGCCCTCGACATCCGCATCGGGCTCGTCCCTCCGCAGCCGTGGCCCCGCCTCCTTGCGTCCCACCGCCGTCGCTTCCTCCGTTCCCCGCTGTCAGCACTACGGCCGTCTGTTCTTCTCCCCGTCTCCCTGCTGCTTCCCGGGTAGGTTGCCCTGGGGAAGTGCCGGTTGCCTCGTCCTCTCTGCCACACACACACCCCTTTAAGAGATCCTCCAACGGGGAACCATACGGGGAGGCCGACTCACCCTGTCGAGAGAAGAAATCAGCAATCGATGCATCCTCCCGGCCCTATGGGATACTGAAAACTTATACGGCTGTAAGGCTAAATACCAACGCATGAGGCGAGCGTTATTGTCCTTCATAGAGAAGAGCCACTGCAAGGGGGCATGGTCGGTCACCAGCGTGAAAGAGGCACCGGCCAAATAATAGCGTAAGGCCCCCACGGCCCTGCGAATGGCCAAGGCTTCTTTTTCTATGGTCGTGTATGCCCTCTCCCGCTGGTCCAACTTCCGACTTAGGTATGCAATCAGGTGTTCTTCACCTTCAATGACTTGCAAGAGGACGGCTCCGAGTCCAGTGTCAGAGGCATCTGTTTGTAGAATGAAGGGCTTCTTGAAGTCCAGGGCGTACAGCACGGGAGCCTCACACAGCCTCTTCTTGAGGGTTGTGAAGGTCTCCTCCAAGGCCGGAGTCCACGTCAGCTCCTTCGGCTGTTTTTTCCTCGTTACATCCGTAAGGGGTGTCGCTAGTGTTGCAAAGTGTGGCACGTGCTGTCTATAATATCCGGCCAGCTCCATGAACTGTTGAATTTGTCTTTTGGTGGTGGGAGGGGTCCAGTCTCGGACGGCCTGTATCTTCTCCCACATGGGTTGAATTTGACCCTTCCCCACGCGGTATCCTAGGTAGGTCACCTCCCTTAATCCTAGTCTACACTTCTTTGGGTTGGCCGTGAGTCCGGCCTCTGCTAAGGCCTCCGCCACCTTCCTTAAATGCCTGAGATGTTCATCCCAAGTTGGGCTAAATATAACAATATCATCAATATAGGCTGACGCATAAGCCCTGTGAGGCCCCAGTACCCTATCCATCAGCCGTTGAAAGGTGGCGGCCACTCCATGGAGGCCAAAGGGCATTCGGGTAAACTGAAAGAGGTCCAGAGGGGTCGCAAAGGCGGTTTTCTCTTGGGCGACTTGTGTCAAGGGGATCTGCCAATATCCCTTGGTCAGGTCCAGGGTGGACAGATATCGGGCCTGACCTAACTGGTCTAACAATGTGTCTACCCGAGGCATGGGGTAGGTGTCAAATTTGGATATGGCATTTACTTTACGAAAATTGATGCAGAACCTTGTGGTGCCATTTGGCTTCCCTACCAGAACGGGCTGGCTACGCCAAGGGCTACTAGATTCTTTGATCACCCCTAATTGGAGCATTTGGGCTACTTCCTCCTTCATAACTCGTTGTAGGTGATAGGGGCTCCGGCGAGGGGGTTCATGCACCACCTGCCCTGGCTCTGTGATGACATCATGGTAAACCCACTTGGTACATCCCGGGAGACTGGTGAATACGTGTCGGTAGTTCTCCACGAGTACTCCTAACTGCCCCTTCTGCATCTGGTTAAGTTCCTCCCCCAAAGGGACGGCCTCGTCGAGGTGGGTCTTTCCGGCAGGGGACAGAGGGTCTCCTACTAATACCCTGGTCGCTTCCTTCTCCCGTTCCCGCCATTCTTTGAGAAGGTTGACGTGGTAGTTTTACAGCTCGGGATGCCGCCCCGGTCGACGGACCACGTAATCTACCGGGCCCTTCTTCTCCACCACCTCATAGGGACCCTGCCAGGTCACCAACAGCTTCGACTCCAACGAGGGTAGCAACACCAAGACTCTCTGCCCAGCTTGTAGTTGTCAGGTCTTGGCTTGCCTATCGAATCTCTCTTTCTGTTTTTGCTGGGCCTCTAGGCCATTCTGGGTCGCCCATGCCCCTATCCTCTCAAATTTCCCCCGCAGCTGGGCAACATACTCTATAACGTTGTCCTGGTTGTTACCCTTCTCTTCCTACCCCTCCTTTATGAGGTCCAGGAGTCCTCGGGGCTGTCGCCCATACAGGAGTTCAAAAGGGGAGAATCCTAAAGATGTCTGGGGCACCTCTCGGTATGCAAATAGGAGGGCGGGGAGTAAGGAAGCCCAGCCCTTGGGTTCCTCCCGGACGAACTTGCGGAGCATGGCTTTCAACGTTTGGTTAAACGGTAGCCTCCCCATAAAATTTCCACCGGCCCTACTATGTCCATGCCCATCCTTTCAAAGGGGGTGCCTACGAGGGGTAAAGGGATAAGTGGGGCTGGAGCCACCTTCCTCTTTGTGGTTAACTGGCACTCCGGGCATGAGGCGCAGTATCATTTTACTGCGGCCTGAATCCCGGGCCAATAAAATCGGGCTGTTAGCCTATCCAAGGTCTTCTCTTCCCCTAAATAGCCCCCACAGGGCACCTCGTGGGCCACCCGTAGCAACTCACCCTGTACTCCTCGAGGGGCTAACAACTGGCACACTTCCTCTTTAGCTTCCTCTTTCTGTACTCGGTATAATCTGTCTTCTACCAACTCAAAATGGGGGTAGGTGAGTGGCTGCCCGGGATTCCGAGGCATCCCATTCACCACCTGTACTTGCTCATATACATACTTCAACGT
>QEPC01012324.1:0-13362 GCA_003113815.1 Sphenodon punctatus
GATCTGTATTCCTATTTTGACGGGATTTCCTTATTCGAACAGTTGCTGGAGTTGAATGCACATTAATAGAATGGTTTCGTTTGTATGTCACTTTTCGTCTTACACTATCATGAATTCTTTTTTCCCTATGTTTTTGGTAATACCGGCGATGTTTATTTATCCAACTTCCATTATCTGTCACAATTGAAGCTTGTTCTTTTTTGCTCCTCAGGTACCACAATTTTTTCTTTGACGTTCTCTTTGCTGCTTTGTTGGCATGATCTCTCCTTTTGTTTGCACAGTGTCTACAAAGTAGAAGTGGAAAATCTTGCAGCAGCTTCTTTTTAATTTGCAACAAATTTTCAATGTGATCATCTACTTCAGCAACATTAAAGTGTCTATGTCAAGTATACAATAACAAGCTCAGCTATAACAAGCAGCCAGGGATCCCCTGGGAGGCTTTGAAACCAGACTACAACTGATCCCATAGTGGGTCCCTGGCTGCTTCTCAGCAGAGCGGTTCTGTCTTGTGGGTTCAGTTCTAGTCTGGTGAGAGGTGCAATTGTGCAGCATAACCACAATCAATCCACTGCTGTCTGTAATATATGGAAGTACAGTACCTGGCATACACGTATGAGTGGTTCAATGATACTTAAGTGATGGCCACTTGAAATGACTCTGCTAGGCTTTTCAGAAAGGGGGATGACACCAAAAGCATAAGTGAGAGTGGGGGGGATGGGCAGTTATTTCCCTTGTTAAGAGGAATGATTTGAACTTACATCTAGCAACACACTTCCCACAGTAGAGAGTCAGGGACTCGCCATAGGAAAGCTGTTTTTAAATAAGCTCTCTGGTGGGATGCTGCTTGGGATCCCCCAGAAGGCTTTGAAACCAGACTAGAACTGAGCCCATGGTGGGTCCCTGGCTGCTTCTCAGCAGAGCGGTTCTGTCCTGTGGAAATGGGGAACCAACACAAGGAGCTGAATTTCAGCTAACTTAGATTTCATTTATTTTTATTTCCTTTTCTTTATTATTGACCTCTGTCTGGGGGTCTAAATGTTGCCTAAACTGCCCAGAGGCACAGCTGGCTTCTCTGTCACTGCTCACTGAGGAGGGTGTAAAGTACACAGAGGATGGGAGCCGCTTAGTTGGCAGCTTTATTATTAACCCATCTGAGGGTCTTAATGTTGCCTGTGCTGTCCAAAGGCACAGCTGGCATACCTGTCACCACTGAGGAGGGTGTAAGAGCAAAGGGAGTAACCATCCCAGTAACCACAGAGGAGTGTATAGTTGATTTTAATTATTTTTATTTCATTTTCTTTCTAATTGCCCTGTCCAAGGGTCTTATTGTTGCCTTTTCTATCCAGAGGCACAGCTGGCATCACTGACACCAGTGAGGATGGTGTAAAAACAGAGGGAGCTGCTTAGACTGACAGCTTTATATTAACCTGTCTGTGTCTGGCTACTGACTTGCTGCCTGCACTCCACATTGAGAGGCACAGTTGGCTTCCTCCCTCCCTGCTGTCAGTGCTAAGGAGCAGGTAGCTTCTAATCAGAAGGAGCTGATGCTGCTGTGACATTAGGCAGCAGACTCCACATCGGAGCTGCACCAGCTCAACATCGTGAGCTTCTCAGCATCGACAGTGGTCAATGTCGCAACCAGCAACCCCTGACATAGCGGGAATCAGCCTCAGCACTGAGAGAGCTGGAGCCTGCAACACTGGGAGCCCTTGGCTCCAGGAGAGGTGGAGTCAAGAACTTCCTAAGATCAGGGCCAGCCCAAGGGTTTGAGGGGCCATGTGCCAAGCCTTGTTGCAGGGCCCCAAAGGCTGGCGGAACCTTATGGCTGCACTGAAATGTATAGCTTCCTTTCACATTCATTTTAAATTCTGTGCGCCCACCTAACACGCATCCCCACTCACACACACACCCTCGTCCCCATGCATGGAGCAACCAGGGGAAACAGTGGTTACTATGTGGGTGTGGCTGAATGGTTGGTGAGTGGAGATGCGTGTGTAGCCGTGTGCATGCCCCATCCATCCACTGGCGTGCCCACGGACCCCCTCACCTGACGAAGCCATGTAAAAATAGCATGTGAAGAGTCACTCGAAGAACAGAAGGTTGCTACCTTGTAAATAAGGTTCTTTGAGATGGCCCCATCATTCTCACAACACCCATCCTTCCAGTCTTGCATGGAATTTTTTTCTTATATTTCTAGAAAGGGTGGGAAGGAACTGTCATTCTTAGGGGGGAGAGCACTTTTTATACTAGAGGAGCTCGAGACCATCATGTGGCTATTATGTGGATAGGATGAGCATGTACAACCCAGTTGTGAGAATGTTAGATGCCATCTCAAAGAACCTTCTTTACAAGCCTACAACCTTTTTATTGGCACATGCAGAGGAGCTGTTTGTAAACAAACAGCTTTATCTCCCAACCTGATCTTCCACCTCAGCAGCCTACAGCAGAGAGAGAGGCAGGTGAGGGATGGGGTCCGCATGCCTGGGTCAGACAGCGTTGGCATGCTGGGGAGTGGGGGGGAATCTTGCTACCCTCCCCCTCCCTAAGGAAAGGCTTCCTCTGGTAGAGGCAGGCAGTGATTACTGAGCAGCCCCAGCCCAGCTGCCTGGTCTCACCACTCTCCCCCTTTCCAAGGGGCAGACAGTGTCGGTGGGCTGGGGGGGCGAGCTTGATACCCTCCCTAAGGAAAGTCTGGGTCCCTTCGGTAGAGGCAGTGAGCACTGAGCAGCCCTGGCCAGCTGCTTGGTCTCACTCTCCCCCTCTCCATGGGGAAGATATCATCGGTGGGGCGCCCGGAGCAGGCAGCAGTGCGGAGCGAAGGGGAGGGGGGCATGTGTCAGCTGGCAGGGGGGCCCCAGGGCTATGGGTAAAAAAAACCAAGATGAGACAGGTGGTAGGGCAGCGGGCTTTGTTACCAATGGGGGGGGNGGGCTTTGTTACCAATGGGGGGGGGGGAATTTTAAATGGCTGGGTCCCGACTCCCTCTCCAAACCACAGCGGTGTGGGGGGGGGGCCCTCCTTTGGAGGCTGCTGCGGGGACATGTGCCTGGACACTGGTGGCACATGCCTCTGGACGGCCCTGCCTAAGATTGATGTAGAGAGCTGATTGACGTTGGGAGCCCTTGGCTTTGAGAGTGACTGACTGACATTGCCTTGCTCTGCTAGCGGCAAACTAGTATCTCTTGGAGGCTTGTCTTGCCTCCTTACAATGGTTCTTTTTCCAAGACCTAGCCTCTACTTGGGCTATTAGTCACATTTGCTGCCATGGAAACCCCAAAGAGGAAGGTTTCTCTTGGGCACTAGACTCTTTCTTGGCTATTATTCACATTTTGCCACAGAAACCCCAAAGAGTAAGGTTTCTTTTGGGTACATAATTATGATTATGCTGCCTCTTCACCTCTGGCCGCTCTGCTGCTGCTGTCACCTCCTGCACTAAAGGAGAGGGAGCTAAGCAAAGAAAGAACAGATTATTTGGATAGAGATAATAGATCCCCATGTCTTTCCTGGTAATTATCCCTTCATACCCTAAGAAAGACCTAGGGAAGAGGAAGAGCCATCATGCACCGAGTTACGTGCAGGGATATACCTCTCACGGTTTCTTTCCTTTTTTAAAAGGAGACTCTGCCATCCTCTCAGAGATTTGCCATTGTCTCATCCCTCATCGTAGGGGTTTATGCCCCCCCCCCCCAGCGGCTGTGGTCGGATCCTCCATTCATCCGCTCATCATCTTCTCTTTTACATAGAGCATGAAAATGCCTCTTTCTAGTCAGATAGCACTAGTCTGTGTCCCTGCCCAGGACACAGGAGACGCTGAGACACTAACGACACACACTTTATGTGCAGCCTTATCAGCCTCTGTCTCCATTAGCATTTACCTCAGTTACCTCTCACATTGAAATTAAAGTCTCCAACCTCTCATTAATATTCTCCATTGAACCTGTCATTTATGTAAAGCCAGCTAGGCAGCAGCTGCCTCAGAGAATGGGAGGAGCCACTCAAAGAAAATCAGTGCTGTCACAGCATGTTTCAAGGGAATCTGGTACACGTATTGCTGCAACAAGAGCAGGTTTTGCTAGCCACAGTAAAAGCAAGGGAGCCAAAACTATCACTCCCAGAATCCCCCATGACAGTTTTTCAAAAGTGTGCCTGCGCATTGCTCTACGTTGCCTGTAGTTACTGAGCGTTTCAAGCAGGCTCTGAGATGTTGTTGACTCTTAACATTACTATGCAGGATACTTTGCGGGATATGTGCTTTGAACTGCACCGTTCTCCCACCGGCTCCATAGCCAGTGATTCGCCCTCAATCTCGATGATGGGTGAGGGAGGGGAAGAGCCTTGTACTAGTGCTTATCTCACAAGCTGTCATTCCAGTGGTGACCCCACCCATCTTGCTCATCCTTCCTTCTGATTGGTCTGGCCTAATCCTCCCTCTTCGCCTTACAAGCTCTGATAGGCCACTGGTTGTTCTGCTTGTCAATCAACTGTAGGGGGTGGGATTATGGTTCAAAGTGCACTACCAAACAAAGCTGATGGGGAAAGCATGTGGAGTGGCCAGGAGCTGAGTGTCTACCCCGCCCCCACCCCCCATGCACTCATTAGTCAGAGGGGAAGTTGCTGGGGACAGGAGATCTCACCATCCTTTCATCCTCCGGGCTTGGGTGCTCCTAAAGACTGCTCAGAGTTCGGGAACAGCTTGGTCTGAGTCCTCAAGGTGGGATGCAGACTGCGGTGATTGTGGAAGGACGGTTCCTGATTATTCAGGCTATGCACTATGTGAGCAGTCCCATGGACAAGAAGGGACGGGTAACTTTATAAATGTTATTGATACAATCTCCCCATGCATAAGGAACATAATGTGTATGTGTCACGGGGGGAGGGGTATACCAGACTCGCTCCATTTGCGCCCCACCTAGGGTCACCCCACTCAGGGCCAAGGAAACTCGGGGAAGAATGCCCATCAGGATAGAGATGCGACCTTCACCTCCAATTAAGGAGAACAGGCCTCTATCATCATAGGGTGCCGCTGAGTTGAGGTTCGCCAAGGGTTTCCCCAGGGTACACTCGCTCGGGCATACAGGGGAATGAGGGGGAGTAGGGATAAGGGATGGATCACACCAGGTGGGGGAGGGCGTGAACCAAACCCCATGGGAGAAGGGAGGCGGGTCACGCAACACCACTAGAAGGGGTCCACAGGCACCGAAGGAAGGGAGAAGGGACTGGGGGAGGGGCACGCATACACACGCAACACAAGAACTCAGTCTCACTCTCTTACTGGGTACGTCGGGTTAGGGAAGATACAGACTCACGAGGCAATAGACACAGTCTCCAATCGTCGCTTTCACTCCACTTGCGCTAGGCTCAGTCAAGCAGGGGGCCAGTTTCTCAATTCACCAGCGCCGGCTTCCTGGCGGCGCTGGCTCTTATTTCCCAAGCCCCGCCCCCGTGCATGCCTGCAGCCGCTCTGAGCATCGCTGCAGGGGCAGGGGAATCCCTACGTCTGTTCCCGGGCTTGGGGGCATGTCTGCCGGCTGGGAGAGTATTGCGGGGCTCGGGCACGCCGGCGGGGGTGGGGCCTCCGTTGGGGCTTCCTGCAGCTGCGGTATCAGAACTGGAGCCCCCGCGGGGCAGCGCCGCAGCGTCCCCCGGGGTGGGGGCACCCCCTGCTGCCGCCTCCTACTGACAGTATGAGGTAAATGGAGTAAGAAATGCTTGCACTGGCATTTTCAAGAGCAAAGACAGGAATGGACATTGATAATAGATATGTTGGGGTTGCCTGTGCTTGTGGTTTTACTCTGAAATGTTTAGCTCTGGAGTTACAAGACCCTCATGTTTCTTACCAACTTGGTTGAGTTCATAAACAGGAAAATGAAACTGCTATGTACGCCAAAGCAAACAAAAAGACACAAACAAAAATATATTTTTTAAAAATACCATGATTTTTCTTTTTAAACTTTTTCAGACAGGGCTAAATTATAGAACACCTTAAATGTAAAGAAAAGACACTTGAGTTTGATACAATACAAAGAGGAAATATAATTCTACTTAAGCCATTTTGGCTCTGATCCTCAACATCCTCTGCTGGTATTACCTGCTATCCAAATTAGTCTTATTTTAAGAAAACCGATTCCCAGAACTTAAGAAAAATGAACACTTTTAAAATAAATGCTCTGGCAGGAAGCGGCATGTCTGCTTTCACCCTTAGCCATGCCTACTGAGAACAGGCAGCTGGGACCATAGGCATAATTAGGTGCGGGAATCCAATCAGTTGAATCTCGTCTCTCAAATTATGGAATTGGGTTGGAGATTGTGCACAACAGTGGCTGTTATACAGGGGGGGGAGGATTGTGCATGACAGTGGCTGTTATACGTGGGATTGGGGAGAAGCATAATGATCATAAGAGGGTAACATAGAGACTATGAGCATGATCCTACCAGCACATACTCCTGTAAACTTTAACGCTTCCTAAGCAGGAGGAAGAGAGCTCCTTGTTTTCAATGTTACTGTGGTTCCATTGACTTTCCTTGCACCCCCACCCAGCTTCTGACAAAGGCTACTGCTACTCTGCAAGGTAACTTTGCAAGGAGCAGGATGTGCCCTCCCTGGGAGGGTGGAATAGCTGAGTAGAGGGTGGTGAAGCATCCTAGATGACGCAGGATCCTTGTTACTGCCTTGAAGAGAATTGTTGGAAATTGATCTCATATGCCTGTCTCTCTCTCTTGGGAAATGTTACCTAAGCTGAGTCATAGGAGGTCATATGCTGTGTTGAAAGCCTTAAAACAGAGCTCTGAAGAAGACATTCCAATCCTCTTGTAGCTGATCCTTCACTTCACCGCTTTTCACACACAGCCCCAGAGTGCTTTTTAAATAAGCGCTTTGGCGAGAATCATCTAGGAATCTCCCAGGAGTGGAAAGCCAGAGCGCTTCCCCCCCAGAGTGCTTATATCTCACACAACCCCAGAGCACTTTCTAAATAAGCATTCTGGCGGGAAGTGTCTCTGAGAGATCCCTAGCCACCTCCCACCAGAGCGTTTATTTAGAAAGCGCTCTGGGGCTCTGTGTGATATAAGCGCTCAACAGAGCTCTGAAGAAGACATTCCAGTCCTCTTGTAGCTGAGCCTTCACTGCACATCTTTTCACACACAGCCCCAGAGTGCTTTTTAAATAAGTGCTCTGGCAGGAAGCGGCTAGGGATCTCTCGGAGGTGGAAAGCCAGAGTGCTCCCCCCCCCAGAGTGCTTATATCTCACACAGCCCCAGAGCACTTTCTAAATAATCACTCTGGGGGGAAGTGGCCAGGGATCCCCCGGAGGCTCTGCCTCTGGGAGATCCCTGGCCACTTCCCCCACAGAGCGCTTATATTATGGAGCTACGCTAAATATCACACCACTGCACATACTTGCCATACTCAGTATCTGTGCTATGGGGCCATCTGTCCTTATAACTGTATCCTCACAGAGAAAACCCCATCAACATCAGGGGCACAAGTCAGAGGAATTTGCCNTGCTGTTCAGGAACAGTGACTAGCTCAGAAGGTGTTGGGAAGGGGGGAGGCAGACAGTTTTGTTTCTTGCTGCACCCGCCACAGTCACCGCAAGCCCCATTGGCTCCGTACAGCCTAGCCCGTGGCCAACCGCAGACTGCGAAGCCAGTGGTCTGAGGCAGAACAAAACTGCTGGGAGAGGGAGCCTTCTGAAACGTCTGCTGTTCAGGAACAGTGACTAGCTCAGAAGGTGTTGGGAAGGGGAGAGGCAATCCGTTTTGTTTCTTGCTGCACCCGCCACACCGCAAGCCCCATTGGCTCCATGCAGCCTAGCCCGTGGCCAATCGCAGGCTGTGAAGCCAGTGGCCTGAGGTGAAAAGGAATGGTGATTCGGTAGCCTGGCTGCTACTCCAAACCTCTCTACCCCTGGTGCCTGGAAGTCTGCTCCTAAGGTGACTCCCCCTCCCTGTCACATTTGACCTTTCAGTGACACTTTTTTTGCCATACGAACTCACCCAAACGTGATCTGAACTGACCGAACTGTTTGGTCATTTCAAAGTTCGGATCTAGTTCGGCTCGGTCAGTTCGTGTTTGGATTCAGGTTCGGGTTCAGTCATCCAAAGAGACTGAGTTCGGTTCAAACTCCGATCTTCCTAACCACGTTTTCCCATCCCTATTAGATTGATTTATGTTTCATTTCAGCTTTGTACACCTCTCTCTGTTCTTTGTGCCCCCCCATCCCATAGATAGATAGATAGATAGATAGATAGATAGATAGATAGATAGATATTATATTAGAGATAGTAGAGTTGTAGGAGTTAGCTGAGATAGAGATAGTGTTTAGAGCTTTTTTGGTGTTTGTAGGAGTAGGCCTTTGTACTTATTAGATAGATAATCCATTTAGTTGATAGCATTTAGAATAGTTATAGCAGTTAGATTTAATGTAAATAGATAGATATATAATATTAAATTAAAATTTAAATATCTTTTTTTTTACAAAATTAAAAAAAGAATATAAAAACATTATTTTGGAGGGAGAAATGGAGAAGGGAAGGAAAGGCCGGTCTGCTGTCCATAGGGGAGCCAGTGGGATACGTGTCAGAGGTGGAAGGGGCCATGCCAGGGGAGTGGTAGCAGACAACAGCAGTAGCCTGAGCACATAACCACGCCCCAAACTCCGCAGCCCTGCTTTAGGGCAACAAGCTTCAGCAGCTCAGTGTCACCTCCTGGCAGTGCCCTCCTCCACTGCCACTCAGGGCACTGGAAGGCCTGCAGCACTTGAGGCTGCATCTGTCTCTGATGCTAGTGGTGCTGCAGCAGGTGCTGGAGCTGATTGTGATGTTCCTACAGGGCCACCAATGTCCCCCACTGTCAAGGTGATCCCCAGCAGTCCAGAGCTGGTGGATCCCAACCTGGCTGCCAGAGGCAGGCCCAATCCCCGGGTAATGTCAGTAGGGAGAGGAATAGCAGCACCAGAAGAAGCAGCAGCAGCACTAGCAGCTATAGTGGGGGGCACAGGGAGAGTGCCAGCAGCATGGCAGGCACGGGAAGTCTAGCCTCAGGGTCCCAGTACTCCCCTTCATGGTACATCATTGTGATCGGGGACAGTGGAAATGGAAATACATTTTATTGCATGATCTTAGATCATTGCAAATGGTAAAAAAAAACCATACAAACAATAACTACTTAATACATCATTTTAAATAATTTATACTACTATCACATAACAGACGGCCCTGAAATAAACAGTTGGAAATTGTTATTGTTGGAAGGAATGTTATTTATTTATTTTTAATTTTTTTTAAACTTGTTTTATTGTTTTTTTGTTCAGGAAAGATATACATGCCAATGACCAATCTCATTTTTGCTGAGTACATTTTACACAGTTAATACATCTCTTTTATCCTCCCCGATATTATATCCTTTACCTTCCCTTTAATCCCCTCCTCAATCCCCACCCTTTCCCCCTTTTTCCCCGTGTACTTCCCTGTCAGTCAGTCTCCCCTCCCACTATCTCCCTCTCTCCCTTCTTCCTACCCCCCTTCCACCCCCCTTGGTTTTTCGCCTTTATAGTTCAGTTACACATAACACATCCTCAGGTTCCAACATGTTTACATTTTTTTTTAGATATTCGAAATAGGCTGACCAGTCTATAAAGAAATCTCCCATTGATTCCTTCGCCTCTGCAACTGTTTTTTCCAGTGATATAATGGACCATAACCTCTTGTACCATTCCCCCACTGATGGGGGGTCTGGTCCTTTCCACCTTCTTGCAATTACATTGATTGCAGCTAATATCATATGAACACACATCTGTCTGTGCTGTTTCAATAACGGCATATCGGGGTATACCCCCAGTATAGCAATGGTGGGATCCATTGGCAACATAAGTCCTGTTGTCTCTCTGATAACCTCCAAAACTTTAGCCCGCAGAGGCCGTAGTTTACTACACATCCACAAACAATGGTACAATGTTCCAATTTCTCCACATTTTTGCCAGCATAATTTGGACTCTGCTTCCAACCATTTTGCCTTCATAATTGCCTTCATAAATAGCTTCTCATTGAAACTTTCAATTGGGTTTCTACTACCGCCATTGAAAGCACACAGTGATGTATATGCCTATGTGCTTCCCTTTTCTCTGCCTCTGAGAATTGTCTATTCATGTCTCTTCCCCACTTATCCACATAATCCATCTCCCTTGGTTTGTACCATAAACTTTTTAGCTCACCATAAATACGGGACAGCAGTCCCCTGTTTGATGATCGTTGCACTAATATTATTTCTAGGGAGTAACTCTGTCTCCCATATCTCTGTATCTTTTCTTTACTATTACCATACAAGCTAAACAACTGTTGGAATTGTAGAAATTTTTTTAAAAAAATCTATTTTCTTTTCAAGAATTTCTTTGGAGAGAAACGCCTTATTTACAAAAAGGTCTTTTATATATTTAACACCTTTTACTTTCATCTTTTGACATAGGGATGCAGCACCTGGTATTCTCTCTACCTCTGCGTTGTCTATTGGATATACCGGAGTCATTTTATTTTGGATATCAAGTTTCTTTTTTACTTTCTTCCATATATTCCAAGCTGGCCACCCAAATGGGTGTTCCTTCATAACTTTCTTATTCCTTATTGTTTTCCCAAAACTCTCACATTGCAGTCTTGGATTTCCCAACTCTATCTTCTCTATGTTGACCCAATGTGTATTGTGTCCATCCTGAACCCAGTAGCTAATTGCCCTCAAGCTTGCTGCCCAGTAATATAACTTGATATCTGGATAGTTAATTCCGCCTTTTTCTTTGGCAACTTTGAGTTGGTAAATCCTTATTTGTGGCCTTTTATTTTTCCAGATCCATCTGGTGATCATCCGCTCAATGTCAGTGAAAAATTTGTTTGGTAGATATATTGGAAGCACAAATAATGTATATAACAACTTAGGTATTATTATCATCTTGAAAATATTCACCCTACCCATCCAAGAACATATTATATTGTTCCATTTATCCAGCATTTTTTGGATCTGTTCTTTCTTGTACTCATAATTCACTTTATATAAGCCTTGTGGGTTCTTTGTTAAAAAAATTCTGAGATACTTTAGTTTACTTTTCTCTATTTTAAATGGGACCTTACTTGCTATGGTTTGCTTCCGTTCATTCGTTTGGGCATATATAATGGCTGCCGACTTATTTAAATGTATCTTATACCCTGAAAGCTCACTATATTCCTTATTCAGGTCTATTAAGTTTGGAGCTGTCCTTTCTGGTTTATCCAGGAATATCAGAATATCATCTGCATACAGACTTAGCTTATATTCTGAATCTCCTATCACTATGCCCTTCATATCCTTTCTCTCCCTTACCACCATTGCCAGTGGTTCCAGGAAAAGTGCGAACAATAATGGGGACAATGGGCATTCTTGTCTCGTACCCCTTTCTAGCTCAAACGATTGTGTCAGCTGTTCATTGATAATTATCCGTGATTTAGGGTGTTTGTATATAGCTTCTACTCAGTTTATGAAATTCCCTCTGAATCCCATACCCTTTAGAGTCTCCATCAGAAAACTAATCGCTGCCCTATCATATGCCTTCTCTGCATCCATGGACACTACTAGAGCCTCTTCTTGTCTTTTATTTATATAGTGCATTATGTCTACTGCTTTTCACACGTTGTCTGCCCCCATTCTCATGGGCATAAAACCTACCTGATCCTGTCCTATCAAAGTAGACACGCACATATTCAGCCTATTCGTCAATATCTTGGCAAATATTTTATAGTCTACATTGAGTAGAGATATTGGCCTGAAACTCGCGCATTCTTGTTCTGGTCTATCTTGTTTTAAAATCAGTGAAATCAGTGCTTCATACTGTGAGTCTGGTAGTTCCCTTTTATCTAGGATATCATTATATACCCTGCTAAGGCATAGTGACTTATGTTCCTTTAATAATTGGTAATATTCTGGTACAAATCCATCTGGTCCTGCTGCCTTTCCTTTGCGAAGCTTTTTGATGGTCTCTTTAACCTCCTTTATCGTTATTTTCTGATTTAGGAGCTTTAGATGCTCGGGGTTAATTTTTGGTAGTTTTAGTTTCTGCAGGAAGGCCCTGATTGCCTCTCTCTCAGGTCTCTGGGACTTATAAAGTTCATTATAGTATGCCTTGAAAATTCCCTGTATCTGCTGCTCCTCCCTAGCTTCTGTTCCATCTGTGCCTTGTATTTTCCTAATTCTAGTTTTTTCCCTTTTCTGCTTTACTAAATTTGCTAAAATTTGATTACATTTATTAGACTTTTCATAATATATCCCTTTAATTTTCCTAATTTGATTAGTCACTTTCGTTGTCCCCAGCATGTTTATTTCCCCTCTTATCTGTGTTATTTTATTTTGTGTTTGTTTACTCGGATTCTTTTTATCTTTCAAAGTCAACTTATTTAACTTTTCATATAAATCTTTCAGAGTTGCCTTTCTCATTGCTCGGTCCCTGGCATCTATTTCTATTAACTTTCCCCTCATCATCGCCTTGCCCGCTTCCCAAATGGTATGACTTGCCATTCCTTCTGTGTCATTCTCCTTCATATACAACTGCCATTCTTCTATTAACTGCTCTTTATATAGTTGATTAAATAGTAATCTCTTAGGGAACAGCCAAGTCCTCTCCCTGTTTAGTTTCCGACGTGTCCAATTGAAAAGGGTAATTATAGCTGCATGGTCTGAGAAAGCTATCTCTTGTATTCTGCATATATAGCTCTGTTTTGCCATCTCTGTGTCTGTGACTACATGATCTATACATGTATATGTACCATGTCTGCTTGAGAAAAAAGCTGTAGTTGCTATGTAGAGGTGCCAAGTATCTACTTAAATCCCACAGCCCCCTGTCATTTAGATACTTTACTATCTGTTCCTGCCATGTCTCCAACTGATTCCCTGAGGAGCAGTCCAACCTATGTAATGGGATATTGAAGTCTCCTTGAATTAAAATAGTCCCCCTTGCCACTGCATCTACTTGATCAAGTACATCCCTAAAGAATTGTACTGACTTCCCATTGGGGGCATATACATTTACCAGGGTCATCTCTTTATTCCCCATCCGCCCCACCAGTATCAAATATCTCCCCTCCAGGTCTGCTGTTTTGACTTCACATTCGAATTCAGTCTCTTTTGATATTCCTATGGCCACTTCAGCCCTTCTTTTTTTTTTCACATGCAAAATAAATTTCTTTATAATCAGGGGTGGCTGGTGGCTTTTTAGTTTGGAGGGGCAGTAAGGCCATCCGGCCCACTGGCGGCAAAGCTGCCAGCGGGCCGAGCCAGGGAAACGGCGGGCAGAGCCAGGGCAATGGTGGGCGGAGCCAGGGCAATGGTGGGCAGAGCCAGGGCAATGG
>QEPC01012324.1:13462-26873 GCA_003113815.1 Sphenodon punctatus
CCCTTTCCTGTATTTGTTTTTTCTTGCATCTATCACTACACCTTGGAACCGTTTAACCTTACGGCTGTTTCCCTGCCTCCTCCTCCTCCCTTGCTGTTTCCCTCCTTCCCCCTTCCTACCTCCCCTCTCTGTTCCCCCCCTGTTTAACCCTCCTTCCCTTCCCCCTCCCCTGTAGTTCCCCTCCTCCCTACTCATTGTTTCACCATCCTCTGAATTCCACCTCTTCTTGAGATCACACTTTCCCCTATCACCTCATCTTCTCCCATTGGGGCAGGTGTCGTCTAAGCCCAGGGTAGCAAACTCCCTCCTCCACACCCCCCACACATTTATCAGTAAACATAACAATATTTTTAACCTTTCTATAACACTTAGTCTTCAACCTAGTAATTGTTCAACCTTGTACAGGACTCAACATATTCTACTCTTTTTGCACACTTAACTCTTTACTCTAACTTACTCTCTCCCACTCATTTCCACTGCATATACCTCTTAGTTGCTAAGTTTCTAAATCTCTGAGTTCAGGATCATTGTCTGTCTCTCCCTTCATCCTTCCTCATTGTGTAGCGTAGGATTTGCTTTCAGAAAGTTCTTATAACTGTTCACATCATCGAAAACTCTTTACCGCCAATTGAAGTAAAATGCCAATCTCACCGGGTGCCACAACTGTGGGCAAATCCCCTTACTATTCAAGAAATTCATCTGTGGATGCCAACTACGCTTTTTCATAAGTGTCTTCGGGGCCATATCTGGAAACACCCTGAGCTCCTCGTCTTCATATATCAATTGACTTATGTTCCTGGCCGCTTTAAAGTACCTCTCTCTGTCGAAAGATGACAAATATTAATAATCAGGGCTCTGGGTCTCTCTCCCAGTCCCAGCTTTGGTCTCAGTGCTCGGTGCACCCTTTCTATCTGCTCTGGGTTGGTCTCTGCTTCAGCTGGGAACAGGGTTGCCAGTAGTTTGCAAATAAAGGCTCTCATGTCTGGGAGCTCCTTTCCCTCAGTAATCCCCACAATTCTGAGGTTGGATCGCCGGCTCCTGTTCTGTAAGTCCTCGCATCGGACTAGTACTCTTTTAAGGTCTTTTTGCAGGTCCTGAACTTTATCCTGTGTCTTCAGTTCTGAGTCTTCCATCTCACTTACGTTTTTCTGTGTCATCCACCCTCACTGTTACATTTTCTATTTTTTTCTTCATATCTTCCATAGATTTTTTTAGTAATGTTGTGTCTTCCTTTAGGCTGACACGTTCTCTTTGGGTTGCCTCCAAATCTTTCTTAATATCTTTACAGTCATTTTAAATTTCTTTTAACATAGCAGTTACTTGTAGGAACCTGTCTTCTCCCACCTCCGTCTCCTTCTCAGTGCGTGATGCCGTCACTTTACTCGCTTTCTGTGTCCTTTTAATAGTACTTTTTTTGTCAGGGTTGGGGAGAGCTTCGGCTATGCCCGTCTAACCCTGATGCATGTGCACTAGCGCCCCGAAGGAGTGTTATTTTAAAAATGAGTTCTAAGTTGCACAGCTCTTAGCAAAAACAAGGCTACATTCCAAATAGTATCTGAGTCTGTGCTATCCAAGAGAACTGCTAGTAGAACTTGGTCATCCCTACCTGGATACTTACCCATGATAGGGACAAGGAATTCCTGCCGAGGATCGTCATACAGATGACAATGTAAAATAATATGCCCAATAGTCTCTGTGATAATATTATCGAAAGAGCATAATCTATCTGCAAATAGGATGCCCTGTATCCTGCCTTCAAAGACTCGAGAAGGGAAGGCATTAAAGCGGGCACTTGAAAACAGCTGTTTAGCTCTTCCAGAGATTGGAGCGGTCAAATAGGCAGCAACTTGCCCCACATCCGGAACATAAGACATATATTCTCGGATGTGAGGCATTAGCCCAATTCTAGCGAGTTCAGATTGCCGTCCTATATCCCTTACCTGTGCTAAGACCTCCCTCCTGCGTGATTATAGCAGCTTGTGTGTAAGATAATCCGGTGAAAGACCATTCTCTTTCAGCTAGGCCTCCACCTTCAATGACCAAGGGTCCAAAAAGGAATCCTCCAACATGGTTCTTGTAAGAATGGAACCCTAGCCTGATTGCAATTTGAGGCAAAATGTTAGTGTGGCTTCTTTGGCTGCCTGGGTCCATGACTTCTGGCCCAGATCCACCCGAATAGCTGCCGTGGGGTACCTCTTGTAGCTCCCAGGAGGCGCTGCAGGAATCTAGACTGAGCCCTATCCACTGAGTCAAAATTAAAAGGAGCCCATAACTCAGCTCCATAAAGTAATTGGGCCCTGACTTTACTGTTATAAACCTGCATGGCCTGTTGGACTGCTGACCTAACCTGCTTAAGAAAGAGCCTACTTATTGATTGGGCAGTGGCCTGAGCCAAACGCAGGGCCCGGTTAACATGTAACTGCCAAGACCTGGATCTATGGAAGAGGATCTATGGAAGAGGATTCCTAAGGCAAAGACCTGCTGGATTGGGAAACCCCCGGCAGACCAACGCTGAGTTTTGAGGCGAGCAGAAAAAAACAAAATCTTCGATTTATCATAATTGATGATGAGGTTATTAGCCTGACAAAAATCCATGAATACCTGCAGTTGTCGCATAAGGCCCACCCGTGTCTGTGACAATAAGGCCACATCATCAGCATAACAGAGGCAAGCGATGGCACGGGTGGCCAATTTTGGTGGAAAAAAGCGCGGGGCTGCCATAGCTGGTATAATGCTGTCAGATCAGGGACAGTGAGGAAGAGGCAGATACTAGTGAGGAAGAGGAGATGTCTTCAGCTGAGGCAATGGCTGAGCCTCCTCCCAGAGCTGTGTCACCAGTGCCACCAAGTTCTCCCCCTCCCAGCAATGCTGGTAGCAGTGCGTCACCTGGGTTGGGCCAGAAGGCAGGAGGTGGAAAAAAATCCTCAGTCTGGGAACATTTTAAGCTGGTGCAGGCAGATGATCCCAGAGAGGTGCAGTGCACTTTGTGCAATAAGATGGTGAAGCGTGGGCAGGTGCTCATCAACCTTGGGACGACTGCAATGGCGAGGCACCTGAACACATGCCACAATGTTCTGATACTAAGCGGGAAGGCAGGGAAGTGGATGCCAGTGGGTTCCCAACTGCAGCAGCGGCCAGTCGCCTGGCTCCTTCAGCAGGCAAGCGTCCTACATCAACTGCTTCTGCCTTTAGCAGCAGGAGCAGTATGGGAGCAGAACAGCAACAGGTGCCTCGCCAGCATCAGTCTACTATGGAGGAACTGCAGTGGGGCCAGCTGCTAAGGCCATCGGGGGATGGAGGATGGTGTGGCTTCTTTCAGTAGGAAGCCAAGCACCTGTTGGCTATGATGATTGCACTGGATCGGCAGCTCTTCTATATTGTAGAGGACAAGGACTTCCAGTGGATGATTGGATTCCTGACCCCCCAGTTTAAGCTGCCTTCCCACTCCACCCGGAGACAGACTGTGGGGTCACAGCTGTACAGGACTTTGAAGGAGCGGGTGAGAGAGCAGCTGACAGGGGCTGGGGTGGCCATGGTCCACTTCACCACTGACCTGTGGTCCTCCAGAAACGCCCAGCAGGCCTACCTGGCAGTGACTGCACACTGGTGGCAGGACCAAGTGGCAGTACTTGGCAATGGCAGTAGGGGTCCTGAAGCAAGCTATAGGTGGTCCCTGCTTCAGGCACAAGTAATGGACTGCTCCGACACCACTAGGACCTCGAGGCAGCCCTGGCCACCATGGTGAGGGAGTGGGTCACTCACAGCAGGCGCGTCCTTCTACAAGGAGTGTGTGGTCATGGACAGCACGGCCAATATACTGAAGGCAGTCCTTGACGAGGGCTTCACAAGCATCCCTTGCACCACACACACACTCCATCTTGTGGTCAAGGATGCTCTGGGCTTTAGGGATAAGGGGATTGGGCCAGGCACCCTTAGCTCCCTTGTCAACTGGGGAAGGAAGCTGGAGGGGTGCTTCAATAGGAGCATGAATGGCAGCGAGCTCCTATGGGATAATCAGGCTAAGCAAGGGTTCCCAGTGCACCAGTTCATCCAGGATGTCACCACCAGGTGGAATTCCACCTTCCTGATGCTCAAGCGGCTTCTTGATCAGAAAGTTGCCCTGCAATAGGTGGAACTGGAGACAGACATCGAGGCACCTCCAGGGTACAAAAGGGAGGAATGGGATATCCTTGCTCACACGGTCTTCGTCTTGAGACCATTCCTGGCCATGATGGAGACAGTGAGCAGCTCCCGTGCCACCCTCAGCCAGGTGACCTTGCTTGTCCATAGTCTCCAGAGGAGCCTGGATGAGATTCTCGGGGGGCGGGATTGTGGCCCTGCAGGCAGGAAGATGTCCAATGAGGTGCTTGCTCTGGCACAGAAGCTGAAGGCAGGGCAGAGTGCACGCTTTGATGAGCTCCTGCGCCAGGAGGAATATGTCCTGGCAACCATGCTGGACCCCAGGATCAAGGGAAGCATGGCACGCGAGACAGTGGTCTATGGCCTCCAGAAGGGTGTGCTGGTGCAGAAGGTCTGGCAGGTAGAGCGGGCTATGCAGAAGTACGTCCCTGGGGATTGTGGGAGTGGGAGAAGCAACCCCTTCCAGCTATCTGGGTCTATCCCTGCCCCCAGACCTAGCAGTAGCAGCAGCAGCAGCAGCAGCAGCAGCAGCAGCAGCAGCAACAGCAGGAGGAGCAGCAGCAGCAGGACCCCTACTGCCAGCAGCTCCTCCTGTGTTCAGGCCAATCTGGGGAGCATGTGGCCCAGCACAAAAGGGCAAGCAGCATGACTGAGGGCAGTGGGACAGGTGGTGCCCACCCAGAGCCACCAGAGGGACTATGATGGTGCTTCAGCAGCAGTGGAGACCTACCTGGAGGAGGAGCCATGCATTGATGCCAGCAGCGATCCCTTCGGCTACTTGGCAGGCAAAACCAACCTGTGGCTGGCCCTGTCGAAAGTGGCCAAGGGTATACTATCCTGCCCACCAACCAGTGTCCCCAGCGAGCGGGTGTTCTCTGTGGTGGGGGACATTTGCTCCCCACACTGCTGAGACTGGGGGCCAAGTTGATGGAGCAGTTGCTCTTCTTGAAGGTCAAACTTCAGCTGCTGGGATTCCCCAAGCTGGCCCTGGACAAGGAGTGAAGGTTCAGTGGCACACACCATTCCATGCCAGGGGCAATCTTGGGACAGGGCTTCTCCTCCTCTACAATCTGGGCTAGGGCTACTGCTCCTATGCTGTTGAAGTACTGTCCCTCCCTCCCAATGCCTGGCACCTGCCCTAGCTCTCTCTCTGCCTCTCTCTCTCTTTCAAACTAGACGGCCTCGACCGCCTTGTCTGACTGACCTCATGACATGGGGTGGCATTGGGAAACAAACTGTAAGCCTTCCAGCTGGCCTATGGCTACATGATCTCTGCCCACCTATGTGATTCTGACAGGCTCTCACTCTCTCTTGCTGCACAGTCTTTGCTAGCCTATCTGAGTGTCCTGCTGCCAATGTTCCAGCCTGCCTGCCCTACGGCCTCTCATGCCACGCTGCCTGTCTGCCCGCCCAGCTTGCCGCCAAGCTCAAAGCATGCCCGAGTCCACTTTCCTGCCTCCCATGGCAAGGTGCCTGTCTCCCCACCCAGGTTGCCTAACTCAAAACCTTCCCCAGCCCACCTGCTCTACTACCTCTCATGCCACACTGCCTGTCTGCCTGCCCATCCAGGTTGCAAAGCTTGAAGACTTCCTCAGTCTGCCTGACTGCCACTCATGCCACACCACCTAACTGCCTGCCCTGGCAACCAATGTCTGCTGCATCTGCCAATAGAGCACAGGCCTATATGCTGTTTATGCCAAGGGTTCTGTATGCTGGCAACCCACTGTCTGCTGCTGCCAATGACCCCCATACCTATATGCTGCCTGTGCCATGGGTTCTGTCCCCTGGCAACCAATGTCTGGTGATACTGGTGCCAATGCCCCCCCTCCCCCGGCCTATATGCTGTCTGTGCCAATGGTTCCTTACCCTGGCAACCAATTTCTGCTGATGCTGGTGCCAATGGCCCCCCGGCCTATATGCTGCCTGTGCTAAGGGTTCTGTACCCTGGCATCCAATGATTGCCAATGCTGGTGCCAATGGCCCCTCGGCCTATATGCTGCCTGTGACAATGGTTCTGTACCCTGGCAACCAATGTCTGGTGATGCTGGCGCCAATGTTCCCCGGGCCTATATGCTGTCTGGACTAAGGGTTCTGTACCCTGGCAACCAATTTCAGGAGATACAGAATGAATCCCACCCATGCTGCCTGTCACATGCACTATATAGCCAGAGAGAGAGAGAGAGAGAGAAAGAGGGTCCCCACTAGAATGAGAGAGATGGAGAGTGGAGGGGAAGAGTATCCAGCTCAAGCTGCCACTTGCCAGAACCAGGAAGAACTCCTATTTGTGCTGATGTGCCCAATTGATGCCCATTGCCCACATCCAGCAATAAACCTACCAGAATGAGATGGAATATATCAATATAACACAACATATTATATGTGCCTACTTCCTGCCTTCCTGCCTACCTGCCTGTGTGCATTCCTATATCTGCTGTTACCACCTATCTCTTGATTGAATGAAGTGTGCCCAACCATGCGCTAATTCTAGGGACATAATTATCATTAAACTCACATAGGCTGTCATTCCATTATACGTGAATCAGTCATGCTCGCCCATCCCAGGAACCATCATTGAGATTCTTGGACCATCATTCCAGTCACTGGAGAATGCATTCCATTCCACTGTATCCAGAAGCCCGGTCCCACATGCCAGACTGCCTCCCCCCCAGTCTACTCCTCTGCACCCAACAGCGGATGCCCACTGAAGCTGAATAAAAGCCCCTCCGGCCACCAGCTCCCGCCACATGCTGCCCACTGCCATGGAGCCAGTTGCTCTTTCTCTCTGGCATGCCCACACAGACAAAACGCCTGCCCCCCCAGGGGGGCTGTCTGCAAGTTGAGACTTTGGTGCTGCCTGGCACATCTTTGGGTTAATACCTTAACTACGCTACATGTGGAGCCAGCCAGATGCTGCTGGTAGGGATTGACAAGCTGTATGATATTCTGCCACCTGCCTTCCAGAAATTCAGCACATAGGGATAAAAGTCTGGACAGGTCAAACGCAGCATGTAACAACAAATGTAACAACTTTTATTAAAACTATTTAAAGAACAATAACAACAAAACAACAACAACATTATGAAACCAAAACCAAACATTGAAAGGAAACTTATAAGGAAACTATTAGTCTCTGGGATTGTCCCCCGGGACTTGGGGGGAAAGACAGAAGGTGTTGGGGCACAGCACAGGGCTGAGGGGTGGCCACCCGGTCCTCCTCAATCTCGTAGCCATGGGAGACAGCAAACTCTACGGCCCCTTCCACATCCCGATGCCCCCTGGAGACCGCCTGGTGATACAATTCCAGACATTCCATCTCGGCGGAGATGTACTGGGTGTACGCCTCCAGCTTCTTTTTCTCCACCTTGAGCACCTGGAACTGTTCCACCAGGCAGTTCTCCAGGCAGCATATGCCCATCATCATTTGGTGACCAGGACTCTCAGCTTCGGCCCGAAAGGCCTTGGCCGCAGCAGACTCTCGGGGCCCGGGGGACTCCACATTGGGGCTGGAGGAGGGGGAAGGCCTTACATGCTGTCACTTCCAGGTTGCCTTCCCCCCTTCTTCTGGCGCTGACGCTCTACGGCCACGCCAGTGACCTCCTGCCACCTCACCATCAGGCCATGGAGCTTTTTAATGTGGGAGATTAGCCTCGATGTGGTCCCCTCTCTCTGCCTCCTGATTCTTTTGCCACAGATCTAAAGAGCATAAATAGATAGGAACATAAGAAGAGCCATACTGTGTCAGACCAATGGTCTGTCAATCCCTGCCTGCATTCTGTCTCCACAAGTGGGTGGACTGGGTGACCAATCTCTCTCTGCAGGGGACTTCTGTTCCTAACAGGTCATAGGGCAATCCATTCTCTGTTGTTCCAGTGCCCATGTCTTACCTTGCATATGGTGATTCTGTTGCCCATTTCATAAAACCTCCAGACATCCGACCTTTTCCACCGAATGTCTGGGGGTGTCACTGGCGACCTCCGCCTAGGGGTCCTCCTTGGCCTGGCACCTGTGCTGGGGCTGGTATCCAATTCCTCTCTGAAATGGGAACACATTAAGAACACCAAAGTAATATCATGCATTTATGATCAAGCCTCTAGTCCTCCCTCCTTGGGGTGCTAGGGATGGCAACGGGAGATGTGACCCTGGCTGGCACATGCAAATACTGCCCTCCTTGGGGTGCTAGGGGATGCTAAGGAATGGAATGGCAATGGAGAGACCCTTGCTGGCACGTGAAAATCCTCCCCTCCTTGGGGTGCTAGGGGATGCTAGGGATTGCAACTAGAAAGGCCCTGGCTGGCATGTGCAAATCCTGCCCTCCTTGGGGTGCTAGTAGCGATGGCAACTTGAAGTACCCTTGCTGGCACGTGCAAATCCTGCCATCCTTGGGGTGCTAGGGGATGCTAGGGATTGCAACTAGAAAGGCCCTGACTGGCATGTGCAAATCCTGCCCTCCTTGGGGTGCTAGTAGCGATGGCAACTTGAAGTACCCTTGCTGGCACGTGCAAATCCTGCCATCCTTGGGGTGCTAGGGGATGCTAGGGATTGCAACTTGAAGTACCCTTGCTGGCACGTGCAAATCCTGCCATCCTTGGGGTGCTAGGGGATGCTAGGGATTGCAACTTGAAGTACTCTTGCTGTCATGTGCAACTCTTGCCCTCCTTGGACTGCTAGGGGATGCAAGGGATTTCAACTAGAAAGGCCCTGACTGGCAGGTGCAAATCCTGCCCTTATTTAGGTGGTGCATAGGGAATTAGATGGCAACAGGAGTGTGATGACCCTTGCTAGCCTGGTACATGTTTGGGTGGGGGTGCTTCTCCTGCTTATGCCTGACTGCTGGAAGAGCCCCCCACACCACAGTACCCTCTCTCTCTGTGACAGACATCTGCTGCTACCCGCTGATGTCTACTGTTTGTACCTGACTGAGGCCCACCATCCACATGCACCCACCCATATGCCAGTGATCTCGCTTAACAGATAGAGCCTTTCTTGTCCTCAAACTAAAAAAAAAGTTTACAAACCTGGAAGCACCTCCTGTGCCCACTGTTTGCTCCTCATCCAAGGAGCCGGCCACAACAACCAAAGGTCCAGTGGCAGCAACCTCTTCCTCCTCCTCTGAGAGTACAACATTGGCCCCCAGCCATGGCATCAGCACAACACCCTTCTTCATTTATTTTTTAAAAAACATTCAGCCAACAAGAACACAGAGTCAGTCACCCACCGCACACCAGCACTCACCAACCAGCCAAACAACACAGCCAAACCAAACACAAACAGCCAAAACACACAAACCAAACAGCTACCCAGCCAAACACACAATCTCTTGCCACATAGCTCTGCACACACTCACATTTCTAGTTTCAGGCGCGATCACACACTCTCACAATATTTTTCCAAACGCCTGAACCAAACTGAACACGCTCGAACCAAACGACCGAACCCAAACTCGGTGAACGACCCAAATGCCCAAACCGAAACATGAACTGAACTGAACCAAATGGCTGAACCCGAACTGCAGGCTGTTCACACATCACTACTGAAAACGCCTGCTGACTTAGGTGTGTGTGGGCGAGTGCAAGGAGCATATGGGTGAGTGCAATAGGTTGTGGGTTTTGCTTTATGCTGGACTGAAGAGAGAGAGAGTCAAGTGTAGGAAGCAAGTGTGGTGTGGTGTGATGTGGTGTGGCATCTTCCTCCTGTCTCCAACTCAGGAGTCTGGGTCCACATTACCCCTTTACCTCCCTATCCCCTGACACAGAGTCACCATGCACTCCCTCTGCCATGGACCATGGTGGAGGGGGAAGCATGCTAGGCTGACCTTAGCAATGGACACTATTCCTGCCTGGTGTGAGCCCTGGGGAACCCACTGCCCACTGAGTGCCAGAAGAGCATCACGGTTGCCCTCAGGTGATCTAAAGGGAGTTGGGTTCAGCTCTCCAAATCCAGAGCAGTGGATACGCGAGAGTCATGGCCAGGAACAGTGTCAGCCCGAAGACTATTTGAGCCATGATCTCCCATTCCACCCCATTGTAATGTTCAACCAGCCCCTGTCTGCTGGTGCGCTCATCCGAGCTATGGCCGTCTACAAGATTGAGGAGCAAATGGCTGATGTGCAGTACCAGCAGCAGCAGAGATTGGTTTGTCAGGGCACAGAACCAATGGCACAGCAGAGGAAGCAGAAGTGGACATTGCATTGCAGGGGCACAGACACTACAACATAGGCAGCATTGACATTTGAACCCAGAGGGTGGGTCCCAGGGCTAGAGTGGCAGCATCTGGCTGTAGTGGAAGGACAGCCCTCCCAGTCCCTGCCTTTGTGTATGTATGTATCATTCTGGAGAAGGTTGGAGTGAGTTATTGACTATTTTTGTGCCCCCTCCCCATTTTCTATTTAAATGGAATTTGTCCCTGAATGCTCGAGTGGTAAATCTCTTTGCCAGCATTGCAGGCTGGCTGGCATGGGTGAGGGATTGGCAGAGGCCACTAGGCCATGCCAGAGCAGCACTGATCTTGGTGGTAGTAGGAAATAATCAATCTATTCAAATGAGAACTTTGAAGGATGAAGTGGAGAAGGGTTCCATGTGAACAGCAGATGTTGAACATGGGTCAGTTGGCCCTAAGAGATGCTGGCCGGGCCCTTCCTGTAGATTGCCCCAGGCTGGCTGGCATGGGTTGGGAAGCGGCAGAGGCCTCTCCATGGCTCAGTGGCTGGCACCCTTGCTTGGCCGGGTGTTTCAGGCTTGCATCCTTCTCTCAGGATCTGAACAAGCTATTCTGCCAATTGGTCAAGCCTTGCCTAGTGATGAATCATGTGGCCACCCAGTAGCAGATATTGCGTTGCTGGGGAAGAACCCATGGCACAGACAGCATAGGCAGCATTGGCAGCAGCAGCAGACATTATATTGCCCAGGTACAGAACCCATGCCACAGACAGCGGAAGCAGCAATAACATCAGCAGCAGACATTGGATTTTCTGGGTATGGATCCCATGGCACAGACAGAGGAGGTGGCATTGGCAGCAGCAGCAGACATTGGATTGCCCGGGTACAGAACACATGTCATAGACAACAGAGGTGGCATTGGCAGCAGCAGCAGACATTGGATTGCTTGGATACAGAACCCATGGCACAGAAAGTGGAGGCAACATTGGCAGAAGCAGCAGACATTGAGTAGCCCAGGTACAGAAGCCATGGCACAGACAGGAGAGGCAGCATTGGCAGCAGCATCAGATGTTGGATTGCCAGGGCACAGAACCCATGGCACAGACAGCAGAGGCAGAATTGGCACAGAAGGATCAGGCATTGGATTGCCCAGAGGCGGCATTGGCAGCATTGGCACAGGAGGATCATAGTTTAGATTGCGGAAAGGTATCATTGGCAACATTGGCACAGCAGGATCAGACTTTAGATTGCCCAGAGGCATCATTGGAAATATTGGCACAGCAGAATAATAGTTTAGATTGCCCAGAGGTATCATTTGCAGCATTGGCACAGAAGGATCAAAGTTTAGATTGCCCAGAGGCATCACTTGGAGCATTGTCACAGCAGGATCATAGTTTAGATTGCCCAGAGGCAGCATTGGCAGCATTCGCACAGCAGGATCAGAGTTTAGATTGCCCAGAGAAATCATAGGCAACATTGGCACAGCAGAATCAGAGTTTAGATTGCCCAGATGCATCATTGGCAACGTTAGCAGAGTGGGATAATAGTTTAGATTGTCCAGAGGCATCTTTGGCAACATTGGCATAGAAGGATCAGAGTTTAGATTGCCCAGAGGCATCATTGGCACAGCAGGACTGGGCTTTAGATTGCCCAGGGCATCATTGGCAGAATTGCCACAGCAGGATCGGACTTTAGCTTGTCCAGAGGTATCATTGTAATAGCAGGATTGGATGTTAGATTGCTCAGAGGCATCATTTGGAATTTGGGCACAGCAGGGATAATAGTTCAGATTTTCCAGAGGCAACATTGGCACAGCGGGATCAGACTTTAGATTGCCCAGAGACATCATTGGCAATATTAGCACAGAAGGATATGAATTTAGATTGCCCAGAGGCATTATTGGCAACATTGGAACAGCAGGATCAGGCTTTAGATTGTGCAGAGCCATCATTGGCAGCATTGGAACAGCATGATCAGAGTTTAGATTGCCTAGAGGCATCATTGGCAGCATTGGCACAGCAGGATCAAAGTTTAGATTGCCCAGAGGCATCATTGGTGATATTGGCAGAGCAGGATCAGACTTTAGATTGCCCAGAGGCATAATTGGCAGGATTGGGAGCCCAGGATGATGATGATGATGATGATGATGATGATGATAAACATTTATATAGCATCACTCATGAGCTTGGTGCTGTACAGAAACATACAATAGATGCGGTCCCTGCCTGTGGCTTACAATCTAAAAGACAAGGAGGGGAAGACAGGGAGGGGGGACAGTGGGAGATACAGGGGAGAAGACAAACAAAGATTCAGTCTGCAGCGGAGGGCAGACAGTAAGTATACGGGGAACGACTAGCAGGCATTGGGAAAAGCGGCAAGGAAAAGGTGGGTCTTGAGGAGCGATTTGAAGGAGCGGACGGAGGGGGCAAGGCAGATGTGGGTAGGGAGGGAGTTCCAGGCATGGGGGGCAGCAAGGGAGAAGGGTCAAAGGTGGTTAGGTGAGCAGGAGAAATGAGGGAGTGTGAGGGAGGGGACAGCGGAAGAGCAGAGAGCGTGTGCAGGAGTGCGTAGGGAGATTAGGTCTGAGAGGTAAGGGGGAGCTTGGTTGTGGAGTGTTTTGAACATGAAAACTAGGAGTTTAAACAGGATACGTTCAGGAATGGGGAACTAATGAAGAGAGAAGAGGAGAGGCTGCACATGGTCAAATCGATAGGGCAGAGTGAATGACCTTAGCAGCAAAGTTTGGGGTTGCGATAAGGGGGGACAGGTGAGAGTGAGGGAGGCCAGCGAGGAAGAGGTTGTAGTAATTGAGGCGAGAGATAGCCATGGCATGAACAAAGATTTTGGCCGAGGAGATAGAGAGAAAGGGGCGGATCCGAGCAATGTTATGAAGGGCAAATCGGCAGGATTTGGCAATAGAGTCAAAGTAAGGATTAAAAGAGAGGTCCATATCAAAGATGAAACCCAAGCTGCAGGCTTGGAGAACAGGATGGATGGTGACTCCATCGATGCAGATGGACAGGTTAGAGGGAGAGGAAGGGGAGGGAGGAAAAATGAGGAGTTTGGTCTTGGCCATATTGAGCTTGAGTTGACGTCGGGACATCCAGGCAGAGATG
>QEPC01012324.1:31307-44985 GCA_003113815.1 Sphenodon punctatus
CACAGCAGGCAACCCCCCCAACACAAACACATGGCAATACAGAGGGCACAGCAGGCAACCCCCCCAACACAAATACATGGCAATGCAGAGGGCACAGCGGGAACCTCCAACCCAGGAGCCCCCCTACTTACCTTATGGCTGGAGCAGGTGGTGACAGTGATTTAGGAGCGGCGGCGGCAGCTGCTCCTCTGGTGCGCTCGTCCCCATCCAGCTCCTGGCCTCTTCCTGGTCCCTCCCAATGGGGCCTCTCAGGGCGATGCAGCTGGATGATGTCATCTGGCTGCACTGCTCTGGGAGACCCTGTTGGGAGGGGCCAGAAAGAGGCCAGGAGCCGGATGGGGATGAGTGCACTGTAGCAGCTGCTGCCGCCAACGCTGATAAGTTAATTAATTTTCTAAATGCGGGAGGGGGGGAGGCAAGCCCTAGAGGCTGGGGAGGGGAATCCCCGAGAGTTTGTTCATTCCCCTCCCCCCGTGGAATCTCCTGCCCCACGTCTCCCCAGCGCAGGCTAAAAATTCTGCGTTGGGGTAAGCAGGGCAAGAGATTCCATGGGGGGAGGGGAATTCTGTGGGAAATCTATGAATCGCAGACCCGCGTTTCCCTCGGGGCCCTGTCCATGATGTTTGTGACCTGATCGTGGAGCTCCTCCCCGAGCCGGTCATCCAGGTCTGCAATCCTGAGGGGGTGATAAGCAGCTTCGAGGAGCTGGGGTTCCTCCATTGCATTGGGGCAATCGACAGCACCCACATCCCCATCATATGGCCCTTCATATGCAAAGATCAACTACGTGAATAGGAAGAAGGCCTTCTCCATCAATCTACAGGTCATTGTGGATCACAGGGGCCTCTCTATTGATGTTTACATGGGCCAGTCAGGGTGGAGCCATGATGAACGTATACTGCGTGCATCCCCGTTCTACGCTCGCATGTTCGACGGGGAGATTGCCCTGAACCTGTACTGCATGATAGAGGGCATTCCCATGGCCCCTGTTGTGATAGTGGACCCTGCCTACCCGCTCAGCCCGTGGCTCATGAGGGCCTAGTTAGTGGCACCAACCCTGACCACCGCCTTTTCAATGAGCTCCTGTCATCCACACACAGCATGGTGGAGCGGACCTTCAGGCACCTGAAGATGCGCTGGTGCCTCTTTTTGAACAGGAACCAGTTCGACCTAGACCACACCCCCATCCCTGTCCTGGAAGCATGCATTCTGCACAACGTATGCAAGACTGGAGGCACCACCCTGGACAACCCACCACCTGTACAGAGGGCAGGCTCTGTGCCCCTGTACCAATATGCCCATGGTGGGGCATTCTGGTGCATCTCTGCGGAGAACAGGGATGCCCTCTGCGACAGCATCATTGCCCAGGTGGTAGACGACAGGGCCATGCCTGACCCACACCCCAGCCCATAAACCTGTGCAACCCATCAATAGAGTTGGATAGTACCCATGACATACAACCTTGCCTCCATGCCTTGTGTTGGGAAGGGTGTCCTGGAAACAGATCCAGTGGGTTGCCTGGGTACAAGAGTCCTCCCCTTGCTGACAGCCACGGGGTGCTTCGACTGGTGACTGCACAATGTCCTGCATGCCACCACTTTCTGGCCTGCCCGTGCAGGGTAACTGTGTACTTGTTCCATGCACAACTAGTGTCTGCAGCCTCAGTGGACAGCCCCCTGGCCCCATCAGCTGGGCTGACATTGTACAACACCCTCACCCTGGCAGTGCCCCCTACCAGCCCCCCTCCACTGGTTCGTGGGGACAGAAGAAGCAATACAGAGGTACATGTTTAGCTTTTTTATTTGTAGGGTAATTGTACATTGGGATGGGGCGGTCTATCTTCAGGGGTGCCCTCACTCCTCCTTGGCTTCACCACCGGGGCTCAAAGCCCAGCGGGTCCTTGATGCTCCCAAGTGAAGCAATCGCCAACCAGATGGCCTGGGCTCCTTGTCATGCACTGCCTACTCCATACCGGCTGCTGGTACAGGTCCCTGTGATGACACAACAATCATGGGGTGAGCATTACACATCTGCACTCGGCTCCTTCCCACACCAGGACCAGGGCCACTGGGTGTCCATGGAGTGGCCTATGGGACCCCCATCCCCTCATGGCCCCCATGGGGTAGTACCCCCCAAGGGGGCAGAGGTTCAGTGGCCTTACCTGAGGTGGTGGGGCAGCAGCCACAGGTGGTTGGTCGTTCTGGGGTGCCGCGGGTCCTGGAGTGGGGGTGTAGTTTCCCGGTGAAGGGGTTGGGGTTGCAGCTGGGAGGGCAGGAGGTGTGTGGGATGGAAGTGCGGCCCCACCGAAAGCTCGTGTGGACCTATGTGGGGGAGGGGGACCCTTTGGACCAGGACAGGGAAGGGATGGCACCTGTCCCAGAGGTGCTCGGTCTGGAACCTGGTCATCATAGCCACCAGGATCTCCTGGTCCCTCTCCCCCTCCCCTCTTAGGAGCTCCCTGGTGAGCGCGAGCTCCTGTGAGTGTATCTCAGCTAACTGTCTAGATTCCTCGAGCAGCTCCCTGCCCAGGTCCAACCTCAGCTGCCAGTTCCTGGCTCGCATCTCCCGATTCCTCTCCATGCTGCCAGAAGCTGCACCCCTCGCAGGAGTGGTTCACTGTTCTGTGAAGGAGAGGTTGCATCCAGTGTTAGTACACATGGCCGGTCCAAACCACTAGTCCCTACTACGGTTGCTGGGGTGTCACAGGGGGCGGCCCCCGTGTTGTTGGTGCTCTACCCAGGGCCGGTCCAAGGGTTTGTGAGGCCATGTGCGAAGTCTTGGTTGTGGCCTAATTTGCATAATTAGGCCCCACCTAGTTATGCAAATGTATAAATTTACATAAAACTTACTCCTTCTGCACAGGAAGGATTCTCATTCGCCACCACTCCGNGTATGGGTGGGGGAGTCGGTCCAGAGTCGGAGATCAAAGGAGGAGGTCAGGGAGAGAAAGCGGGAGATAGCGGGCGTGGAAGGCGTGTCAATGTAAATGTTGAAATCACCAAGAATGAGAGTGGGGATGTCATCAGAGAGGAAGAAGGTGAGCCATGATTCAAAGTCTGGGAGAAAAGTGGAGAGGGAACCCGGGGGGCAGTAGATGACAGCAACACGAAGGTGTAGGGGGGAGTATAAACACAGAGAATGGGCCTCAAAGGAAGGGAAGGAGAGAGAGGGAGGAGGGGAAAGGGTTTGGAGTTGACAGGGCTTGGCAAGGAGGAAAACCACGCCACCGCCCTGCCCCTCAAGGCGGGGACGGTGAGAGAACGAAAGGCCCCCCGTGCATTGATTGGCTGGGGTAACAGAGTTGGAGGGTGAGATCCAGGTTTCAGTAAGAGCATGGAGCTGAAAGGGGCAAGAGAGGAAGGGGGCTTTAGCCACAGAAGAGCGGCAGTTCCAGAGTGAGCAGGAGAAAGGTAATAGGTTTTGGGGAAGGCAAGGGATGCGGATGAGATTGGGGGATGTGAGGCGGGTGGGTTTGCAGGGTTTGGGACTTGAACCGGCCTGACACCAGCCACAATGGGCTGTGGAGTGTCTGGGTGTGCAAGGTTTGGATGAGGGGAGATAGGGTGGTGGTGGGGGCTTGCAAGGAATGGGCAAGGGGAGATGAGGATGAGGAGGGGGAATGGGCATGGGCGAGAATATGGAGTAGGTTGGCTGGAGAAAGGCCACTGGAGGTGGGAGAGGGAGAAGGATGGGGGCCATGAGAAGGGTGAGAAGGAGGGGGGAGATAGAGGGTGAGGAGGCAAGGGAGGTATGGGGAGGCATCATAGGTGGTAACTGTCCAGGCACAGAGGGAAACCAGGCTTGAGGGTGTCATGGGAGCAAGGGCGCGATGTCCGGTGGCGACATCGGCAATCGTCGGAGGTGGCTGTATGGCGTGGGCATCGTCAGGGGGGTGGCTCCTTGATGTCCTCACACCGGCCTCACAATGGCCACAAAACGGCCAGCATCCTTTTGTCGTCGCCCTTCAGGCGCCGCCCGCTGGGGTGGGCTGGCTGCTTTGGCTGTTCCCTCCCAGGGGGTGGGGCTCACCTCACCTGTGGGGATTGGAGCAAGAGGAGTTCAGGTGGTGCTGTGGGGGGGGCAGGGTGACCCCACACGGGACTGCTCAGCTCTGGGCGCTGGGGCGGGCTGGATGCTTTGGCTGTTCCCTTCCAGGGGGTGGGGCTCACCTCACCTGTGGGGATTGGAGCAAGAGGAGGTCAGGTGGTGCTGTGAGGGGGCAGGGCGATCCCACATGGGGCTGCTCGTCTCTGGGCGCTGGGGCTGGCTGGCTACTTTGACTATTCCCTCCCAGGGGGTGGGGCTCGCCTCACCTGTGGCGATTGGAGCAAGAGGAGGTCAGGGTGATCCCACATGGGACTGCTCAGCTCTTTAGATTCCAAGAGGCCTTATTGGCAACATTGGTACAGCAGAATCGGAGTTTAGATTGCCCAGAGGCATCATTGGCAACATTGGCAAAGCAGGAATATAGTTTAGATTTCCCAGAGGCATCATTGGCAACATTGGCAGAGCGGGATCAGACTTTAGATGGCCCAGAGGCATCATTGGCAAAGCAGGATCAGTCTTTATATTTCCAAGAGGCATTGTTGGCAACATTGGCACAATAGGACCTGACCTTAGATTGCTAGAGGCATCATTGGCAACATTGGCACAGCAGCATCTGACTTTAGATTGCCCAGAGGCATAATTGGCAACATTGGCACAGCAGGATGAGAGTTTGGATTGCCCAGAGGCATCATTGGCACAGCAGGATCTGACTTTAGATTGCCCAGAGGCATAATTGGCAACATTGGCACAGCAAGATCAGAGTTTAGATTGCCCAGAGGCATCATTGTCACAGCAGGATCATAGTTTAGATTTCCAGAGGCATCACTGGGAACACTGACACAGCAAGATCAGAGTTTAGTTCGCCCAAAGGCATCATTGGCAGCGTTGGCACAGCAGGATTGGACTTTAGATTGCCTAGAGACATCATTGGCAATAATGGCACGGCAGGATTTGACTTTAGATTGCCCAGAGGCATCATTTGCATAGCAGGATCAATCTTTAGATTGCCCAGAGGCATCATTGGCAGCATGATTGGCACAGCAGGGTCATAGTTTAGATTGCCCAGAGCCATCATTGGTAGCATTGGCACAGCAGGATCAGAGTTTAGATTGCCCAGAGGCATCATTGGCACAGCAGTATCGGACATTAGATTGCCCAGAGTCATCATTGGCAACACTGGCACAGTAGGATCTGACTTTAGATTGCCCAGAGGCATAATTGGCAATATTGGCACAGCAGGATCAGAGTTTAGATTGCCCAGAGGCATCATTGGCANGGGAAAGGGTTTGGAGTTGACAGGGCTTGGCAAGGAGGAAAACCACGCCACCGCCCTGCCCCTCAAGGCGGGGACGGTGAGAGAACGAAAGGCCCCCCGTGCATTGATTGGCTGGGGTAACAGAGTTGGAGGGTGAGATCCAGGTTTCAGTAAGAGCATGGAGCTGAAAGGGGCAAGAGAGGAAGGGGGCTTTAGCCACAGAAGAGCGGCAGTTCCAGAGTGAGCAGGAGAAAGGTAATAGGTTTTGGGGAAGGCAAGGGATGCGGATGAGATTGGGGGATGTGAGGCGGGTGGGTTTGCAGGGTTTGGGACTTGAACCGGCCTGACACCAGCCACAATGGGCTGTGGAGTGTCTGGGTGTGCAAGGTTTGGATGAGGGGAGATAGGGTGGTGGTGGGGGCTTGCAAGGAATGGGCAAGGGGAGATGAGGATGAGGAGGGGGAATGGGCATGGGCGAGAATATGGAGTAGGTTGGCTGGAGAAAGGCCACTGGAGGTGGGAGAGGGAGAAGGATGGGGGCCATGAGAAGGGTGAGAAGGAGGGGGGAGATAGAGGGTGAGGAGGCAAGGGAGGTATGGGGAGGCATCATAGGTGGTAACTGTCCAGGCACAGAGGGAAACCAGGCTTGAGGGTGTCATGGGAGCAAGGGCGCGATGTCCGGTGGCGACATCGGCAATCGTCGGAGGTGGCTGTATGGCGTGGGCATCGTCAGGGGGGTGGCTCCTTGATGTCCTCACACCGGCCTCACAATGGCCACAAAACGGCCAGCATCCTTTTGTCGTCGCCCTTCAGGCGCCGCCCGCTGGGGTGGGCTGGCTGCTTTGGCTGTTCCCTCCCAGGGGGTGGGGCTCACCTCACCTGTGGGGATTGGAGCAAGAGGAGTTCAGGTGGTGCTGTGGGGGGGGCAGGGTGACCCCACACGGGACTGCTCAGCTCTGGGAGCTGGGGCGGGCTGGCTGCTTTGGCTGTTCCCTCCCAGGGGGTGGGGCTCACCTCACCTGTGGGGATTGGAGCAAGAGGAGTTCAGGTGGTGCTGTGGGGGGGGCAGGGTGACCCCACACGGGACTGCTCAGCTCTGGGCGCTGGGGCGGGCTGGCTGCTTTGGCTGTTCCCTCCCAGGGGGTGGGGCTCACCTCACCTGTGGGGATTGGAGCAAGAGGAGTTCAGGTGGTGCTGTGGGGGGGGCAGGGTGACCCCACACGGGACTGCTCAGCTCTGGGCGCTGGGGCGGGCTGGATGCTTTGGCTGTTCCCTTCCAGGGGGTGGGGCTCACCTCACCTGTGGGGATTGGAGCAAGAGGAGGTCAGGTGGTGCTGTGAGGGGGCAGGGCGATCCCACATGGGGCTGCTCGTCTCTGGGCGCTGGGGCTGGCTGGCTACTTTGACTATTCCCTCCCAGGGGGTGGGGCTCGCCTCACCTGTGGCGATTGGAGCAAGAGGAGGTCAGGGTGATCCCACATGGGACTGCTCAGCTCTTTAGATTCCAAGAGGCCTTATTGGCAACATTGGTACAGCAGAATCGGAGTTTAGATTGCCCAGAGGCATCATTGGCAACATTGGCAAAGCAGGAATATAGTTTAGATTTCCCAGAGGCATCATTGGCAACATTGGCAGAGCGGGATCAGACTTTAGATGGCCCAGAGGCATCATTGGCAAAGCAGGATCAGTCTTTATATTTCCAAGAGGCATTGTTGGCAACATTGGCACAATAGGACCTGACCTTAGATTGCTAGAGGCATCATTGGCAACATTGGCACAGCAGCATCTGACTTTAGATTGCCCAGAGGCATAATTGGCAACATTGGCACAGCAGGATGAGAGTTTGGATTGCCCAGAGGCATCATTGGCACAGCAGGATCTGACTTTAGATTGCCCAGAGGCATAATTGGCAACATTGGCACAGCAAGATCAGAGTTTAGATTGCCCAGAGGCATCATTGTCACAGCAGGATCATAGTTTAGATTTCCAGAGGCATCACTGGGAACACTGACACAGCAAGATCAGAGTTTAGTTCGCCCAAAGGCATCATTGGCAGCGTTGGCACAGCAGGATTGGACTTTAGATTGCCTAGAGACATCATTGGCAATAATGGCACGGCAGGATTTGACTTTAGATTGCCCAGAGGCATCATTTGCATAGCAGGATCAATCTTTAGATTGCCCAGAGGCATCATTGGCAGCATGATTGGCACAGCAGGGTCATAGTTTAGATTGCCCAGAGCCATCATTGGTAGCATTGGCACAGCAGGATCAGAGTTTAGATTGCCCAGAGGCATCATTGGCACAGCAGTATCGGACATTAGATTGCCCAGAGTCATCATTGGCAACACTGGCACAGTAGGATCTGACTTTAGATTGCCCAGAGGCATAATTGGCAATATTGGCACAGCAGGATCAGAGTTTAGATTGCCCAGAGGCATCATTGGCATAGCAGGACCAGACTTTAGATTGCCCAGAAACATCATTGGCAACATTGGCACAGCAGGACCGGACTTTAGATTGCCCAGAGGCATTATTGGCAACATTGGCACAGCAGGATCAGACTTTAGATTGTTCAGAGGCATCATTGGCACTCAGCATTGGCACAGCAGGATCAGACTTTAGATTTGCCAGAGTCAGAATTGGCAGCATTGGCACAGTGCAAAGCGAGACTTTAGGTTGCCCAAGGCTGAGTCCTACAAACACCCTATAAAATATTAAAACTGAATTCACTACACAGTATCCCTATCTATCCTCTATAGCTAAGCTAACTCCTTCAACTATCTATCTATGGTCTGTCTCTGTCTCTCTCTCTCTCTCTCTCTTTCTCTCTCTCTCTCTCTCTCTCTCTCTCTCTATATATATATATATATATATATACACACACACACACACACACACAAAGGGATTGAAGAGGGGGGGGGGAGGACACAGACAGCTCACAACAAACCACACAGGAAGGGGTACAAAACTGAAATGAAACCTAAATCAATGTAATCCTACTCTAAATAAATCCCAAAACAGGGTAAGGGAATCAGGGATAGAATATATAGAGGGAGGAGGGAAGGATTCAGTGGTGGGTAAGGAGAAAGATCTGAGGAAGGGTTAAAAAATAAAAATAACACCTAAATCTAATCTAATCTAATCTNGTGGTGCTAGCTCCCTTGTCGAGGGCTTTCCTCCTGGTCATTGTGGGAGCTGGCACACATATGTCATGTTTCCACCCTCCTTTATGGTCTCCTGACCAGACATCCAGCATGACCCCTGGTGGGGGTGTCTGCGTGGGGGCACATGCATGACCTCTCATGCTGGCGCAGTGTGGTCCCGCTGGTTCCATCCCCATGGGTGTGGGTATTTCAGCTGTTACATGGACGGTCAGGTGTTGGACACTCATCTTCACCCAAGGAGCATGCCAGCTCCCTCCCGGATGCTCCGTGGATGTTGGTGGGTGTCGGTGGGTGGGTCATGCACGTGCACCAACCCACTCGTGGACGTTTACACAGATGTTCCCCCACCGACCCGCTGGGTGTTTCTGGGTGTTCGTGGGTGGGTTCTGTTCATGTAAAAGTGGCCTAAGACTCCAGCCAGAAGGCCTTAAACCATACACATTAATATATTCAAACAATTTACAAAGAACAGGAGTCCACCAATCTAGATTTTCACAAAATACTTCACCTGGGATCCCATCCTTACTTGGTGCTTTCTTAGATGGCAATTTTAGAATAAGAGATCTTATTTCCCTCTCTGATACAGGATTCCACACGGGACAAGATGTTAGAACCAGATCATCCAAGGGATCTGTTATTCCTGATATTGCCCTGCAGAAAATACTTTTGAAATGATCTTGCCATACAGAACTGGAAATAGTAGAATCCAAAGCGAGATATCCATCCAATGTCCCTCTGTTAACTATAGTCCAAAATTTAACACTATCTTTCTTTCTCATTGCTTCTTCTAAAGCAGTCCACATATGATGTTGGTGGGCCAATTTCTTTAACTTTAGTTTATTCCTGTAGGCAGTCTTTGTATTCAAATATAAACAATTACCTGCTGGGAGTTATTAAGTTTAACTAATGGAGCAGCCTGATTTACAGCAAGTTTGAGGTTTCATCACTCTGCATCAAATCAGGGGGCCACTTTCTGCTTCTTCCCTGGTAAACTAGCAGGAATTAAATGAGCTCTTAATTTCTCAAAAATTAAATAAAATGTGTCAAGTAAAGTTCCTATCTCAATATCTGCCATCAAAACTTCATTTTTATAATGCCTAAACTCCTCTGAAGCAAATAAAAGGGACATAGCCGAGGAAACGTCCAGATTCCATTTCACAGTCTTATTTCCCCTATGCTCCTCATAAGACAGTCAAGAATTGATTTTATTTCATGCCAAAGGCTCAACATGTGGGACATATCTTACTGTCAAAGGTTGATGATCACTGAGGCCGAATGGAATAACAGAAAATCTACCACAAATTCAAACAAATCTATAGGGACACATATATAATCGATAATCCAAATTCCTTTTCCAGATAAGTATGTTAACTCTCCAGAGCTGTCCAAAATGGACTTTCCATTACAAATCCTCCAGTTATAGTTATATAAAAATTTTTTTAAAATGAAGTCCTTTTGCGTTTCATACTGGATCATTGGGGGCACGAGCTGGAGAAAAAAAGAGATCATTTGGCTCTAAACCCAATGCTCTGGGAATATCAAGATAATCATTTCCAGTCCGAGCATTAAGGCCTCCTAGTAGCATAAACAAGTGCCTTGGAAAAAGTTCAGCACATTCATAAATAAAGTCCTGAAGCAGTGACCAAAATTTAGAGTGTTTTAAAGTCCCTTGTGGGGGGGGGGCAAATAGATATTTTAAAATATAATCCCTGAATTGGAGCCCAAAAAAAGACAAACCACTAAGGTGTTTACTGGCACATCCAGGATCAATTCACTTTCTACTTTTAATGCTAGACTGATCAGAGTAGCTAACCCTCCCGAGGCTCTTCCCTTTCCAGAGACGTTGTTAGCCATTGAAATCCAGACTCTTAAGCCAGGAAGAGCAATGGCATAAGTGTCCATTTCCCAAGTTTCTTGTAAGCAAAGTATCTCATATCTTTTAAATAACTCTTGGGCATCACTATTTAAGCAGGATTTCCACCCAGCCACATTCCAGGAAATAATGCCTATACCAGAACTGGTTCTCATGTGCCCCCCCTCCTCCTCCCCAAGTTTATGTCATTGCTTTTGTCCAACATCTTCTATGCTCTCAGATAATTCTTCCAGGGGTGGCATAGATGTACATGGTCCTGAAGATAAATTTAATCTCACCTTGGCATTACTAGAATTCCTCAGATCTTTTGAGCCAGGAGAAGTAGCTAAAACACCACCCCCTGGAGTCTTGACACCTATTAGAACAGGATAAGATTCTCCTGGAGGCTCAGAAGGGAAGGCCAGCTGAGAATCAGAACCAAAATTTCTATGGGAGAGAAGGGGTAACTGCCTCCAAATTATTTTCTATAGACTCAATCCATTTGGATTCATCCAAAACAATCCCAGGTATAATTCTGGGAGAACTAACAAGAATGCACTCTTTAGAGCCTAATTCCTTCTCTTGAGGACCTACTGATATCTGACAGTTACCCAGACTAGCCTTCAACACAAGCATTTGCTATAAATAATTTGAAATTTGGTTGTGAGATCCTGTTCATCCCTCGAAAATAAGGAAAATGATTCTAGAAGCTCCAATTCCCGAGGCCCCAAAGATGGAGTTTCCTTAATTTCAACAGACTTCCCATTGCCTACTTCCTTATCCGACACTATTTTAACTTCTCCATCAACACATTCCATAAAGGATTCCAAACTCTTATTGGACTCAATATCCGAGTAATCCAGACTACAACAAGATTCTTCCCTGCTGTTAACCCTCTTTACCGTTCATTCAGAATGAATCTCTCCAACTTCAGTTTTCTCGCTACCTTTTCTTAACTCATTGGAGGATTCAAAAGAGTTACCTCATGGATAGTACGACATCCTTTTCCTCTTCCCTTCTTACCAGAGGCCTCATAAGGGATGGGTTGACTCAAACTGTGCACAATATTGGCATCTCTGTCCTTACAGCCAAAACTAGCAGGGCCACAATGCATTGAAGAATGAACACCAACAAAAGTTCTTTTGTTAATGCTCATAGGTGGAATATTCAACTTTTGCCCCTCCTCACATGGCCTTTGGGGTCGGGAATATTTTTCCTGGTGAGCTTGCCCATGAAGATTGGATACTTGAATGGCAGAGGCATTTATAAACATTCTAGAGGGAAAAACTCCACAACTTACAAACCCTCTATGATATTTCATAATCTGATGGACTAATGAAAGTCTGGTGAATATAATCATATACTTAATCTCACCCCCTTCTCTCCTTAGAGTTTTAATTTGTCTGATATCTCAAGGTTTACAATTCGTCTGGACCAAAAGACTAATAAGCTTAGCTACCATTAACAGGGAGATCCAGGGGTAAAAAGTCATTTATATTTGGATATATATTAAATGTGATGGTATCCTAACTTATATCTAAATTGCACCCCGGCCAGGTTTCTTTTTCCTTGTCAGGATCTAGCATCTGGTTATTTACAGTTCAGGATCCTGTAACACCTCATGGTTTACCTGTTTTACATCTGGAGAAGTACTAACATCCACTGTCTTAAGAGTCACAGAGGGCAGTGTAACAGAACCTTTAGTTATATACTCCATCATTTTACACAACTGAGAAAAGATAAGCTGTAAGGTTCGCCTTATCAACATAATTTGGTAAGACAAAAATTCCGTTGGGACAGAAGAGTCACCAGTTACATTTGACTCCTTCCCTGCCCTGTCACTCAAATTAGAAATTGGAACACCAGCATTATTACAAACAACCTCCTCTGCACAATTTAAACCCAGAGTTCTTGATGGGAGCTCAGGTCTCATAACATCCATTTCCAAGGCCGCAAAGGAATTTGAGAGAGGGATTTCAAAGTTGGAAATATTACTGAAAGTTGTACACATCATATGTGCATTATGTATGACAAAGAAGTCATCCAATTTTCTTTGTGTCTGTAAAGGTGAAATTCGACCCTCTAGCATACTAGGTCTCTTGTTTTTAGCAGGCATCTTAGCAAAACAAATTTGAGACTCAATAAGCAAAAAAAGGGACACTCAAGTCATCTACTTGCTGTCAACAACCCCTCCAAGCTCCTGGCTCACTCCAAAGCCCCACATTCAAGGGCCGTGGCAACACTAATGACTAGGGATGTGCGAATGCGGTTTGGAAGTTCAGAGTTCGGACCGAACTCAAATAGTTTGGTCGACTGAACCGAACTTTTGAACCTAACTCAAATTCAACTATTTGGTCGAATTTGAACCAGTTCGGAAGGCCAAAAAAACAGTTTTGAATGTACGATCTTGGTTTGGATGTTCAGAATTCGACAGAACCCGAATAGTTCGGTCAACTGAAATGAACTTTCGAACCGAACTCGATTTTCGAACTGAACGGAACCGAACCAAATTTCTGAACTCGGTTCTGTTTGCACATTCCTACTAATGACCTCACCATCCGGAAGTACAGGGGAGGGTCTCCAGTGCTCCCCCAACGGTTGACAGTTACCAGGTGCAGCTTGTTTGCACTTAAAATGGAATCTTCAAGTGGCCAGGGTTCCTGCTGCCACATCTGCCCCACGAATGACCCCACTAATGGCGGACACCCTTTGGGTGTCGCCCTTTGGGCTGGTACCTCCATGGTTCAGCCCTAGAATAAGTACCTGTAAGGGAAGAGGGTCCAGGTGTCAACACTCTCCCAGGGAGCCACTAAGCCCTTGCATCCCTCTGGAGCAACACAGCACCAAGTAAAATGCACCCCTTCTGGGGCCCAGTCCTAGAATAAGTACCTGTAAGGGAAGAGAGTCCTGGTGTCATCACTCTCCTAGGGAGCCACTAAGCCCTTGCATCCCTCTGGAGCAACACAGCACCAAGTCAAATGCACCAACAAAATATAAAAACACGTAAAACAATTTTAAACAACTTTTAAAGGAGGTAACAGGAGCCAGGAAGAGAATTGTGTGGCATGCGTGGCTTGAGGCAGCAGAGCAGAGGAGCCAGAGGAGCAGGTAGACACTGTAGGCAGGTCCTTCTGAGAGCCGAGCTGACCTTGTCTTGCTGCTGCGGGATGGGACGGGGCTATGGAGAGTGTGTGTGGGGGCAGAAGGAGTGAGTGGGGTGGTGGTCAGCCACTGCCTGCCAACCTGCCTTGGACCTTTTTTCCACAGCACAGACCTTGCGGGAGGGGGGCAATATCGGGTTTCTTGATGTTGCTGGCAAGGGGGTTCTGGGGTGGGGCTGCCATGGGGGTTCTTACAGG
>QEPC01012324.1:45085-64459 GCA_003113815.1 Sphenodon punctatus
TTGCATTCACACCAACCTGGAAGTGCGCGGTGCTTTAAATTGCACGATGCCGCTGCAGCAGCTGTGCGATTTATATGCATGTCTAAATGCCGCCTATGTCCAAGCATACGAAGGGTTATTGATTTGTTTTCTTGTAGTAGGTAATTTCTCTTCCTAGCTGTAGCCAGATCTTGATTTGTTTTTATCTCTTTTATATATCTATTGATTTAGAATAGAAGGAGAAAAAGAAGAATTGAAAGAATGTCCTCTTATCTGTCATTGCTGTATTTACCAAGAATTGGAGAGAGCTTTGAGGGAGATTAGAAATGCATAATGGCTATGATTTAGGTCTCAGTCCTCGAGAACCAGAGAAAATTTCCATGGGTTATTAATTATAAGACTCAATAGACTTGATCTGCACCACATGGGAAAATTGGAATATCCCATTGTCAGCCTGACATTTTTCCCTACACATTTTCTGGGTATGTTAAAGGTTACAATTTTTCATCTAGAAAGACATAAAATGTAAGCAGACAAGAAGCTATTTCACATGTGCATTTCATACAACAGTGAAAGTGTAGTGTCTGTCAGAGTCCAGGATAAGATCAAGAGCAAGGTGAAAGCCAGAATGCCAGAGTCAAAGTTGCTTAATGCTGAGGATTAATGCAATGGTTGTAGTCAGGGAAAGAGTGAGGTCATGAGTGGATGTATCAAGACAAATCAGTAACTAGGGGTGTGTAGAAGGCACATCCTTCATTTTCAGTTTTATTTTTTTAAAAACCACTTTGTTTTAGGGGGGTGGGTTTCACAAAGGACACTACTGTTTTATTTTTTCATTTTCTTTTGCTAAAAATAATAATTTTAAAAATCACTGAGTGCAATCCTACCACCTGTTGATGCCAGTGGCATGTGCACTATAGAGGTGCATGGCGGATGCCCAGGTGTGAATGCGTTCATGGGGCAACAGCGCACCTCCTCTGCTGCAACCCCCCTCCAAGACCACAAAACCCACAACCTGGGTGTCAGGATAAGGTGAGAACTGGGGAAGACTCCCATTGGGACGTTGGGGAACAAGGGAAATGCACCCTCTTTCACAGTGTGAGGTGGAGTGCTCTGGAAAGGTCTCTCTCAGGATCTTACACAGGCAGTGGAGTAAAACTCCTTGCCAAAGATCATCATGGGGATGGTGTCGAGCACAGCCTCCACTACACGCCCCTAATACACACGGGTGGTGGTGGTGATGAAAAAAACCCCATATTTCTGTTTGCCCTATGGTACCCTCTGCCATCTTAGAAATTATTAAGAGCCTATAACCTGTAGTTACCCTGCCATGTTAGGAATGCTTGCTTCGCCCTTTAAATTAGACAGGCTCTGTTTCTCCTCANAAACACAACCGAATGCGATTCGAACTTAAGGAACTGTTCGGCCATTTCGTCATTCGGTGTTCGGATATGTTCAGTATGTTCGCCATTTCACCGTTCGGTGTTTGGTTCTGTTCGGTATGTTCGCATTCGGGTTCAGGTTCACATTCTGTAGTCCAAACAGGCCGAGTTCAGGCCGAACACCGAACTACCAAACCGCGTTCGCCCTATCCCAAACTGCATCCGGACTCCCCAACCCCCGCTTCTCCTCATGCCTACCCACACAACACCCCCATCCCCACACTGATCCCCCCCTCGCTACCCAGCACTTGATGCTCCCCACCACCAGAGCCATGAGGATGTCCCTTCTGTGGCCCACGTTGGGTCAGGTCAGGAGTTGGAAGAAACTCCCACACCCCCACCTTGCTGCCCACCAATGGTGACTGCACAAGGAACGACTGCTGCACTGCTTCCCAGCAGGAGGGAGCCCCAATCTCCACTAACACTCCAACCCCTACAAATAAATTTGATGCCCTTGTTATAAGGACTCTGCTGCCGCTCCCCCACACCCAGTAAGAGCCCAGGAGTACCCTTTCAGGCACCCAACTAACTAGGAACCAACTTCTCCAAAGGAGCCTGGAAGGCTCTAAGCATCAGCAGAAGCCATATGGTTCTTCTTACCAGAGGAAGGTAGCCTTTTCTCTTCTCTCTGATTTGGTCAAACTTTCTTTTCTGTATAGAGCCAGGCAATCTCCGCCTCCGCCCCAGCCCTCCCCTCTCATCTGTCAGGGCAGTAGGAAGATGTGGTTAGTTCATTCATTGCCTGGATTGAGGGGGGGACAGGGGGCATGCCCTGTGCCTCTCCTTGCTGCTGAACTAAAGATGCACAATTAGAGAAAGTTAAGTTCCATCCCATTTGTAAATAATTACTTTTTAAAGTTTTATTGCAACTGAATCAACTTGAGGATGAAGCAACCTAGTCAAGCCTTGCCTGTGCCAGAGAGGGGTGGGGTAGGGATGTGTGAACATAGTTCGGAAGTTTGGAGGTCGGCCCAAACTCGGCCTGTTCAGATGACCAAACTGAAATTCCGAACCGAACACTCGAACTTCCGAACAGTTCGGAAAAGTTCGGATGAGTTCGGATGAGTTCGGGGGTGGGAAAAACATGACTTTGGGTGGGAAAAACATGACTGGAAGGGGGAGGCAGCTGAGAAGCAGACTTCCTGGAACCAGGGGTGGACACCAGAGGTGGTTTCAGAGCCAAAAATAACGATAACAAAAAAATTCAGTTTTGGTACCGATAGCACTTTTTTGAATGTTCAGCCAAAACCGAACTCTGCTGAACTGAAGAGCCAAACCCGAACTCAGGTTTCAAACCAAATGACCAAACATCTGAACATCCAAATGGCGTTCTGTTCGCCCATCCCTAGGGTGGGGGTTTGGAAAGAGGCTTCCAGACAGGTGGATTGGTGAGGGGGGATGCTCTGTGGTTTCAGCTACCCCTCTTAGATCCCTCCCCCCAAGATCATGGCCACACACACACCTCTCTCACACATACAGACACACATAGACATTCATACCTCGCTCACACATAGACACTCTCTCACACAACCCTATCACAAAATATACAGACATAGACCTTTCTCTCTCTCTCTCTCTCTCTCTCACACACACACACACACACACACACACACACACACACACACACAGCATGCTTGGTGTGCATGTGTGTGTAAGAGAGAGAGACAGAGAGAAAGAGGTATGTATGTCCGTATGTTTGTGAGAGGGTTATGATGGAGAGTGTCTATATGTGAGGGAGAATGTGTTTGTCTCTGTGTGTCTGTATGTGTGAGAGAAGTGTGTGTGTGGCCATGATCCTGGGGTGGAGGGGCTGGGGAATTTGAAAGCGACTGAAGGGGTTGGGGGGCAATGAACTTGGGGAAGGGGGTTGAGGAAAGAATCTGGAGGCATGATCTTGCAGGAGAGGGGGGGTTGAAGGAAGGAATTGGGGGATATAAAATGCTGCAGCTGTGGCTATTTACTTTTGTTTGGACTGTGCAGACTTGGTGGTGAAAGGCTGATTTAAAAGGAGCTGGTTTGCAGGCTCAGGATTTACCACAAATGCTGCAAAATTGGTTGTGGTTTGAGGGTGTCTTTGGTAAGCGTTTAATAAACCCTTGCCTTGAGGCCAAGTTGGTCTGTATTTAGTGTGTGTTTTCTATTAATTGCATATTCTGTGGCAATGTCAAAATTCATGCTGGCCCCACCTACCATTGGCACCGCCTACCATTGGCACCGCCTACAACATGGGCCACTTTCAGAATATTTTTCAGGGTCATTTTAAGTTCCCAGTCCACCCCTGGATTCCCATGTGGTGATGTGCAACCATTGTGATATGGAAATAAGTTGAGGTAAGGTCCAGCGATACCTTACAAATGTGGGCATGATGTGGCACGTGCACTCCAAATATCATGTCCTGCTGCCGCAAGGGGAGGAAGGCCCAGCAGCGGGGTTGGGTGGCATTCCTGCTGCCCCTGTGACTCAGAGCAAAGGAAAGAACAGGAAAAAGGGAGCGAAAGCTCCATCTCAATCCCCCATGGGCCAAAGGTGCAGTGGCAGCTGATGATGGAGGAACTGGGGTGGGGCTGGATGGCACAAGGAGATCATCAGGCAGTGGCAAAGCACATCACTCCTCATATTGTGGAGATGATGCTCTCTATGACCAGCTCTTCTCGGTAGTTGATTATGTGGGGTTTAGGAGGCTGATAGAGTTAGCATTCCCCAACTATAAGATTTCATCCCACACCAACTTAAACAAACGGTTGTTGCCATTCCTGTACCGAGCAGCCTGGACACGGGTGATGGATCTGGTAGAAAGGGCAGAGGGGGATACTGCGCACTTTATGACTGATATCTGGAGCAGCAGGAGTGCACAGTATGCCTACCTCTACCTCACTGCTCACTGGTGGGAGTTCGGGGAGGCAGGTGCAGCAGTAGCCATCAGGGGGCATCAAGGGAAGGTGGGCCCTGTTTCAGGCTCAGATCATGGACCAGAGCCACACATCTGCCAACATTTTGGAGTCCCTGAACAGGATGGTGGAGGGGTGGCAAGATGGAGAAGCAGGAGACGTCACCAGTGGGTTATATGGTGGTGGATAATGGGAGCAATATCAGGCAGGCAGTGAGTGATGGAAAATTTGTGGGCATCCTGTGTTTAGGAGGATGTGACTGAGTTCACATTGTTTTCAAAATATTGTTTAATTTCCTCAGCCTCCTCCATGCCTGCTCCAACTGTGTATCTGGCAGGGTACCATTAGATGGATGGGACACCCATGGGAGAAGCGAGCTGTCACAGCCAACACCAGGGCAGTCCATCTGTCTAAAGGCACCCATTGTCTTTCAGCCTCATCTTCCCAACTATAAAATAGGGCATGGATCAAGGGTGAGCTAGTTAAGAATTGTAACTAGCTAAGGATTTAAAGAGTGAAAGTGCTATGGAAATGCATAATAAATAAGTTTATGCTGATCACATAACTTTGCTTTTCGTTTCCACCTGTTGGAAAATACAAATGATTTTGACTGTCCCTGACCGATACAGATACATTTCCAGAACACCATGTTACCATTTATAAATAAGAATGGTGCTACATTTTGGTATGCATAAAAATATGTGGGCTCAATGGATGGCAAACTGCTAGAGGTTTCAGTAAAATTCTACACAACATTGTACATTTATTTACCAAAACTGAAGACTATGGGCGCAATCAGACGTGCGTTTAAATCGCACAGCCGTGGCGGCGGCAGCGGCATCATGCAATTTAAAGCACTGCGCACTTCCTGGTTGGTGTGAATGCAACATTTCCGCCTAACCCGAACTGTTGGAGTGCGGTTTGAAAAGCTGCTCCGAGCAGCTTTTCAAACCGCACTCCAACAGTTTGGGTTAGGCGGAAATGTTGCATTCACACCAACCTGGAAGTGCGCGGTGCTTTAAATTGCACGATGCCGCTGCAGCAGCTGTGCGATTTATATGCATGTCTAAATGCCGCCTATGTCCAAGCATACGAAGGGTTATTGATTTGTTTTCTTGTAGTAGGTAATTTCTCTTCCTAGCTGTAGCCAGATCTTGATTTGTTTTTATCTCTTTTATATATCTATTGATTTAGAATAGAAGGAGAAAAAGAAGAATTGAAAGAATGTCCTCTTATCTGTCATTGCTGTATTTACCAAGAATTGGAGAGAGCTTTGAGGGAGATTAGAAATGCATAATGGCTATGATTTAGGTCTCAGTCCTCGAGAACCAGAGAAAATTTCCATGGGTTATTAATTATAAGACTCAATAGACTTGATCTGCACCACATGGGAAAATTGGAATATCCCATTGTCAGCCTGACATTTTTCCCTACACATTTTCTGGGTATGTTAAAGGTTACAATTTTTCATCTAGAAAGACATAAAATGTAAGCAGACAAGAAGCTATTTCACATGTGCATTTCATACAACAGTGAAAGTGTAGTGTCTGTCAGAGTCCAGGATAAGATCAAGAGCAAGGTGAAAGCCAGAATGCCAGAGTCAAAGTTGCTTAATGCTGAGGATTAATGCAATGGTTGTAGTCAGGGAAAGAGTGAGGTCATGAGTGGATGTATCAAGACAAATCAGTAACTAGGGGTGTGTAGAAGGCACATCCTTCATTTTCAGTTTTATTTTTTTAAAAACCACTTTGTTTTAGGGGGGTGGGTTTCACAAAGGACACTACTGTTTTATTTTTTCATTTTCTTTTGCTAAAAATAATAATTTTAAAAATCACTGAGTGCAATCCTACCACCTGTTGATGCCAGTGGCATGTGCACTATAGAGGTGCATGGCGGATGCCCAGGTGTGAATGCGTTCATGGGGCAACAGCGCACCTCCTCTGCTGCAACCCCCCTCCAAGACCACAAAACCCACAACCTGGGTGTCAGGATAAGGTGAGAACTGGGGAAGACTCCCATTGGGACGTTGGGGAACAAGGGAAATGCACCCTCTTTCACAGTGTGAGGTGGAGTGCTCTGGAAAGGTCTCTCTCAGGATCTTACACAGGCAGTGGAGTAAAACTCCTTGCCAAAGATCATCATGGGGATGGTGTCGAGCACAGCCTCCACTACACGCCCCTAATACACACGGGTGGTGGTGGTGATGAAAAAAACCCCATATTTCTGTTTGCCCTATGGTACCCTCTGCCATCTTAGAAATTATTAAGAGCCTATAACCTGTAGTTACCCTGCCATGTTAGGAATGCTTGCTTCGCCCTTTAAATTAGACAGGCTCTGTTTCTCCTCACATAGATAAGCCCACCTTTGAAGATTATCTTGCACATAAGGAGGATTCCTTTTGCTCAAAAATGCACCTGGTTTCAGTCTAGATAGACACCCTCCCTATTCCTCCCTCATTCCACCCTTATCTCAGTTCCAACCTGAACTTAGAAGTGAACTGTCTTTTCTCTAAGTAATGAGTTTGAGAGTTATGCTGTAATGCACTTCTTCTGCGCCGAAGCGACAAACCATGTATGGGATTTCCACCCAAGGATTTCTGTATAAAGAATGTACTGCCCTTTGTTGTGGGTGCTCAGGATTCAATGATACTAGAGGCCCGCAACGCGTTGTGTATCTGCTGAATAAATAGCATCTGCTGTTTGCATCTGCAGCCTCCTCATCTCAAATCTTTTACCCACAAAAATCCACATCATTTCTGGTGTCAGAAGTGGAATTCGAGGAACACAGGAGTTCCTTGGAGATCCTGCGGTAAGTGCTGCTTCTGTTTAAAAATCCCAGGGGGCTCCGGGTGTGCAGGTATCAGAACTGAGTTCTCCAGGCTGCCTCGGAGTTTGATTTGATTGCAATCCTACTGTTGTACTAATTATATTGGGAATGGCGGAGTCCAAGGACCCACCGGGAGCTAGCCCGGTTAGCCCGGTGGGATATATGGCTCGCCAGTATGGAAAATCAGCTGTAAAATGGATTGAGAAATGGAATTTTTACACTCGGGATCAACCAGGGTTGAAGTTTCCTTTGACTGGCTCTTTTTGCATCCCAGTGTTGACTCACTTGAGACAGAACTTGGAAGCAAACCACCCAAAACAGATGGACGTTTGGTATCTCTGGGACGACAAGGCGAACCGGCCGAGTGTCCAGAAGAGATTCTGTCCGTTGGCTGGGACAGACCCTGTCTTGCCCCTGCCTTTGGCTCCCCTGCCGGCAATCTACCTGGCAATCTCTCCTGTCCCAGATCCTCCAGGAGATCCCTTACTGGACCAACCCCCTCCCGATAGGTCCACTAACCCCTTTGCACAAAACCCCTCTGCACAATCTTCCCAATCTAGCTCCGTCGCCTCCACTCCTCCCCAGATACAGGAGGTCCAGCCAATTTCCCTTCCCCAGTCACCCCTTGATCAGCTCCCGGGACCGTCTGCCACCTCCACTATCCCTGCCACCTCCACTCCTCCCCGAGTGCAGGCGCCCCAGCCAATCTCCCCCATCCGAATTGAGGATGAGGACACCCAAGACTTCACCACTCCCCAAATTTCCTCCCAAGTTTTACGCCCCTGTCCCTGACCTGATGCTGCCCCAACTGCTGCCCCAGCTGCTCATAACTCACCCACTGCCCCCAATGTTATGATAGCTCCACTTCGAGATTTCCCACCCCCTGGCCAGGAAGGAGAAGTAATTGCAGTCCATGTCCCCTGGACCCCGGTTGATATAATGAACTGGTTCAGTACCTTCCCCAAATTAAGAGAGGACCCTATAGGATTCCAGACCAAGTTGCAACAAGTTATATCTGTTTTCCACCCGACATGCGCCGATGTAGAAATGCTTTTAGACGGTGTTCTAACTAGGGAACAAAAAGCAGCCCTTCTTGCCAAAACTCGAGAGGAGGATAATGCCAATGGATGGCCGCGTGATAACCCCCCTCATTCAAACCAGCAGGAGCAAGCTCGCATTAACAGTTATCGTGACCGGCTATTGGCTGTCATCCCCTCGATGGCCCCAGTAAGCCGAAATTGGTCTAAAGTTTCTAACACTACCCAGAAAAAAGATGAGCACCCTGCTGACTATTCAGCTCGGTTGCTGGACGCTTTCCTTCTCCATTCTGGAATGAATCTGGAGGCGGCAGGAACCCAAGGGGTCCTGGTGTCTTTGTTTGTTCAAGGACTTTTGTCTGCTGTACGAACCAAGCTACAGGCGGCAGTCCTAGACTGGAAGACAAGCACCCTTGACAGCTTGGTTTCTTTCTCCTCTAGAATTTGGGAAATGATCCAGGAGGAAGCAGAGAAAAAGTCAGACCAACCGGTTAAAATTTGTGTTGTCCAAAACCTGCCCTATCACGGTAGGGGAAGAGGGGGTCCACGCCGCCCTCCCCAACACCAGGACTACCCGCCTATACCCCCAGGCCAACACGGGGATCTCCCGGGCCCCTCCAACGCATGGCCCGGCATCCCCCGGGATGTATGTGCTTATTGTCACCAACAGGGACACTGGAAGGGTCAGTGCCCAAATAGGTACCAAAGGGGCAAGGGACGTGGCCATGCCTTTGTCCCACCCGCCCAGCACTCATGGAATCCTAACCCTGCTCCGACCCCACCCCCTTTCATTCCCCCTGCATACCATGGGGATAACCCTTTCTGCCCTGCCCCACAAGGGCTGCAAGGACAATTTTATCAACATGTCCCTTCCAGCGATGATCCCCAGCCCTGATGGGATGCGGCCTCAGCCTCTGACATCCTTCCCCTCTCCACTGACTGAATGCTTTCCCTTACTGTTGCCGGAGCTGAGGCCCCTTTCTTGGTTGACACTGGGGCTACCTGTTCTATGCTCCAGTCTTCCCTTTTCCCTACAGTATTACCTTCCACCTCCTCCCTCTCTACTATAGGGGTGGAGGGCATATGCTCTAGAGTGCCTCTTTCTGAGCCCACCACTGTAACCATCGGTCCGCTCACAGAGAGACATTCTTTCCTCTTAAGCCGCAACACGCCGGTAAATTTGCTAGGGAGAGACTTGCTTTGCAAATTGAATGCTAAAATTCTTTGTTCACCTGATGGTGTTTTTCTGGATCTGCCGCAGCCAATTTTTCCTGTACTCCTGATGGCCCTTGCTACTGAGGAGGCAGGACAGGAGCCTCTGCCTGATCACCAGGAGCTCTTGTCTGCTTTGCCTCCCGAATTGTGGGCAGCCACCCCTGATGATGTGGGGCTGCTGCAAGGCATTGCACCTTTGCAAATTTCAGTACAGCCTGACAAGTCTTTTCCCTCAGTTCCTCAGTACCCTTTGTCTGTTGAAGCTACAGCTGGCATTCACCGTGTTATTCAAAGCTTCCTTGAACAAGGCATTTTAACACCCTGCCTGTCCCCTGTTAACAGTCCCATTTTGCCAGTAAAAAACCGGAACAATTCCACCCTGATGGCTCCCTTGTTTATCGGTTTGTCCAAGATCTGCAAGCAGTGAATAATTTTGTTGTTCCCTTGCATCCCATTGTTCCTAACCCAGTTCTCACTATTGCCTCCATACCTGCTGATGCTAAGTTTTTTACTGTTGTTGATCTCTCTCAAGCCTTTTTCTCTGTCCCTATACACCCTGATTCCCAGTATTTGTTTGCCTTTACTGACCCCTCCACACGTTGCCAGCTCACTTTTACCCGCCTCCCCCAGGGTTTCCGTGATTCCCCTTCCCTTTTTGGATTGGCTCTCCACCAAACTTTGTCTGATTTTGTTGTGCCTTCCGATGCAACTCTTATAACTTATGCAGATGATTTGCTTATTGCTGTGCCAACCTTAGAAGTTTTCCAGGCAGCCTCTCTTGCACTCTTACAGCATTTGGCCCTGAAGGGACATAAGGTTTCTCGTGCTAAACTCCAGTTTTGTCAGCCTCAGATCCAATACCTGGGACACATAATCACTGCTGAAACTTGTTCCCTCTCATTGGACAGGCTGAACGACATTGTGTCCCTGCCAGTCCCTTCTACCCCTCGCCAATTGTGAAAGTTTTTGGGTGCTGCTAACTACTGTCGTCAGTGGATACTGGGTTATGCCCAGTTGGCTCAACCTCTCTATTCTGCATTGTCCTCTGACCCTTTTTTCCTGTCTCCTGAAGCTGTACAATCGTTCCAGGATTTAAAAGCAGCTTTAATCTCTCCCCCCGCACTTGCTCGACCTGATTATTGCAAGCCTTTCACCCTGTTTTGTCATGAGTCTGAGGGATTTGCCCTTGGGGTCCTCACCCAACCCTTTGGCCACCAGAACCGCTCAGTTACCTATTTTTCCACCCGCCTTGACCCTGTTGCTAGGGGTTTTCCCCCATGTGTCCAGGCTGTTGCTGCAGCGGCGGAGCGAGTGGAAAAATCCTCTCCTCTGGTTCTCGGTCACCCCCTTACTGTGGCTGTTCCTCATGCTGTGTACTCCTCCCTACTTACTCACCGCCAATCTCAACTTCTGTCTCCTTCTTGTCTGATCTGCTTTGAACTTTCTTTGCTGGCTCCTGAGAATGTTACTCTCCAATGTGTTTCTGCTTTAAATCCTGTTTCTCTTCTGCCTGTCTCTGACCCTGATGACATGGTTCTTTCTCATGACTGTGTCTCTCTTGTTTCTCACTCTACTTCTCCTCGCCCTGACTTGACAGATGTGCCTCTAGCCCACCCTGACTGTCATTTGTTTGTTGATGGTAGTTGCTACCATGACCACAAAGGATTACATGTTGGGTATGTGGTTTGCACGCCCTACGCTATCTTGGAGCAAGGCTACCTCCCCTCCCTTCACTCAGCTCAGCCAGCTGAGCTGATCGCATTAACCCGTGTCTGTTTTCTGTCTGCCAATTTGCATGTCAATATTTATACTGACTCTCGCTATGCTTTTGGTGTCTGCCACTCCTTTGGCACTATTTGGAGAGAAAGAGGGTTCCTTACTTCCTCGGGTGCCCCTATTTCTCATGGACCTCTCATTTCCGACCTTTTGTCTGCTCTACTCCTTCCCTCTCGTGTGGCTATTATACATGTCAGGGCACACTCTACCTCCCACTCTTTTGAAGCTCTAGGCAATAGATTTGCTGATCAGACTGCAAAATGAGCAGCAATATCTGGCCTTTCTCTCTATCTCATTGCTGCAGTTTCCCTTTCAGATAATTCTTTGGCTGATGTTCCCTCCCTTGAAGATCTTGCTTCCCAGAAAGCTGCTGCCCATCCCTTGGAACAATGCATCTGGACGCGAGCTGCTGCTCCCCGGATTCCGATGGCATCATGCGCCACCCTGATGTACGTCCAGTAGCACCGCTTGCCTTGGTGCAGCATTTGGCTTGAGTGTCTCACATAATGACACACTCTAGCAAAGGGGGGATAGCTGCAATGATTTCTGCCTCTTGGTTTGCCCCTTTTGTCACTACTGAAGCCTGCCATGTNCAGCTGTGGCTATTTACTTTTGTTTGGACTGTGCAGACTTGGTGGTGAAAGGCTGATTTAAAAGGAGCTGGTTTGCAGGCTCAGGATTTACCACAAATGCTGCAAAATTGGTTGTGGTTTGAGGGTGTCTTTGGTAAGCGTTTAATAAACCCTTGCCTTGAGGCCAAGTTGGTCTGTATTTAGTGTGTGTTTTCTATTAATTGCATATTCTGTGGCAATGTCAAAATTCATGCTGGCCCCACCTACCATTGGCACCGCCTACCATTGGCACCGCCTACAACATGGGCCACTTTCAGAATATTTTTCAGGGTCATTTTAAGTTCCCAGTCCACCCCTGGATTCCCATGTGGTGATGTGCAACCATTGTGATATGGAAATAAGTTGAGGTAAGGTCCAGCGATACCTTACAAATGTGGGCATGATGTGGCACGTGCACTCCAAATATCATGTCCTGCTGCCGCAAGGGGAGGAAGGCCCAGCAGCGGGGTTGGGTGGCATTCCTGCTGCCCCTGTGACTCAGAGCAAAGGAAAGAACAGGAAAAAGGGAGCGAAAGCTCCATCTCAATCCCCCATGGGCCAAAGGTGCAGTGGCAGCTGATGATGGAGGAACTGGGGTGGGGCTGGATGGCACAAGGAGATCATCAGGCAGTGGCAAAGCACATCACTCCTCATATTGTGGAGATGATGCTCTCTATGACCAGCTCTTCTCGGTAGTTGATTATGTGGGGTTTAGGAGGCTGATAGAGTTAGCATTCCCCAACTATAAGATTTCATCCCACACCAACTTAAACAAACGGTTGTTGCCATTCCTGTACCGAGCAGCCTGGACACGGGTGATGGATCTGGTAGAAAGGGCAGAGGGGGATACTGCGCACTTTATGACTGATATCTGGAGCAGCAGGAGTGCACAGTATGCCTACCTCTACCTCACTGCTCACTGGTGGGAGTTCGGGGAGGCAGGTGCAGCAGTAGCCATCAGGGGGCATCAAGGGAAGGTGGGCCCTGTTTCAGGCTCAGATCATGGACCAGAGCCACACATCTGCCAACATTTTGGAGTCCCTGAACAGGATGGTGGAGGGGTGGCAAGATGGAGAAGCAGGAGACGTCACCAGTGGGTTATATGGTGGTGGATAATGGGAGCAATATCAGGCAGGCAGTGAGTGATGGAAAATTTGTGGGCATCCTGTGTTTAGGAGGATGTGACTGAGTTCACATTGTTTTCAAAATATTGTTTAATTTCCTCAGCCTCCTCCATGCCTGCTCCAACTGTGTATCTGGCAGGGTACCATTAGATGGATGGGACACCCATGGGAGAAGCGAGCTGTCACAGCCAACACCAGGGCAGTCCATCTGTCTAAAGGCACCCATTGTCTTTCAGCCTCATCTTCCCAACTATAAAATAGGGCATGGATCAAGGGTGAGCTAGTTAAGAATTGTAACTAGCTAAGGATTTAAAGAGTGAAAGTGCTATGGAAATGCATAATAAATAAGTTTATGCTGATCACATAACTTTGCTTTTCGTTTCCACCTGTTGGAAAATACAAATGATTTTGACTGTCCCTGACCGATACAGATACATTTCCAGAACACCATGTTACCATTTATAAATAAGAATGGTGCTACATTTTGGTATGCATAAAAATATGTGGGCTCAATGGATGGCAAACTGCTAGAGGTTTCAGTAAAATTCTACACAACATTGTACATTTATTTACCAAAACTGAAGACTATGGGCGCAATCAGACGTGCGTTTAAATCGCACAGCCGTGGCGGCGGCAGCGGCATCATGCAATTTAAAGCACTGCGCACTTCCTGGTTGGTGTGAATGCAACATTTCCGCCTAACCCGAACTGTTGGAGTGCGGTTTGAAAAGCTGCTCCGAGCAGCTTTTCAAACCGCACTCCAACAGTTTGGGTTAGGCGGAAATGTTGCATTCACACCAACCTGGAAGTGCGCGGTGCTTTAAATTGCACGATGCCGCTGCAGCAGCTGTGCGATTTATATGCATGTCTAAATGCCGCCTATGTCCAAGCATACGAAGGGTTATTGATTTGTTTTCTTGTAGTAGGTAATTTCTCTTCCTAGCTGTAGCCAGATCTTGATTTGTTTTTATCTCTTTTATATATCTATTGATTTAGAATAGAAGGAGAAAAAGAAGAATTGAAAGAATGTCCTCTTATCTGTCATTGCTGTATTTACCAAGAATTGGAGAGAGCTTTGAGGGAGATTAGAAATGCATAATGGCTATGATTTAGGTCTCAGTCCTCGAGAACCAGAGAAAATTTCCATGGGTTATTAATTATAAGACTCAATAGACTTGATCTGCACCACATGGGAAAATTGGAATATCCCATTGTCAGCCTGACATTTTTCCCTACACATTTTCTGGGTATGTTAAAGGTTACAATTTTTCATCTAGAAAGACATAAAATGTAAGCAGACAAGAAGCTATTTCACATGTGCATTTCATACAACAGTGAAAGTGTAGTGTCTGTCAGAGTCCAGGATAAGATCAAGAGCAAGGTGAAAGCCAGAATGCCAGAGTCAAAGTTGCTTAATGCTGAGGATTAATGCAATGGTTGTAGTCAGGGAAAGAGTGAGGTCATGAGTGGATGTATCAAGACAAATCAGTAACTAGGGGTGTGTAGAAGGCACATCCTTCATTTTCAGTTTTATTTTTTTAAAAACCACTTTGTTTTAGGGGGGTGGGTTTCACAAAGGACACTACTGTTTTATTTTTTCATTTTCTTTTGCTAAAAATAATAATTTTAAAAATCACTGAGTGCAATCCTACCACCTGTTGATGCCAGTGGCATGTGCACTATAGAGGTGCATGGCGGATGCCCAGGTGTGAATGCGTTCATGGGGCAACAGCGCACCTCCTCTGCTGCAACCCCCCTCCAAGACCACAAAACCCACAACCTGGGTGTCAGGATAAGGTGAGAACTGGGGAAGACTCCCATTGGGACGTTGGGGAACAAGGGAAATGCACCCTCTTTCACAGTGTGAGGTGGAGTGCTCTGGAAAGGTCTCTCTCAGGATCTTACACAGGCAGTGGAGTAAAACTCCTTGCCAAAGATCATCATGGGGATGGTGTCGAGCACAGCCTCCACTACACGCCCCTAATACACACGGGTGGTGGTGGTGATGAAAAAAACCCCATATTTCTGTTTGCCCTATGGTACCCTCTGCCATCTTAGAAATTATTAAGAGCCTATAACCTGTAGTTACCCTGCCATGTTAGGAATGCTTGCTTCGCCCTTTAAATTAGACAGGCTCTGTTTCTCCTCACATAGATAAGCCCACCTTTGAAGATTATCTTGCACATAAGGAGGATTCCTTTTGCTCAAAAATGCACCTGGTTTCAGTCTAGATAGACACCCTCCCTATTCCTCCCTCATTCCACCCTTATCTCAGTTCCAACCTGAACTTAGAAGTGAACTGTCTTTTCTCTAAGTAATGAGTTTGAGAGTTATGCTGTAATGCACTTCTTCTGCGCCGAAGCGACAAACCATGTATGGGATTTCCACCCAAGGATTTCTGTATAAAGAATGTACTGCCCTTTGTTGTGGGTGCTCAGGATTCAATGATACTAGAGGCCCGCAACGCGTTGTGTATCTGCTGAATAAATAGCATCTGCTGTTTGCATCTGCAGCCTCCTCATCTCAAATCTTTTACCCACAAAAATCCACATCATTTCTGGTGTCAGAAGTGGAATTCGAGGAACACAGGAGTTCCTTGGAGATCCTGCGGTAAGTGCTGCTTCTGTTTAAAAATCCCAGGGGGCTCCGGGTGTGCAGGTATCAGAACTGAGTTCTCCAGGCTGCCTCGGAGTTTGATTTGATTGCAATCCTACTGTTGTACTAATTATATTGGGAATGGCGGAGTCCAAGGACCCACCGGGAGCTAGCCCGGTTAGCCCGGTGGGATATATGGCTCGCCAGTATGGAAAATCAGCTGTAAAATGGATTGAGAAATGGAATTTTTACACTCGGGATCAACCAGGGTTGAAGTTTCCTTTGACTGGCTCTTTTTGCATCCCAGTGTTGACTCACTTGAGACAGAACTTGGAAGCAAACCACCCAAAACAGATGGACGTTTGGTATCTCTGGGACGACAAGGCGAACCGGCCGAGTGTCCAGAAGAGATTCTGTCCGTTGGCTGGGACAGACCCTGTCTTGCCCCTGCCTTTGGCTCCCCTGCCGGCAATCTACCTGGCAATCTCTCCTGTCCCAGATCCTCCAGGAGATCCCTTANCACACCCCGTACCACCCACAAAGCAGTGGCATGGTGGAACGGAAAAACTCTGACTTAAAAACCAGACTTGCTAAAATAACTCATGAAACCGGTCTTAAATGACCTGACATCTTGCCTCTAGTACTAATGGACATTAGAGCTACTCCCATTCGCAAGCATGGACTCACCCCACATGAACTGGTTTTTGGGAGAGCCATGTGACTGGGCCTAGCCCCTACATTCAGACAATGAAAAGATTTGTCTGGCCTTGATGACTCTATTACACAGTATGTTCTTTCTCTTTCCAAAACTTTGTCAACAGCTCACCAGAGTGCCAAAGACTCCTATATTCCTTCAACCATGGAACCCTGCCATCCTTTCAAGCCAGGAGACTGGATATTGTTGAAGGAGTTCAAAAGAAAGAACTGTCTAGCACCTCATTGGACAGGCCCACACCTGGTATTGCTTACTACTCATACAGAAGTGAAACTAGAAAACAAGAATGCCTGGATTCATGCTTCTCATTGCAGGAGGGCTGATGCTCCTCCTGATAAAGACTAGCTCTCAACCTGTGCCTGATCAAAATAAATTGTTTCTGCCTTTAGTTAAGGGGGGTTTCCACAGCCCTCAGCACAACCTGAGTGAATTGAGCTCCCCTCGAGAAAGACGTTCTTTAGACTCTGCTAATACCTTTTTGTTAGTAATAGAACAGCTTCGCATTGATTTAAATGTATCTGACTGTTGGATTTATGCCTCTATTCCATCCTACTCCTTTGAGGGTATTCCTATACATACACATCTGCTCAATCACAGTGAATTAAAGTTCCCCGTGTACTCAGAGCTACCACCGGATGCCACTTGGGAGGTGGTCTGATGCAACATTTCTGAACACATTTACATTAGAACCCCTCCCCCGGCCCCATTTTGTCTGCGCTGTAATGGCACAGGGCTGTTTGTTGGTGAATCCACCTGCAATGCCACCATCGTCAAGAATGGGATTATATTAAATCTTAATAACACATTCCTGCCTGAACTCACCCCTGCATACTTTAACCTGAGAGGTTATTACCACCAAGTGTTTATTTATGCACACACCTGTACCTGTGGAATTACTGCCCTGGTTGGACACTATTTTGTGTGTGGCCACAAGGCCTATAAGCATCTTCCTGCAAATTTCCAAGGTTCTTGTTTTATAGGTACCATTTTCCCTGCCATTAGGTTGCCCCCTACCCTGCCCCAGGGCCCCGTGCGACACCGAAGGGAAATAACAGAGGCCCAACGTTATTGGGGTATAACCATTCCTGTTCTGGGAGTGGGCCTCACAATCCGAGAACTCAGATGAATTTCTAGGGTCCTGGAAGAAGTGGCCAACTTAACAGCTGACACCTTTCAAAGTATAGCCACTGAAATGGACAGCATCAGGCAAATGGTTTTGCAAAACAGACTCACCTTGGATTTTAGTTTGGACAGCAAAGGTGGGGTGTGTGCTTTAATTAAAAGTGAATGTTGCACCTACATCCCAGACAACAGTTATACCATTTTTCAAAATGCACAGCACCTCAAATCTGCAGTGGCAAAGCTACATGAATCACAAAATTGTGGTTGGAGGTCCTGTTCTCACTGATCTGTTTCCAGATATCGCAGGTTGGATCAAGCACATGCTGTTTTTATTATTTGCTGTCATTTTAGCCCTAGGCCTTTTCTTTTTACTGTGTAAACTGCTCATTTGGTGTGTTAAGTCTTTAGCTTCCTCCAACTCAAAATCTAGGCCTGCTCCCTTGTTTGCTGCTGTAATTCCATCTGCTGCTCCCCTTCCCCAACTAGCTCCAGCCATACCAAGGCCCAGCTTTCCCCTGAGGGTCCATAGACAGAAGCAGTGGTTCATTTGGTGATACTTTTCTCTAAAGAATCAAAAGGGGGGAATTGATGAAGAAAAAACCATATTTCTGTTTGCCCTATGGTACCCTCTGCCATTTTAGAAATTATTAAGAGCCTATAACCTGTAGTTACCCTGCCATGTTAGGAATGCTTGCTTCGCCCTTTAAATTAGACAGGCTCTGTTTCTCCTCACATAGATAAGCCCACCTTTGAAGATTATCTTGCACATAAGGAGGATTCCTTTTGCTCAAAAATGCACCTGGTTTCAGTCTAGATAGACACCCTCCCTATTCCTCCCTCATTCCACCCTTATCTCAGTTCCAACCTGAACTTAGAAGTGAACTGTCTTTTCTCTAAGTAATGAGTTTGAGAGTTATGCTGTAATGCACTTCTTCTGCGCCGAAGCGACAAACCATGTATGGGATTTCCACCCAAGGATTTCTGTATAAAGAATGTACTGCCCTTTGTTGTGGGTGCTCAGGATTCAATGATACTAGAGGCCCGCAACGCGTTGTGTATCTGCTGAATAAATAGCATCTGCTGTTTGCATCTGCAGCCTCCTCATCTCAAATCTTTTACCCACAAAAATCCACATCATTTCTGGTGTCAGAAGTGGCATTCGAGGAACACAGGAGTTCCTTGGAGATCCTGCGGTAAGTGCTGCTTCTGTTTAAAAATCCCAGGGGGCTCCGGGTGTGCAGGTATCAGAACTGAGTTCTCCAGGCTGCCTCGGAGTTTGATTTGATTGCAATCCTACTGTTGTACTAATTATATTGGGAATGGCGGAGTCCAAGGACCCACCGGGAGCTAGCCCGGTTAGCCCGGTGGGATATATGGCTCGCCAGTATGGAAAATCAGCTGTAAAATGGATTGAGAAATGGAATTTTTACACTCGGGATCAACCAGGGTTGAAGTTTCCTTTGACTGGCTCTTTTTGCATCCCAGTGTTGACTCACTTGAGACAGAACTTGGAAGCAAACCACCCAAAACAGATGGACGTTTGGTATCTCTGGGACGACAAGGCGAACCGGCCGAGTGTCCAGAAGAGATTCTGTCCGTTGGCTGGGACAGACCCTGTCTTGCCCCTGCCTTTGGCTCCCCTGCCGGCAATCTACCTGGCAATCTCTCCTGTCCCAGATCCTCCAGGAGATCCCTTACTGGACCAACCCCCTCCCGATAGGTCCACTAACCCCTTTGCACAAAACCCCTCTGCACAATCTTCCCAATCTAGCTCCGTCGCCTCCACTCCTCCCCAGATACAGGAGGTCCAGCCAATTTCCCTTCCCCAGTCACCCCTTGATCAGCTCCCGGGACCGTCTGCCACCTCCACTATCCCTGCCACCTCCACTCCTCCCCGAGTGCAGGCGCCCCAGCCAATCTCCCCCATCCGAATTGAGGATGAGGACACCCAAGACTTCACCACTCCCCAAATTTCCTCCCAAGTTTTACGCCCCTGTCCCTGACCTGATGCTGCCCCAACTGCTGCCCCAGCTGCTCATAACTC
>QEPC01012324.1:88429-120232 GCA_003113815.1 Sphenodon punctatus
CTCCCGAATGGGGGTTCACTATTTGGGACAAGTTCAATAGGGCAGTCATAGGTCCTATGTGGAGGGAGTTCGGAGGCTTCTTGTTCACTAAATACTTGAATTAGGTCCTGGTATATGGGGGGAATAAGGGAATCAGTTGGGGCGGTTGGGGTGATAGGTTCACGGGTTTGGCCCTGAGGGGGGGAGACTTGGTGGAATTGGCAAAGTGGGGATAGGAAGGAGAGGGTATGGGTAACCCAGTTTATAGAAGGGTTATGGTGTTGGAGCCAGGGTAATCCCAAAACTAAGGAAAAAAGGGGGGAAGAAATGAGATCGAATTGTAGCAACTCACAATGAGTTCCTATAGTACATGTTAAAGGGCCTGAGCAAGTTTGCAACGGGCCGGAACTAAGGGGAGATCCATCTATCATCTGGCCCATTTCCACAGACTTCCGTGTCTGTTATGGAACCCCGTGGTGAAGGGCAAAAGTTCTATCCATGAAATTACCCGAGGCTCTGGAATCTACCAGGGCTCTAACAACCAAGGATTGGTTGGGGGGAACTGCACACTGACACCGACGCTCCCAGAGAGCCCCCCGACCACCGCAGCTGTTCGCCGTTGGGCTCCCTGCCGCCTCGCCGCTCCACGGCTCCTGACACCAGCCAGCCACAACACACATGGTCTCACCACACAAGCTCCACACGCATGCGAATGTCCGGTTTCCGGCATGATCATGGGATCTCGCAATACCGTTTTTTCTGAATGACCGAACTGAACTGAACTCGACCAAACCAAACAACTGAACCCAAACTCGGCTACTGAACCAACCGTCCGAACCGAACGACCGAACCCAAACCACGATCTGTTTGCACATCCCTAACAATCACTATCAACCCTACTCCACACAATCATCCAGTCTCCACACTCACCCACTCGTTCACGCATACACTCTGTCACTAAGTTCTAGGCAAAGATAGGAAGGCAGAAATGGTGCCAGTCTCACAGGCTAGGCTCATATCACTGGTAATGAGGGGATGCACATACCCTTCTTTTAAGGGTTCACTGCATGCTGGCGCAGGCGCTCTGAGTGCATGGGCAGGGTCACATCCAGAGTGGCATCTCCCTGTGTCGCCGAGGTCGGGAGCATGCATCTGTTGGTCCCCGGCATGACTGTGTCTGCGATTCCCTTTGGCATTGGGCTCCATCCCCGCCTCATGCTATTATGTTTTTATTGTTGTAAGCCACCCCGGGCTGCTTTTGCAGGAGGGGCAGGGTATAAATCCTCAAAATAAATAAATAAAATAAAAATGCTTACTGCACAAGCCGGGGACAGGGCCCATTCGACTGCATCCATGCAACCCTTCCTCACTACTGTTGCCCCCCGCCTCCCCTACACTAGCAACGGGGGCATCTCCAGGGTTCTCTTTAACCTGAGCGCAAAGGGAAACATACCCCTGATGCCCTCTCCCCCATGAACCCCTGCCCCGCAGTAACCCCACCCCCAAGGAAAGGATCTGACACTGGGGGATGGAGCAAGAGCCATGCCTCCTCCATCCCCCAGGCTGCAGGGTGTGTGGGCTCAGGGGTTACAGCGGAGGGGGCACGCCATTGCCCCGCATGGCTTGCTTCACACATGGGCACAAGTAATGGCTGGTGTACATGGCCCTTAGGATTGCACCCACTGTGTGTGCAAAAAATGCCCACCAGGGCCATTCTATGAATCTTCAGCCCTTTTCTAAAATGGTGCTGATGCTGCCAGTGTTGTTTAATCTATTCATTAATGATCTGGAATGGGGAATACAGTGATCAAATTTGCAGATGACACCAAGTTATTCAAGGTAGTTAAAATAGAGGTGTGTATTTCATTTTCGTAATTATAATTACAAAAAAGAAATTGGCCATTTCATTATTGTAACTGAAACTATGAAAGCAAATTTAATAATTCTGAAATAATAACAATGAATATGAATATTTTATTTATTATAGCATAGCTTTCGCCATAGCCAACATATCTAACAACATAAACGCAGAAACAGACAAAGCGGCATAAAGCCAATACATTTTACTGAATACAAAACAACACACAATAAAATCAAATAAAAAGAGATCCCATATAATCTATTCTTAAGTAATGGCCATGCTGGATAAACTGAGTTTAATTCACAAACTCCTCATGGGCTTGCACCGCTAACAAAGCAAATGTTGCCACCGCAGCTATAACTGATTCGTCTTGGGAGGTCAAGGCAAATTCTATTTTAGATGATAATTTCTGATAATCCTTTCCAGACCAAATTGGACTTAACCAACTATGCCTTAGCGCCTCATAGATTGAACACATAAAGAGGATATGCTTCAGATCCTCCACTTCTCATTACAGGGGCAACACCTCTCAGAATAGGGTAAGCCCGTATAGTGGCCAGTGGTAACTGCTGATTTAATCAACTGCATACAAAGTTGGGTGAAGGCTCGGTGAAGGCATCTACTCTTTACCTTATCTAAGTACCCCTCAAATTCATGCACCCATTTTAGATTATGGCAATGAGGAGCTACTTTCCATGCAGACACCACAGCAAGATCATCCTGTTTAGCTACATCCACTACTCTCTGCATTATCAGATTCCTCTTATTTCGTACCCCTTTTCCAAACAAATAGGAGAATGAAAAACCTAAGTTCCTCAAATAACATGGCACCTGTGTCAACCAGGGATAGTGGGGGAGATGGTTAAATTCCAGCTCTTCAATCAAGCAGAGAGAGGAGAGAGTAGAACTATTAGTAGTGCAAAGTTTGATCCTGTAGCGGATACCCATCTGTTTCACAATGCAAGAAATTGCTGATGTGTCTGTTTCGGCACAAAGAACAGCTCCTGGGACACCTTGAGGTACACCCAATAAATTATGCAGGAATTTATTCTGCACCACTTCAAGGCTATTGGTATTATCAACCAGGATTACCTCAGAACCATAAGTCAGCATAGACTGGACCTTATTTCGATACACTTTTAAAATGCATGAAGTGGAGACTCCCTCAGATCTGCCTGCCAGTCTGAGTATGCCCTTGGAAATTGCAGAAGCTTTCACAGATAATAGCTTGTTGTGTTGCTCCCAGTGCATTCTTTGTCAGACCAACAACTTGTAGGGGCAGAGTTGGGTCTAGCTTCTCATGAGAGAATATTAGCACCTAAGAGCTCTACTATAGAAGCATATATCTCATGCATCTGTTCCATCTCATCCTCACCCACTATCATCATATCCTCCTGGAGATGGCAAGCTTCTTGCCCATAAAAGATTTGAGAGGGAGACCATCTAATTGGAATTCTCAAGTTACCCCCATCTCGCCTCTTTAGATGTTGAGTAAATTGAATATCGTTCAAAGGAATGCTGATATCTACGGTAAGAGGCATATGGTCACTTTCTGCGTGGATCATAATCCTAAAATTATCAAAGTTCCTATAGTGACAAGGAGCAGTAACAACACAATCCACTACACTCCTACCAGCTAAGTTGATTAAAGTGTAGTCCCCATCTGGATCACCAATTCCACTGCCATTAAGGGGTACTAAGCCACACTCTTGTAGCAATTTGAACATAAGTTTCTGAGATTCATTTACAGTAGAACCTCGTGATCTCCTAGCTGGAGGTAACCCATGTTATTGGAGTTGAAATCCTGATCATTAGCTGGTCCCAAACCTATCCTGGTGTTCCAATCTACCGCTATCAGCAAGAGAGCTGAGGGGAAGCAGCATTCCATATAATCTATCTGAGCTTCCAGAGTATTCCAGACCTCTGAATTATAAAAATGAGAGGTATAAGGTGGAATATACACATTTATAAGGATGAACTGAAACCCCTTCCTAGGTTCCCACAGCATAATCTGTAATTCTTTACTTTTAGATGGAAATATAGTACATGAATTTGGAAATGTAGTCGAAATTAATATAGCAAGTCCCCCTGATGGATGGCCCCTAGTTGACAGCTTACTACTTGGGATTGAGTAGGCTTTAAACCCTTGTATGTTCAGAAGGTCCCTCTTTTGCATCCACATTTTCTGTAGGAAAAGCAGATCATAGAATCCTAAAAAGGCAACCCATTCAGAGTCCCCAAGCTTAGACTTACATCCTGAAATGTTCCATGAAGTAAATTTCATTATAAAAGTTGAGGCATAATGGGACCCATTCGACTGAAGTAATAAACTATCAGCCACTCCATCTAACTCATCCTAGTCAGCTGGAGAGGATTTAAGACATTCCATGTTTGAACCAGGGTGCATATTCGTAATAATATCTGTTTGCTTTATCTCCAATGACTGTGGGCTGCCAGACTGAAAGCTTTGAAACCTAGCAGTTGTCTCCTGTCATCCCTGAATATCGATCTTTAAGGGTAGTTGATTTGATAGAGTTACAGATTGTTCTTGCAGTACAGAGTCAACCCTTTCCAGGGCACCAATATCACTAGACTCTAGCCTCTGGGATCCAATTCCCCCCACCAATACTTGAACAGTTAAACGTGAGTCTTCCTCAATCAGGACTGGTTGAGGTCACAAAGTATATGGGGTTAGTTAAACTTAACAAACTTCAGAAGGAGCCATTAATGAAGCATTGTTTGAAGGACATACAGCGTTTCCATTTTCTTCTTCTGATAAAAAACGAGCTGCAGTCAGAAGTTCCAGTCTGTTTTCAGGCTGATAGTCCTGTCTGTCTGAACCCAACTCCTTTGAATGATATTCCAGAGTGGTATGAGGCAGCTTATTCCTAATAGAGTCTAATTTTTGAATTAGAAGATCCTGCTCTCATATTGTCAGGTCATTAAAGGAAATTAAAGAAGGTACCTCGAAAACTCCCTGTGCTGAATCTTCCAAAAATGTTTTAATTATGTCCACCACAGATATGACCCTTCATGTTTCTGTGCTCCCAATTTCATCTCCAGGAGACTCAGGATTAATGGAATACAATCCTTCTTAGCCCCAATAACTATAAGGTTGCATCCATTTCCATAAGATCTGGTGCAGAATAACTGCACTTCCCCTCAACCTGATCACCTGGGTTTACATTCCTCAATGGAACCACTTGGTTCCCTGTCCCCATCTCCTCTAGAACTAAACTAATCTTTTTAATTCTCTCAGCAACAGAGGTAGAAGATGGCTAGAGAGTCCCCAAAGGAATACAATTGGGTGAAGGAGATAATAGGCAATAGTGGAGTCGCCCTCTGTGAGGTATTCTCCAAGCTGCCTCTGAAAAGATACGCATTGAAACTGGTGATATCCCTACAGGATGGAATACAAGCATTGTAGTTCCCATCCATAAGAAAGGAAACGTACAAGATCCCGCAAACTACAAGCCTGTTAGTCTGATAGATGTGGTGGCTAAGGTGTACGCGAGGTTTCTGCTAAGAAGGCTGGAACATTGGGTAGAAGAGAACCATCTTCTAGCTGAGGAGCAGGCCGGTTTTAGGCCTGCAAGATCTGTCCTGGACCATTGTTTTGTTCTCGACCACATAGTGGCAAAATATGCCCATTTGAGGAAAGGAGCATTATATGCCCTGTTTGTGGACTTGAAGGCTGCATTTGACAGCATAGACAGAGCTATATTATGGTGGAAACTATTGGATCGCAATATAGATCCCCGGTTATTTCATTTTATTTGCCTCCTATATACTAACACTATACTTAGGATCTGGGTAAATGCTCAGGGGGCTACGACAGGACCTATTCCTGCAACCAATGGCGTTAAGCAGGGGTGAGTCTTGGCCCCACTGTTATTTGCCCTATTCGTCAATGACATAGTGGGCATGCTCGCCGGGCAGGAAGGCCATCCATCACTAGTCAGTGACCGTCTGGTTTCCATCCTCTTATATGCGGATGACATGACCATCCTTTCAACTACAAAGGTGGGCATGAGGCGCCAACTTACTAAACTCAGCGAGTATTGCAAGGAAAATCATTTATTCATAAACAGGGATAAGACCAAGGTGCTGGTCTTTTCAAAAAGGGCTAAGGAATATCACTGGAAAATGGGTACCCATAGTATTGAACAAGTGACCTGTTACAGATACCTGGGGATTCAGTTCAGGAACAATGGTGGCTGGAAAAGCCATCTGGAAGCAGTAAAATTGAAGGGAGCCCAGATGGTAGCTGGTCTAATCAAATTCTGGAGTTACTTGAGGGAAAACTGATCCCCCAGCTTCTGTTTGGCACAGAAATTTGGGGTTTGGGCAGTCATAACACCTTGGAGTCACTTCAGAATAAGATCCTGAGGATAGGACTAGGTGTGCCCCGTGGAACCCCTATAGTTCTGATGTGGGTTGAATTTGGGATTGTTCCTCTCAAGGATAAGATTAGGCTGGCAGACTTGGGATATTGGTTGAAAATTAGAGACATGCCAGCCGATCGCCTCCCCACTCTATGTCTGTGAGAACAAGAAAACCCTTTGGCCACGTATAGATGATATAGTTCAATAGAATGAAATTTGGCACACCTTGGCTTTTCTAGCTCAAATCTCTCAAGTAATTCTTTAGCTCAGACCAAAACTCTAATATGCTGCAGGATTGGGGATGCCAGATCGCAAAGCGATAGTGCGGGCATCTGTGATCAGCATGTCGCCCCGTGGTATCCGCTAATTAAGCAAGGACCAGGCTGCGAAGAATATCTCATGGATATAAAGAATGTTAAAGTCAGAAGGGCTATGACACTCATGAGATTAAACATGATGCCCACCTCAGTAGCTGAGGGCAGATTTAAGGGTATTCCGCTTGAGCTAGATTTTGTTATTATGGGAAAACGGTAATTGAAGACCTGCCGTATTATCTATTGCATTGCCGTAAGACCACTGAGATCAGAAACAAGTTCTTTAGTCCTTGGTTTGAAGATAGGAACCATTGGGATCAGCAGAGAAGGATGCAATATATCCTTGCCAACCAGAATAAAGTAATAGCATGGTGAGCTGCTGTGGGAGTATTCCTAATGACATTATCCAGGAAGCAGCAGCTGCAATCCCCTTAATTTATTTCAAGGATAGAACTGATATCACTGTTTAAAAATGGGGATGCCTATTGAACCCCTGTAAGGGTATTCGAATCATTAATCCTTGGCATTACTGCTCAAAACCCAGTATTACATGTCACATGCCTGTCCTGACTTACTCAAGCATCCCTCCATTAATGAAGTATTAGTGGGACTGCATATTTCATGGGTCAAGTGTGCTGCCATAAGCCCCAGGAAGGGCAAGGCATTTGCTATCGCCCTAAGGGATTGTATAATACTGACACACGGGGACATCTAGGTGTAGGACCGCCCCCAAGTTTCTTTCAGCCGGCCCCAATATGTGTTTTCTGGTTAAGACACTCTTCCAGGGGTTAAGTGTGTTGTTATAGTTGTGAGAAGGGTAAGATATGAGAGGACTGGGATGAAAGATAACTGCTTTTCTTGTGAAGTTTATTTTTATTTTGTGCAGCTAATATATATTTGCTGTATTTATTCTGTTTCTGTTTTATTTTAATCATATATTATTGTTATGGTTCCTACAACCCAGCACTATATGTTGTATGTTTGTCCCTCTTTAGTTGAGATTTTTCATGCATGCAGATCAGTTGGTTTGAAATTTGCAGGGGTCAAGTGTGCCGCCATAAGCCCCAGGAAGGGCAAGGCATTCTGTACCTTCCAAAGAGTTGTACACTAATGATACATGGGGATGTTCAGGAGCGGCCTTGCCCCTAGGTATCTTTTTGTTTTTCCACTAACTGTGATCTGTATTTGAGATATTTATAGGGGTGGAAAGGGGCATGATAGGAGAGGACTGGGAAGACAAATAATTACCCTCTCGTGAATTTTATTTTGTCTTTTCTTATTTATATTTATACCGTTGTATTTTATCTTGTTTTTGCTATATTAAAACTGCATATTAATATTGTTATGGCCTAAGGCTAAACAAATAAACATTTTTGACTTCAAAAGATGCGCTCGATCAATTAAGATGCCCCTGGTTATAAGATGTTTCCTTGCCAGAAACATTTCTTTAACCAGCCATTCTGATCCAAAAAATACTCTAATACACATACTACCCTTTCTTTGGCTAGATACTCTATCCTGAAAACATCTGCGGTTTTGATTTTAATACCCAATAACTTTGATAAATTATTTGCCACAACTACAGCATTCACCCAATTGGGAATAATCCCATTTCTAAATGGTCTGATTTTCATCCAAATAGCCTTGGCAATAATACGTCTTTTTGAGTTACTCTGATCAAGGTTCCCTGCCAAAATTCTATTCCTAGCATAAAAACCCTGTTTCAGAGTCTCATCTGATGAATCACTGTCTCCCTTTCCTGGTGGGAGGGGGGGAGGTTGACCTCCTCTCTCAGGGTGCAGGAGATCTAGTTTACCAGACACTTCTTTCAGCTGGTCCTTTACCCAGAGTAATGAAGTACGCATTTCAGAAATACTATCAAACAAAAGAGCTACAGTCCTAGAGATCAATTGACACTGCAATTTTAGGGTGTCACCTAATGAGGGGTCATTTAGAAGTTCAGAAGGTGAAAAATTTGCCCCTGTAATCTCTACCTCCTCCTTAGTCCCACACCTCTCTAATGTGGCCATATCTGGATTCTGGGAAAAACCTCCTAAGAGTGAACTCCCTACTCCTCTTAAATCAACCGTTGGCTGCGAAGGACTCAATAAATTAGATAATGACTTGGAATCCAACCCTACAACCTCATCTGATTTGTGTTGCTTTAACCTTGGAGTATCTGGAGGAGTAAGTGAGTCCAAGCTTCTATATCTCTTTTTATCCATCCCTTGGCTTAGCAACAGATGTAAAATATATACACATATAACACTAACAGTCTTTTAGGATCTAAGACAAAAGAAAATTCACCAATGGCAGCCCCTGCGGCAGCAATCCTTGACAAATAATAGATGGCCAGTCACAGCCAGCACCTAAGGCCACGCATACAACGGCGCACCCTTGCACACACAAATTTTAGGCGTGCAGCCACAGGCTCTGGGCAATTAAGTAGCCTGTCATCAGGATACAGTCCAGCAGGTATCGGCTGTAAATCAACACTCCTGCAGTCAATTACAGTTCTAAGTGGGTCAAGGAAGATAAACAAAGATATCACCGCGTTCCCCGGAAGCTCCTTCCAGGTTGATCTGGACTGATGCTAGGGTACAATCTCCCCTCCCCACAGTGTGCAGGATCAATCAGCGGGCAGCAGTGTCTCTTATGTCCCAGATGCAGCACACACTTTCCCGCAGCTCCGCTTGCTTCCACTCCCAAAATAATAACAAAAAGTGTCCAGTTTTAATGGGAATTGGTCAAAGTGTACCTCTCATTGAAGGAAACATACCTGCCAAATTTCAGAAGAACTAGATGTAGAGTCCATATTTTACAAGCATTATAGTATTTAATACATTTATGGCTATAACATCCTTTCCCCCAAAACAATTTGGATGTAATTTGGATATAGTATACCCCTAACATAAAGAATCACAGTTACCAAGTTTAAAAAGGAGTAGATAACAAGTTCAGATTCTATAAGCATTTAATGTTTTGTAGGTTGTGCACAAATTTCCAGCTGTAGAAATATTGTTGTCCATCCAATATGGATGAAATTTGGACTCAGTGTACCTCTCATCCAAGGGATCATCCCTTACACGCTTCATAAAGTTGGATAAAGGGACCCAATTTTATAAACAATCAAAAGCTTATGATTTTAAAAGAAGTCGTGCAAATACTAGTCCTGAAAATCTTGGGACAAAAATAAAATTTCAGGACATTAGTTGGACTTTAGGCAACAAGGCAGAGGGAAGGGGGAAGCAGCCCAGCAATCAAGAGACATCATTGACACATCCAGGCTGACCAGCCAGCATCCCAAACACACCCTGCAGCACTGTGATAGAGAATATAAGAAAATCTCTTATTGGTTCTTTCCTAAACAGATGCTTCCAACTTCCTAGTAACAAGCAGGAGGCCCGGGGGTGGGCAAATCACAGAATGAGGATATATGGTTGACATTTGTCTGGTCAATTGTCATCATGAACCCATCTTGTATCACTGTGACAAACATAAAAATCTCTGGTATAGGCTCATTCTGGAAATGCTTCCCTTCCAACTTGCCAGTACCCAACAAGTGCAATCAGGAAAGCTTGAGGGTGGGCACTGGAGAGAAAATATAAGTTTCTGCCAAGCTTCACAGCCCCCACAATGGCTAGGTCTTGTGTGGCTCACAGGCTGGCTCATTGCTCTCTGTGTGTGAATGACTGTTCTGTAGTCTTTAGCCTCAATGAAACTGCTCAAAAAAGAACTCTGCACCTACACTCAAGTATGCCCTCATAGATTTTGAGGTACCAGTGACTGAAACCTGTGCTAGTGCCAATGCCGACCTCACCTCTAGAAGTGTGGTTAGATTGGCCACATTCCGGGATGGGCCAAAAGTGACATCTTTACCATTGGCCCATCCCAGATCATGGCCCAGACCGTGATATGGGATTGGGCACAGCGGCCAAATTGGCTGCTGTGCTCGCCCGTCTCCCAGAGGCTGCCAGGGGAGTGTGGGGGACAGGGCTGTGCAGACGCATGTCACACCGCGCAGCGCAGGACCGCCCCCTCCCCAATCCCCGGTGAGAATCAGGCCGACACGTCTAAAGGATGGCCGGCCTGATTCCTGATCGGGATCCAAAATGGATCCTGGTGCATGATTAAGAATGGCAGGCCTCCGGGCCCATCACGTCTGAAATTACCTGATACTTCAGGGCGTCCTGAAACAATTTAACTACTCTTTGTGGTTAAAAGAGAAAGTATATAGCATGCAAACTTCTCTGAGTAAGCCTATTTCTTTGAATGCACTGCCTGAAATAAAGTGGACTTGCTGCCAGAAGACCTCTGGCTTTCATCAGTGGTTATTCTGTGATCATCTTATATACATTTGTGTTTCTCCTTACGTTTCCCTCTCCCTTCTCTCTCTCTGCTTATCTCCCAAAGACTGTAAGCCCCTTTGTGTAGGGATTAGGGGTGCAGTGTGAAGTGCATTTGCTACCTGCAGGTAACACCTAAATTTTGGGCCACCCCTAGTGGCCACCCGATGGGTTTACCTGCCCCCATCAGGTGCTAAGATGAAAACGTAGGTCTTTCTGGGACTTTCTGCGATTCCCCAAGAAACTCCTTCCCTCACATGAGGCTGACTCACCAGCCCGGCTCTGCTGCTGCTCCAACTTCTCCTCCCAGCCTGGCCCTCTGCTCATCTGAGCTGAGTAGCGCACCACAGTCCCATAGCACCTCAAGCCTGTTCTTCACAGTCACACTGCCCTGAGGCAGTTCCTGGATTAATTCTTCACACAAACACTGCCCTGAGGCAGCCTAAAGTAGCCGCAGCTGTAGATGTGAGGGGCTGCCATGGAAACCAAGTGACCACAGCTGCCTGGAGCAAAGCAGTTTACCAGGACAACTTTTTACACACAAAGGTTCTGGGAGAAGTTCAATGCAGAAGTTCAAAGAGCTGGATGTTTAAGATCTGGTTGAGTGATTTAGGCACACTGAAAGTTCAGGATGTAACAGCAAACATGTAGGAGAAGTGTGTGTGTAAAAACACCAATTGTCACATAGGAGCTGTCTGCAGACCAAGACCTGCAACATTAGTAGGGATGGGCGAAAATAATGTGGTTCGGATGTTTGGACATTCAGTCATTCAGTTTGAAATCCGAATTCGGGTTCGGCAGAGTTTGGTTTGGCCAAACTTGGCCGAACAACCAAAAATAGCGCTATCAATACCGAAACCGAATTTGAATTTTTTATTTTGTCTGATCCTAAAACCACCGCTGGTCTCCACCCCTGGTGCCAGCAAGTCTGCTCCTCATTTGCCTCCCACTTCCAGTCACATTTTTCCCACCTTCCAGTCACATTTTTCCCACCCCCGAACTCATCCGAACTCATCTGAACTTTTCTGAACAGTTTTGCCGTTTGAGCGTTTGGTTCAGACATTTGGTTAGGTCATCCGAACAGGCCAAGTTTGGCCCAAACTCTGGCCTAACAATTCCCCCCATTGGGGACCTTTTAATATCATTAAAATGGTCCCCACAATTATAGGATGGGCCACACCTGCACCGCAGTCTACCTAGCCCAATATGCTGGCTCACAACATGTAAAAACACCAGCCGCCGGAAGATGTATGACCAATTTGGTCTGTTGAATTCTCTTCTTAGACATTGGTACCTAGAACCCCAGTTCAGCAAGATCCCCTTCCCCTTTAGTATCAAAATACAACGAGACGGTGAGGGTGGAGTGTTCTGGGTGACGTAAGGGACAACCAATGGGGGAGAGTGGAAATGACAAGAAAAAGAAGGAAAACACAATACAGTACAGACTGGGGTCCTTAAAGTTAACATTAAACTACTAAAATATTACACATAATAAAATACGAGGGGAAAATATCTAAGGGAGTAATTAATATACAGGAGGGAAGGATACCTGGGGAGGAGGTAGGGGGTGGGGATCCTGCATGTTTAGAAGAATGGTTCTCTTCTTAATTTTAGGTCCCAATTTTCAAATTATAATTCACCACCCCCTGTTGACATCCCACGGACAGAAGGGCTGAGCCAAATTACCAGTTTGTACCTTTAAAAAGGAGCTCCATTAAATGGGACAATTCCATCCAGGTGTATCCTATCAGGCATAATAGTTCATCAGCTTCAGCTGCTGGAAGGCTTGCTGAGGCACTTCAAAGATAGCTTTGGCTAAAAGCCGGAACAACTGCTGTGGCCGGGAGCGCTGGAGCGAAATGCAAAGTTCCTCTGCTCGTGGGCCAATGTTATGGAAAAGAGTTCCGGGTGGCGGGGAGCCTTCACAGAGCCTTCACAGAAACAAACTCTAGTTCTCAAGGTCTGGTGACCATGCTGGAAGGCTTGCTTCAAGATTTGGAGAGGATAGTTCTTTTGGAGCTGCAAGGGGCCGCTCGTGCTATGCATCGCTGGCTGTTCTGGCTGGGAAGCTGCACACAACAAGTGGGGGCTTGGAACTGGCTCTGGTAAACATCTGGGTTCCCAAGCTCCATTCCTGTTGCCAAGATTTGGACTCTTCCCATCTTTGCACGGGGCTCGTGGATCTTTTCATTGGTTCCTTTCCTGGTGCGAGTTCGCCAGCTTCACTCTTCCTAGCCACCGCTCACTTATGGATCTGCCTGATAAAACAAAACAATCTGGGGGCTTCTCACTAAGGGGCGAGGGTTAACCGAGTACAAGGAGAGAGACTGAGGGAATGCGAGTCCCTCCTTCAGAAAAAGTGGGGGGGGGAAGCCGAAGGGATGGACAATTTTATGATCCTTTTTAATGTCACCACTGACATATCCAATAAGGTGGTCGAATTCCCACATTTCTCAGCAGAGGGTAGCAGATGGAGGTTGGTTTCCTTCAAGGACTGGACTGGATACCTGTTCCCCGGCCTTCCCTTAATTACAACTCGGCCTGTGATGAACTTTATCACGTGGGGATCTTCTCTCATAACCAATTCCCATCTAGCAGAGCCGTTGTGGTAAAACTTTACAACCACTCTCTGCATAACACCCCCTCATATTGATTTCCACTTGGCCCCTCCAATGAGAGTCCTGTGTGGCCCTCTGGTTTCGCTCTAGACAAACCTAAACTGAAAGGTTTTCCTATTAATCATGTTACTCACCCTAGCTGCCAGCTTCCTTGCTGGGTGAACCGAGATGTGGCTGTGTGAGTGGATCAGATGGGTATACATTTGTTCCCTACATCTCCTGGGTCTTTTTCTGTGGTTTCTGGCTGCTATGTGGGTCTGGGATACCAGTGATACTCTGAGGCAGAGAATCCTTCTACTGAGAGGGAGTGGAAGAGCTAACCAGATGAGGTGGGGGCTCCCCAGGAACAGGGGAGAAGGGGAGGCTCATGTACACTGTATTAGGTCCCCCCGTCCCTTTCCTGAGACTGTAAGCAAGCCTTTTCATGGGGGGGCGAACCTGAAAGAACCACGGGGGGGAGGAGGTTCCTCCTCCCAAGGTACAGTGTTTGCTTCACTGACCCTGGAAGGTAGGGCAGGGTATGAAATCTGGGGCCATTCAAGGGAAGGAAAAAAAACTCAAAGAGGAAAGGGTGAGGCAAGTTTGTCTCCCCCCATCCTGTTCCAACTGGCTGAAGCTTCTCCATGGATCAAGCTGCCAACCCATACAGGCCCTAAGCATGCACACACAGTCCCATCCTTCTCTGCAACAAACCAAACCAAGCTCTTCAAGCTGTCATCCCATAATACACACCCAAGCCTCATACAAAACATCCATCACACCTGCACATGTGCTCACACAATTCCATTCACATTTTACACTCCCACATCGCTCAGTCCAGTGCCCACACCAATTGGGCTGGAAATGCAAACTACAATCTCATATATTCCTTCAGATTCACTCACACACATACCCACATGGGGATACATGCACCCTATCTCACACATCCCACATCAGGCATATACACAAATTTCTCTGTTTAGGGGGCCATCCCATAAATAACATCAGGCAAAAATCCTCAAACACACAAACATACCTCTGCTGACCCACATCACCCATTCCACAGTCAAGAGCACACACAAATCCAGCTAACCCACCTCTATGCATACATCCACACATAACTACTCTACAAAGAGGGGGGATCTGCACATGCGTCGCAGCTAGCAGTCGGGAGTCGCCTGGGCTCCGCTATCCCCGGCTCTAAAACAGAAACCAAACACCGGAAAAAGAAAAAAATTCCCCTCTTTTTGCCTGAGGATGGCCGGCAAGAGCAAACCCCGGCAGAAGATATCGCAGGCGAACACTCTTGAGTGTTTCTGCCAAAAAAACCTGGCCACAGAGCTGAAGCCTGGGGGAGAGCCCTGCAGTGATGAAAACAACATGGCAGTGACAGCGGCAGGAGCTCGGGAACTCGAGAGAGACCAGGCCGCACTGAGCTCAGAGAAGGAAGAAGCAGAGACCCAGGTACAATTAAAAAGCTCCTCAAACAGATGAGGGATGAACTCAAGAGTGAAATGAGGCAGATTAAAGAAGCAGTGAAAGCAGGCAATAAAAAAATGATGGGGATGGTGAAGAGGGTGGAGGCAGCAGAAGGAAGAATATCGGAGCTAGAGGATCATTCCCTGGTCACCCAGGAACAGTTAAACAAATGGAAGGCGGAGACTGCTTTTCTACTTGCTAAATGTGAAGACTTGGAAAACCGGTCACGGCGAGGGAATTTGAGAATAAATGGTGTAAAGGAGGTGGGGGGGGGGGTTCAGAAAAAATGAATGAGGTTATTTGGTCTATAATGAAGGAAAACTTCTTGGAGGAGGGGCACTTTCACACTGCCATAGTAGAAAGGGCCCATAGAACTGGGCACCCTCCACAAAAATATACAGACCCTCCCCATCCAATTCTGGTCAAATTTATGAACTATAATATTAAAGAAGAGGTTCTGAGAGCAGCCAGAACCAAGAAGAAGCTGGTCTTTCAGCAGCAATCCATAATTTTTTTCCCATACTATGCTGCTGAAACTGTGAGGAAGAGACTAAAATGAAGTAAATATTTTGGGGAACTGAATTAAAGTTATATGAGACCAAGACTACTTTTTCCAGCAAAAATGTTGATCTTTGAAAAGGGGAAGAGGAAAATCTTTGAAAATACTAACGATCTTGAGATATTTCTGCCAGCTCAACCAGTGTCTGTTGCAGCTGAAGAATCAGCGTGAAAAACTGCTTTTGAAGTCTCTGCAGGACACCCCAGAACAATAGTGAAGCTAGTAAGACTTTAAGTATAAACGGGCAACTCAAATGAAGATTAAGGGAAAGAGAAAAGGAAAAAAAGAAAAAGATCACTTGGGGGTACTATAAATACTGGTAAAATGCTTTACAGGCAAAGGTATCTCCTATAGTGGCGTGACAGAGACTTAAGTGGACTCAGTTAAGCGTTTAAATTTAAAAAGCAACCATTTAAAGAGAATAATGTCGCAGGCAGTAGGAGGTAGTGGCAAAACTGTTGTTAAATGATATATAGCTCAAGGACAGTATGTGAGATGGTTTGTAAGAGTTATGAGCATTTTTGAGTGCCTTGAGCCAATTGTGTACCCATCCAGGAAAGTTAAACTGTAGGATGTATATGGAAACAAAATGGAAGGTCTAAGGGTATGGCCTGAAGGTCTCTCTCAGATTTACTGTAATAGCCTTAAGTTTAAAATCAAGTGCCAAGGATTAAATAGCATATCCTAGAGGTAATGGAGAAGCAGTCAGTTAGTCTGGAGCTGCAGGAAGTGCCCTAATAAACAATAGCAGGGAAGAACTCCCCTCAAAAAACTGTAAGAGATAGCTATTTAATAGAGCCCAAAGTAGGGGATCCTACTATAGGAGAAAAGGGTAAATGCAGGCACTTTCAGGGTGCAGCAATAAACTTGCAAAGGTGGTTAGGATCAGAGACAGTTCCCAGGACTACATACAAATGTCTTGGAACTTGTGCTCTAGAGCTCAAAGCAATAAGGGTTACTAAAGGAGAAAATGGAGGCTGCAGGCAGCTTGAGGGAGCTGCAAAGAATGTGGGTACGCTGCACAGCTCGAACGCCTTTATCACAACCAGGGGCAGGATACTCAAGCTGTAAGTTAAGAACCTGGAGTATTAAATGGAGTAAATTATGTTGGTAGGCAATTTGGAGGAAGCTGCAAAATGGCTAAAAAGGTATATAGCTCTGTGGCATTTTGCATAATGAGCTGGCAGAATTTTGAGATCTGAGAGCTTAAGGTGTAATGTCCAAATTGTTTGGGAAAATGAGAACAGAGGCCACGTGGGGATGATATATAGAGGGTTACAAGATTTGGGATTTAAGGTTTGACTAAATATGTACTGTGGTGGTCTGGGGTTTGGAGCCAGCAGCTTGGAGCTAAAAGAGTAACAAGAAAAAAGAGCCATTCAGGGGGCCCTGTAAAAAAGGATGAGGCCTCGGTCTTAAGATTAGGGGCTCAAAGGCAACAGGGGCTTCTGAGGGGGAATTCAGAGCTGACAGGCAGCATTTGGGAGATGCAAGGAAAGGCCATTTGCTGTACTGATCATAAGTACCTTTCAAAATCTAGGTCAAGAGTTTTGAGCTGCTGGTTCTGAGGGTCCAGGGCACTACAGAAAAACTAAAGGCAACAAGTGAGACTGCAGGCCACCTGCGGGACGCAGAAAGAATGATTTAAAGGTTATAGTTAACTTAACGGTATGGTTTTGCTTGAGTTCTAGTAAAGAATTTAAAGCTCCAAAATGTAAGAGCTTAAGGAATACAGTGAAATTACTGGTAGAATTTCAGTCTGCAGGGAGCTGCAGAAAATGTCCACTTAAGGAATAGCTGTGGGGTTTTCATCTAGGGGAGTGAATTATGGAAGTGTTATGAAAAGTTGTTTGGTTAGAAGGTTTAAGTTGATTATATAAAATATTTTGTGATGTTGAATGGAGCCGGGGGGGAGGGAAAGGCACACCTGGACACTTTAGAGCCAGGTGCAGACTCTCGGAGGATCCCTACCACATCTAGGGTAAAGAGGATGAGAAATTGGGAAGGGAAGCAGGGTAAGGGGGGGAGCAGGGTGGGTGGTTCCTTCAGGGTACAAGGGGAACATTCAAAAAGTGATGAGATAAGGGACATTTCGGATTTCTATAATAGCACAGAACTAGTGCATAGGGAGGTCCCCTCCTCGGGAGGGGGACATTACGCAAAAGGAGGAGGCTATGAGGCAGCAAGCACAGAGAAAATGGAGGATCAGACCTATAATAGATCAAGGATACAATTGTATTCCAAAAGCAACCCAAAATTAAAAGATGGCTAGTTTAAAGAAAGTCAGAATAAACGTTAGAGGCTTAAACTCTCCGCAGAAGAGAAAAAGAGAGGGATTTCATGGAGGAACAGGGGGAAGATATCTTCTTAATCCAAGAAACTCATCTACTTGACAAAGATGTCCCTAGGTTTGCTAGCTCAAAAATAGGGGGCTGTACGCATCATCTGCCAAAAAGAAAAAAGTGGGGGTGATGATAGGCTTTAGCAAAAGAAACAACTTTGAGCTAGAAAAGTGTATTAAAGATAAGGAGGGCAGATTCATTTGCATAACTGGACAATTGCAAGGAAAGAGGGTAACAGTTGCCAACATATATGCGCCCAGTGTGGGGAAAGCAATCTTCTTCAGAGAAACCTTTAAGAAAATAGCTGAGGTAGCTAAGGGATGGACTACAATGCAGGGGGACTTTAATGCCACCATAACTGATCTTGATCATTCCCAGAGAGGGAACGAAAGGAGAGAGACCAAGGAAATTCCCAGGCTGATGGAAAAATATGGTTGGGTAGATTTATGGAGACTTTTGAATGGGACACAGAGGGACTACACATATTTCTCTATGCTACATAACAGTTACACGAGGATTGATCATGTGCTGACTAGCAAAATAGATGCACATAGGGGAAAAAAATGCTACATAACCCCAGTTGTACTAGCTGACCACAATGCAGTGGTGACAATATTTAAGGATCCAGCGAATCAAGGCCCGAGGTCATTAACTGGAGTTTAAATATGGGCCTGTTGAAAGGAGAGGGAAATATAGCTCAAATACAAGAAGCTATTGCAGAATTTTTCACAATAAATACTAATTCTGTTCAGTCCCCAGCAACTCTTTGGGAGGCAGCAAAGTCGGTGATCAGGGGTAATCTGATAGCCTTGCAAGCAAAAAATACTAAAGAAAAAAGACAGAAAATGAAGGATTTATATGCTACTCTTCAAAGGCTAGAGGCGCAAAATAAAATCGCCCCCTCGCAAACTCTGAAATTAGAAATAATAAAAAACAGGGAAATAATAAACGCTATGGAATTAGAATGGACAAAAGCACTACTCAAAAAAAATAAAATTCTATTTCTATGAAAACAGTAATAGGGCAGGTAAGGCCTTGCCAAGGCTTGTGAAGACAAAACAAAGGAAAGTTCATATAGCTAGGGTGGTTGACAATAATAATAAACGCTGTACTGAGCTCCCTCAGATAATGCAGACTTTTTTAGATTATTATAAAGGTATTTATTCCACGCAAACCCCCTGTGTGACAGAAATGAGAAATTTCCTTGAAGGGGTAGATTTACCAAAACTCAATACTGATCAGGTTGCTTTCCTAAATGCGCCCATCACAGATAAAGAAATTCATGAGGCAATACTGGTTTCAAAAAATAATAAGGCAGCGGGACCAGATGGATTCCCGAACGAGTTCTATAAAAAATTTGAAAAAACTCTGAGGCAGCACCTTACAACTGTATACAATAATATTTTAGCAGAAGAGAAGATGCCACAAAATTTCTATAAGGCGGCAATCACACTGATTCCTAATCCAGGGAGAGATCCAGACCAGTGTGGCAGCGATAGGCCTATTTCTTTATTGAATGCAGATTTCAAGATTTTTTCCAAAATATTAACTGATAGGCTCAAAGCAATAAGTGAAGAAATTATCCATATTAACCAAACGGGGTTCATTCCTGGCAGACAGGGCAGGGATAACATTAGGAAGACTATAAATGTGATTTATTCTGTAAACAAGCAGAAAAACCCTGCCATGGTCATCTCAGCGGATGCGGAGAAGGCTTTCGATTTTGTGAAGTCAAAGTTCTTATTTGAGACCCTGGGGAAGCTGGGGATTGAGGGTAACTTCATGAGTTGGCTGAAGGCTATCTACAAGAAGCCACAATCAAGTTTAATTATCAACAGAGAACTCTCGAAATCTTTCCCACTGCAGAGAGCAACTAGGCAGGGATGCCCCTTATCACCCCTTCTTTTTAATATAGTCCTGGAAGTTCTGGCGACAGCAATCAGACAGAATAAGAAAATAGAAGGGGGATGGACTGCGCATGCACGGCTAGGGGTAGCACACGCGCTGCTGAGCTCTGTCCCGGCCTTCCAGAACCAACGAGACACGCCGCACGAAAAAAAGCCCCAAAAAAATCAAAAGAAGAAGCATGAGCTGCAAGACAAAAAATAACAAGCAGCCAATGCAAAAAAACTCCCTAGAGCAGTTCATGAGAACTGCGGGAGTGGAGAGAGGGGAAGAGGAGGCTGATCAAACAGCAGAAAAGATGGCGGCCCGCAGCAAGAGAGAGGAGAAAGCAGAGGGAGGTAAGGAAGAACCCCTGCATCAAATGATTCAAGTACTAACCGAATTTAAAGAAGACATGAAAAAAGAGCTGGGCATAGCGCAGAAGGCAAGAGATAGATTGGGAACTCAAATAAACAAACTGCAGAGCTCAGTAGATAAAGGCAACAATAAACTGGAGGAGCTAGCAGGGAAAATCACTGCAGCTGAAGACAGAATAGCAGGGGTGGAAGAACAGCTACTGGGAGTAGTAGAACAAAAGAAAGTCTGTAATGAAAATGCTTTGAAATGTATGAACAAAATTGAAGACCTAGAAAATAGGTCCAGGAGGAATAACTTGAGGATTTTTGGAGTGGCTGAAGGGGCAGGACAAGGATCAATTACTGACTTGGTAAAACAGATTGTTAGAGAAAACTTCCCTGATGCCAGCCATTTACATGAGATTGAGATAGAAAGAGCCCACAGGGCATTGAGAGCAAAACCAAAAGAAGGAGAACAGCCAAGGCCCATTATAATAAACCTATTGAAATTTACACAGAAAGAGGAGTTATTATTTCATGCAAGGAAAGCAGCCCAGCTAAAATTTGAAGATAAAAACATTAGGATAACTCCAGATTACGCACCAGAGACAATGGAGAAAAGAAGAAGCTGGGGAAAATACTTTGGGACACTACGTGAATTGAAAGCAGAACCACATCTACTATTCCCAGCTAAAATGGCGATTTTATGGAATGGGCGTAGAAGAGTATTTACTGATAAGGAAGAGTTAGAGGGCTTTATACTAAAGCACAAAGCAGAAGGAAGATGAAAAATTTGTGAAAAGCTCAAATGGTTAATGCGGGGTAATTAAGAACTTAAGTTATTAAGAAGGAAAAATGCGTGTTTATAAGGAATTAATATATGGTGTGTGATGGTTAAACACACGATATAAGCAAAGGTTTATTGTTCGGGAGGAGGGAGGAGTGAGTTTTATTGTGTAACTGTTTATGTATAAGATAGAGGAAATGGATGTATCTACAGCAGAGTCCTTCGTGGCAGGTAAAACAGAAATAATGGAGAGGGAAGAGGGAATGGTTGAGGCCACCCCTGTTGGGGTTAAGGGTGGCAGGAATGGGGAAATGGTTGGGGGGGGAATAAAAGGGGGGGATGTATCGCAAAAACGGTTGAAACAAGGAAAACAAGAAGATAAGGTTTTCAATAGAGGAGAAGATAATATAACTTAATGGGGGGGCTAAGATGCTTAACTTTAAATGTACAAGGGTTAAACACTCCAGTTAAAAGGAAAAGGGTTAAAAACTTTTTATTTGCACAAAAAATAGACCTATTCGGTCTACAAGAAACACACCTGCGTAAAACAGATGTTATGAGGTTCAAATGTAAGAAATACCCACATATATATGCTGCCTGTGCAACCACAAAAAAGAGAGGGGTCATGATTGGCTTCTCAGAAGAATGTGGGCTAGTAGTGAAAGCAGTCCATAGGGATGAGGAGGGCAGATTTCTGATGTTAACTGGGGAACTAAATGGGGGAGAAATATCCATAATTGCAATGTATGCCCCAAATACACAAACTAAAAAGTTTATTAAGCAAGGTTTAAAAGAGATACAAGAAAAAGCCAAAGGAGTGGTAATTATTCTTGGGGACCTGAATACGTATATGGAAGAATCAGATCACTCAAGGGGTAAAAGTAAGGAGACCTGGCAAAAACAAATCCAGCAGGAATGTAAAGACCAGCAATTATATGATTTGTGGAGAGAAATGAACCCAGGGAATAAGGAATACACATACTATTCAGCAAGACATAACATATACACACGAATTGATTATATTTTGGGAGACAGGGAGGCATTACAATGTGTTACAAGGTGCCAGATTCAACCGGTGGTCTTATCAGACCACTATGCGGTGATAGCTACATTCCAACTTACAGGACAGAAGGCAGAATATAAGAAAGGGAGATGGATATTCGACAAAGGATTACTTAAACTAAAGGAAGATAAAAAAAATATGATGGAACAGGTAGAGTGTTACTTCCAAGAAAACATAAACTCAGTAAGTTCAATGGGGGTTGTTTGGGAAGCAGGGAAAGCGGTATGGAGAGGACTACTCATTGCCCTGAAAGCAAGCATAATAAAAAAGAAAAGGGAGGAGGTAGGGAAAATATATGATAAATTACAAGAGATGGAGGCATGTAATAAATTAAACCCACAGAAAAATACAGCCAGAGAGATACTAAAACTAAGAAGGGAGATTAATGTGATGGAAACAGATAAAACAGCACATCAATTAAGGAAAATTAAATGTTTTTACTTTGAGAATAACAACAGGGCGGGCAAAACTTTGGCAAGAATGGCAAAAAATCCGAGGAAAAGGACAATAATAAACTCAGTACAACAGAGAGATGGTAGGATAACTAGGGAAGAGCGAGAAATAAAAGAGGTCTTTACTGAGTTCTACCAAAAACTATACACTGCACAGGAACAGGATCTTGAAAAAACGAAGAAATTTATTAACTCTGTGGAGCTTCCAACATTAAACAAGGATCAAGCTAAATTTTTAAACTGCCCAATCACGAATGAGGAAATAGAAACCATTATCCAAACTCTCCCAAATAACAAGGCGGCGGGTCCTGACGGCTACCCTGCCGAGTTCTATAAGATGTTTAAGAGCCAAATAGTTCCAGTTTTAGGCCAAGTATACAATGACATCTTGCAAAAAGGGACCACACCCAAAGTTTTTGGCCAAGCTCACATTTCACTAATTCTTAAAGCAGGTAGAGCCCCAGAACAACCATCCAGTTACAGACCAATTTCTCTTTTAAATGTGGATTATAAAATATTCACTGGGATCTTGGCCAAGAGACTTAAGGATGTAGTACATAACCTGATTCTTCCAGACCAGGCGGGATTCATCCCAAACAGAAATGGGGCAATAACATCAGAAGGGCAGTTAATCTAATACAACTAATAAAGGACAGGAATATGGAGGCACTAATAATTTCAGCCGACGCGGAGAAGGCTTTTGATCGCGTATCCATACCGTTTATGGTGCTGACATTAGAAAGAATGGGGGTGAAGGAGGACATATTAAGGGGTATTATAGCTATTTACGAGACACCAGAATCAAAATTAATAATTAATGGTGACCTTTCAGAGCCTTTCAAGTTGGGAAGGGGAACCAGGCAAGGATGCCCACTCTCGCCACTATTATTTGATATTGTGTTGGAAGTGCTGGCATGCGCACTTAGACAAGAGGAAAAAATAGCAGGTATTACAGTCAAGGAGACTGAACACAAGGTGGCGTTATATGCAGATGATGCCCTACTATTTATAGCTAAGCCAGAAGAATCACTGCCACCACTGCTGCAGTTGATAGAGGAGTTCAGCCAGGTATCGGGATACAAGATTAATCTAGATAAGTCAGTGGCCATGATATACGAATAAACAAAGACAAAGCTTTTTAGAAAGAATGGTGCCCTTCCAGATCACAGACACAGGGATTAAATATTTAGGGATCAAATTAACGAAACTCCCAGAAAATTTGTATAAAGACAATTTCCCTGAGATGTTAACAAAAATAGAGAGAGAGGCACAGGTTTGGAAAGGTCTGGCATGCTCGTGGATGGGTAGAAGCAATTTATTCAAAATGATAGCCTTACCGAAAATAGTGTACAAAATGACCTCGTTACCAATTGAATTGCCAGAGAGTTTTTTCAAGCAAGCAGAAAAAACACTGCAAAAATTAATCTGGAAGGATCAAAGACCAAGGATTGCAAAACATACATTATACCGCTCAAGAAGGAAGGGAGGATTAGGAGTTCCCAATATTAGGTTATATCATAGAGCGGCACAACTAGCCCCCATAAATAAGTGGTATTTTACCCCAAATCAAAATAACTGGGTAGAAATAGAAAAGGAAAATTTAGGAATCAATTCCTTTTTGGATTTCATAGTGGATGAAGGTATAATTAATGGGAAAAAATGGAATAAACACCCATTTGCAAAGGGAGCTCTACAGGCTTGGAAGCAGATTCACAAAAAAATGAAAATAAAAATAACAGCCTCACCATATGCATCAATTGACAGGGTAAAACTTAAGGAAAAACATATAGCAGTCTCATTAAGAAGACAGCTCAGGGCCCATGGGATTACTAGAGCAGAACAGCTGTTTTCACCAGTGGGATTCAGGAATATAGAATACCTGGAGACAATGTTAAAAGAAAAGGTAGACTTCTTCCAACATGCTCAACTAAAAAGTTACTTCACACAGAGGTTTGATGTTCTTGATTTCCAAAGGAAACCAATGGGATTAGAAAAAACACTGCTCGATCATGAAATCAAGAGGGGAGCCCTTAGCAAAGTTTATGGAGTATTGCAGGAGGTGGAGTACAAGGAGGTACCGGGAATATGGAATAAATGGGAGAGGGATTTACAGATTAAACTAGACAAGACAGACAAGGAACAGGCCATACATTATATATTTGACAAATTTAAATCTTTGGACACTCAGGACACTATCTTGAAGGTGTTTTATAGATACTATATAACACCAAATAAAGAAAAACATTGGAACAAAAAAAGCACAGGGGCATGCTGGAGAGGATGTGGGAACCAGGGAACACTGGTTCATCATTGTTGGAGCTGCCCCTACATCTTAAAATTTTGGAGAGGGATATGGAAATTTATACAGGAGGTAATAGGGGTAAATCTGCCTTTCACCCCAGAAGTGGTTATACTGGGACACTCACTGAACAAGTTACCAGATGAAAATCAGGGAAAGGCAGTACGGGAGTGTTTGGTGACAGGATTGTATGCAATCGCAAAAAACTGGAAAGGAGAGATTAAGTCACTAAAACAAGATTGGGAAGCTAGAATGTGGAATAATGTAATTATGGAAAAGACCTTAGCAGAGGCAAATGGTAATATACAAGAATTTGTAGATAAATGGACAGTAATATATGATGTACTTTGTGAGGAGCACACCAGAAGGAAGGGAACCCAACAACTGGAAATGTAAAAACACAGATCTCCCTCGCTCCAGACGAAGAATGAGGGAGCCCCAGAAAACACAGACAAGTTGGCTGAAGTATGGACAATAGAGAAACAAATGCGATACAGATGGGTGGGAGGGAAGGGGGTTAGAAAGAAATGTTAAATGGTATAAGAGTTATTAGAATAATGGAAGAAATTGTGTATACATAAATATGGTTAAAAAACTAATAAAATATTTGAAAAAAAAAAAAAAAAAAAGAAAATAGAAGGGGTAAAAATTGGAGGACAAGAAACTAAGCTCTCATTGTACGTGGATGACTTATTAGTTTATATAAGAAACCCTAAGGAGTCTCTGCCGGAATTGCTGAAGGTGATGGAAAAATTTGGGAAAATCTCTGGGTATTCGATTAATAAAGAAAAATCCTTCGCGATAATTTTCGGAGAGGGGGCTGAACAGGAGGAACAACTTAAATCGATGTCACCATTCCCAACAAGTGAGTATGGATTAAAATACCTGGGGGTAATGCTAACCAAAAATACAAAAAAATTATACGCTGCAAACTTTTTGCCATTATTTAAAAAACTAAAAGAAGAGGTGCAACCTTGGAAAAATCTGATGACTTCCTGGGTAGGGAAGATCAATTTATATAAAATGATTGTTCTCCCTAAATTACTACATAGACTGATGGCCATCCCGATCCAGCTCCCAAGCTCCTTTTTCAAAATGAGCAATGAATTATTGAGGGATATAGTATGGAATGGAAAAAAGCCCAGAATTAAGAAACAGGAGTTGTTTCAACTAAAATAAAAAGGGGGGCTAAATGTCCCCGACATAAAGATATATCATATGGCGGCATCGCTGGTGGGGCTCTACGATTGGTACCATGAGGCCAGGGCACCCGAATGGGCTATGTTGGAAAAGGAAATACTGGGGGTAAAGGCGTTAATGGACCTGATAGTAGACAAGGGAAAGGTGCTCAGAGAGATAAGGACAGATCATCCCTTTATAGGGAACCTGATGAGGAACTGGGAAAGAATTTTTAAAAAATGGGACTGACAGGATTTATCCCAAATTTCACCAATTAATTCCAAATAAATAAGGCAAAGCAATATAGCCCCGGGGATCAAAGCGGCCCTATACAAAAGGGGCATCACTATAATGGAACATCTATTTCGGGAGGGGGAATTTCTTTGAAGGATTGAAGGATCTGCTGAGAGAGGAAGTTAACCTATTCCAATACTTACAGCTAAAGGCATTGGTTACGTTGCCTTCGAACAGGGAAAGTTTAAAGAGAGAACTGACAAAAATAGAGAAGATTCTTTTTAAGACTAACAAAGCCTCCGGTAGACTAGGTAGAGTATACAGGGAACTTAAAGATATACTATACACCCCGTCAGTAGATTATATAAAGAAATGGAGGAAGGATTTAAATATCCCTTTAGTTCAAGAAGAGGAAAAGAAAATATGGGGTCATATGAACAAATGTGCGTTCTCCTTAGAGGTCAGAGAGATACAGGTTAAATTAACTACCAGATACTACCTAACACCAGAGAGAATGAAGTTTGCAGACCCAGGAGGGGGAGGAGTATGCTGGAGGGGTTGTGGACAGATAGGAACCTACATGCATTGTTGGTGGGATTGTGGGAAGGTTCAGCTCTTTTGGAGCAAGGTATGGAAAACGGTAAATAAAGTAGCAGGGATGATGGTGCGTTCAGGCCAGAAATTGCCCTGCTGGGCTTATATCCCAATACAAGCTGCATGAAGATTTGCCAGGACTTGTGTAAAATCATTTGTTTAGCAGCTATAAACATCATAGCTAGGCACTGACATTCTTTGGAGGACCTCACCATGGATGAGCTGTTTCACAGAATCTGGTATATGCATACCATGGAAGAGCTTCATGTGGATATCCACAACAAGAATCAAGGCTTTGAGAACATTTGGGCCCAATTATAAAAGCCTTGGATAAACAGAATGGGCTAATTTAATAAGCTCCAAGCAGGATGGGTTGAATGTCAAAGTTTGAAGTGCTATGTCAATCCGCTTCGGCGATCCACCTCTAAGATTTTGGGAGGGAACGTGTGCTTTCTGTCTGATGTTTCTGTCAATTGTTTTTTTTTGTTTAAGGTATTCCCTATAAATTGTTGTATTGAAGCATTGCAGATGACCAATGCAATTCATAGGTTTAAAATGTAGGAAAAAGTTTGTACTTGGTCAGCTTTGATGTATTTTGAAATTTCCAAATAAAAGTCACATTAAAAAAACAAAAAACCTACTCTACAAAGAAACAAAACAAACAAGCAAAACAGGGGGGTTTATTTACAGGTTGATTATGCATACATGGACCAGGGACCACTGCTGCTGGTTAGGGCATAGTGGGGGAGCCACATTGATAGGTGAGTGAAATACATTCCCCAAACAGGTTGGTGAACATCATCATCTCACTCCAAGTCCTGTCCTGGGGACCTGGCCATGGAGGGGGACTCTTGGGGAACCCTACAGGATCCTGGGCAGTCCAGGGGTTGTTTCTAAGTGTAGGGTTCATGGCATGCCTGAAGGGCACCGAGGAGTGGGGGCCATTAAAAGTGACGGCCTGCACCAGCTCGAGCGGCTGTTTGCAAGTCATCCGCTTAGTCGTCCCCCACCCCCTCCTCATCAGATTTGCAACTTGCCTGATGCCTAGCAATAGCTTGTCCCAGGTTATCTGGGATAAGTCTATTTTTCCCATTTCCATTTGGATTGGTGTGGCAAGTCCGGCATATACCACCTCGACAAATTCCCGGTTGTCATATTGCATGACCTGCCTACCGTTTCTCTGGACTGGAGTTACCACCTCTGCTAAAGCCCCCAACAGTTTCTTTCAGACTAAGTATGCCTCAGGTTGTTCTCCTGGAACCTGAGTCTCCAGAAGAAACAGCCTTTGAGGGCTCTGCCCTGGGAACAGGACCTGTACTACCGCCTTCATCCACTCGCCACATGTGGCGTTGCGGGGGTCGCTCATACTCAGCCCTGCCTCCAGGACAGGCATATCTGCGAGGGACATAGCAGCCCGGGCCAACTGGGTTAGATCCACCCCATCCACCATGGGGTACATCTGCCACACTCTAGCCATCCAGGAAATCATGGTCTCTGAATTCAATGGACCCAACTGCTCAGCAACTGCTTTTGCCAGCGAAGGGGTCCATCGATCATTTCCCGGACCTCCTTATGAGTAGTCCTTCCTCCTGCCCCCATACTATCCACATCCCGGCTTACCATCGGGGCCACTGGCTCTGAGGCTAGCCACGCAGGATTATATGGGGCCTCAGGAATAGCATCGCTAGGCATACTGTGCTCTTTCTTAGGGACTAGCAGTGACCCCACTCCAGGAAGATCTTGGACTCGTACGGTGGCCACTAAACCTTTTGTGCAAGTCCAGTTCTCCCTTTAGCTTCTCTATTGCTGCCTCACAAGCGTCATGGCTAACCGTGACTTTTGCAGTCTGGGTTTGCTCTGCCAGGAAGCGAACTGCTATCTGGGATTGCCCTAGTTGCTCCCTCATTCCCTCATACTCCCTCTCTGGCTGTTCTGCCCTGGCCAATGCCCCAGTGGATTCTTCCTGAGCTTTCCTTAGAAATGAGGTTACATTCCACTTCTCGACTACCAGCTCGCCCCTAATTTTTTCCAGTTCTGTACATTTAGCTTCCAACTTCTCCACCTTTTTCCCTTCTGCATCGCATTTCTGCCTAGTTTCTCCCAACAAATCCCTCAAATCTCCACAAGCGTGCCACAATGCCCATGTGGCACACGCATCCCTTTCATTGCCTTTGGGTTTATACTTCTGGAAATATCCATCATATGCCTTGCTAGCTGATGCCACTGGGTCCTGGGTCTTAAAGGCTGGTATTTTTCCATGACCGGTCCCTTTTTGCTAGGAGCTAGGGTGGCTGGGCCCGATCCTTATTTTCCATGCCCCCCTTCCTCTTGCATCCAGTGTGGGGCTTTTCCCCAAGCCTCCTTGCCCTTGGCTACCCCTGTGGGCTTTGCTGACCCCCAGGTCCAAGACAGTTGGCTATCATGAGGGGGGTACATCTGTTCTGGGGGGGACCAGGGGTCCGGCCTAACAGTGCCACATATGCGGCTGCACATTGCCCGGTGGCCAGCTGGGGCCCCGCGCTTGCCTGGATGGGCAGCAGGCTGAAGCCAGCTTCTCCCCCAATAAAGTCTTCTGCCTCCCCTCCATGGCTCCGATCCCCATCCCTCACTTGCCTCTGCCTCCTAGTAGTGCTGCTGCAGCAGCAGCAGGACTCAGGGACACTGATTGGACTGGGAGAGAAAACTGTTTACAAACAACTCCTCCCATGTGTGATCAGAAGGTTGTTTCCATGTAAAGAAGGTTTTTCAAGATAGCTCCCAACATTCTCACAACTGGGTTCTGCATGCCCACCCTATTCAAATAGGCCACATGATGGTCTCGAACTCCTCAAGTATAAAAAGCACTCTCCCTCTCAGAATGACAGTTCCTTCCAACCCTTTCTAGGAATATAAGTAAAACATTCCATGCAGGGCTGGAAGGCTGTTGTGAGAATTTTAGGAGCCATCTCAAAGAACCTTGTTTGCAAGGTAGCAACCTTCTCCTCTTCAAGTGGCTCTTCACATGCCATTTTTATATGGCTCCTCTGGGTGGGGGGGGTTCCATGGGCATGCTGGTGTACACGGCCGCACACACATCCCCACTCATCCACACCCATGGAGTAACAGTCATTTCTCCCAGTTGCTCCATTCATGGGGACAAGTTGGGGGTGAGTGGGGATTCGTGTTAGGCAGGTGCGCATGCACTCCCACTCACCATGGGTGCATGCACTGCATCATTCACATGGGGATCCCCCACCCATGAACACACAGAAATCTGCATGTTCATAGGTGAGAGAGGCCCGTGAAAAAAAGGCCACATTCTAACAACTGTCTTACTTATATTACCTTAGTTAGGAATTTAGGATGTAAAGCAATATCTTTTCTATTTTGGAAAATCTGCAAATATGATTCTGAGATTATTATGGCTGCTATTTCACTAACTCTTCTTAATGAAGTTATTGCTAACAGGAATACTGTCTTTAAACCCACACCCCATAACCAGTTCATTTGTGCCCCCCATATAATTAATGCACGTTGCCCCGGGGGCACAAATTAAATGGTTATGGGTGGAGGGCAGCATTAATTGATTATATGGGGGCCGGGATGCAAATGAACTGGTTATGGGGTGAGGGCAGTGTGAATTGATTATGGGGGCACAAATGAACTGGTTATGTGTGTGTGTGTGTGTGTGTGTCTTTTCATGGCATAATGTGTGTAATAGGCTAGCTGCATTTTGGGCGTCTTCTGTGTTTGATAGCAGCACCTCTGTACCTGTCACACCATGTGCATACATAAGGCAAAGGCAGCACCAGCAGCAAGAAGCAACAGGCCCTGGAGGCCAAGCTGGCTAAGCTCCCCCCAGTAAGGCAGTGGACACAGTCAGTCTCTCTGTGCCTGCCTCACTGCTTGCTCAGATGCCCCTGCAGTGGAACCACTCCTGGAGCAGTGGTAGCTGCTTGGCTGGGGATGTGGAGGTGAAAGCATTGGGAGGCCATGCTTGTCTACGGCCACTTGGGGTGGGTGGGTGAAGAATGGGAATCCTTCCTGTCCAGAGGGAGTAAATTGTATGTAAATTTACACATTTACATAATTAGATGGGCCTAATTATGCAAATTAAGCCTCTCCCTAAGACTTTGCCCATGGCCTCACAAACCCTGGGGCCAGCCCTCGAATTGGGCCTGGAAACGTACCGGCAGCCAGTGCAGAGAATGAAGCACAGGTGTAATATGCTCAGATCGGCCTGTCCCCATAAGGAGATGGGCCGCTGCATTTTGCACCAGCTGCAGCTTCCGAACCAGCACCAAGGGTAGCCCCACATAGAGTGCATTGCAGTAATCCAGTCTTGAGGTAATGAAAGCATGGATGACTGTGGCCAGATCTGAGTGCAAGACATACGGCCTAAGCCGATGCACCAGATGTAACTGGCAAAATGCTCCCTTTGCCACAGTCACCACTTGGGCATTGAGGCAGACCTGTGGGTCCATGAGCATCCCAGACTCCAGACGTGAGAAACCAGGGGAGTACGGACCCCATCAATGATTAGAGCCACCACTACCTTGGCCCTCTCCACAACCATCACCTCCATCTTGTCAGGATTTAGACTCAGGCAGCTCACCCTCATCCAATCCCCTACAGCGGCCAAACACTGGGTAAGCACTGAGACTGTCAGGCCTGAGTCGAAGGAAAAAAAGAAATATAGCTGGGTGTTATCAGCATATTGATGACATCTCACTCCATATTCCCTAACAACCTCTCCCAGAGGTTGCATGTACACACTGAACAAGAGAGGGGATAAGATGGAAAGCTGTGGTACTCCACACGTGTGGCCCCAGAGGGAAGATGAAAACTTCCCAGAACCACACACTAGGTTCTCCTGGCCAGGAAAGAGTGGAACCATTCAAGACCAGTCCTGCCAATTCCTGCCCAGTCCCACAGCTGAGTAACCAACAACTCATGATCAATGGTATCAAATGCAGCTGAGAGATCAAACAGGATCAGGAGGATCGAACGAGCCCTGTCCAACTCACAGGAGAGGTCATCGACCAAGGCCACAAGAGCAATCTCTGTGCCATAACCTGGACGAAAGCCAGACTGTGAGGGATTGAGAAAATTAA
>QEPC01012326.1:45626-64989 GCA_003113815.1 Sphenodon punctatus
CCCCGCTGCCTCACCCGCAGTCTTAAATCGTCCAGTCTTTTGTCTGGCTTCGAGCATTTGAGATAGCATATATCCTACTTCTCTCACTTTTTCCCCTCCCCCAGCATACAAAAGGAACTGAAGTTGATGGTTACTCAGCCAATATTTTTTCCCTCCCAAAATTTTCTCCAATCGCTAGGCCCTCACTGCATCTGTATGCCAGCAATCCAAAATTACATGTTGTATATCATCAATTTGATTCAGCCCGCATGGGCATTTACGTTCTTCCCAAGGGGTCTGGCTATATCGGCCTTCAAGCACTTTAGAAGGTATTAACTGAAACCGGCAGTGTGTGTAAGCTCTTCGGATTTTAAAATTTTGGAGTTCAGTTAGATATTTTCTCTTCCCCAAGTCTCTTTCAACTTTGCATAGAAAGGGGCCACTCTACTGGAGATACCTTGCGCAAGTTGTTCTTGTCCGGCTATATCCTCCAGCCGTTGCAAGATCTCCGCTGTAAGGTAAATAGGTATCTGTTGGGTCAACAACAGGTACCCATATCCTAGGTTATTCAACAATATAACCAAATCCTCTCTCCAGGAAGATCCCTTAGAAACCTCCAGTTTTTCCAACCAGCAGATCTTAGGTAACACATCCTCATCCATATCCAACATCCTGAACCAATACCTAAGTAATCGGCCTTGTGCTGTAACTTTGACAGGGAGAATTTCCAGCTCTGTTCTCGTTAATGAGATTGACGTAGCCTTAGGGGACCCCAGGACCCTTCTCATATATAAGTTCTGGAAGCCCCCCAGTTGTAAACCTATCTGGCCACCCCAAACCTCCGCCCCATAGATAGCCTTAGGTATTAAATTTTCCTCAAGCAGCTTTACAGCTGGGGCCACCTGCCTGCCCCCATATTTGTTCCAAAACTTAATTACCCCATTTGCTGTTTGTTGCAACTTTAATCTTGTTACTTCCCACTGTTTGTCCTGTCGCAGAAAACGTTAATCCTAGATATTTATATCGATCAACCTGCTTGAGCATTCCTGCACCCAATCTCCATACATGCTGAGTTTGTTGCCTCGAAAAGACAACTACCTTAGTTTTTTTACTATTGATGACTAATTCATTAATCGTGCAATACTCCAGCTGTTGTAATACCCATCTCAGACCCACCCGCGAGGTAGCCATAAGTGCCATATCATCCGCATACAGCAGTGTGTTTATACTCCTGCCCGCCACATAGGCTGGGTGCAGACAATTTCCCTTCAGATGGTCAACTATATCATTGATAAATACATTGAAGAGAATGGTGCCAGCACGCACCCTTGCTTCACTGCCTTTGTTGTATTTATAGGACCTATCAAATTGCCTACATCAGAGATACGAACTCTAATTTCAGTATACTGGTAGAGCCGTTGAATCAAGGCCAACAACCTTGGCTCTATGCCCACCTGTTTTAACTTCTCCCACAGCAGTCGTCTATTCACTGAATCGAATGCTTGCCATAGGTCGACAAAAACCACATATAATTTAGAGCTCCTAGTCCTGACATATTTACTGATTAAATGAGCCAAGACAAACCAGTGATCCACTGTCGATCGGCCCTTTCTAAAAGCCGCTTGCTCACTCCTAATAACCTTATTTTCCTCCAACCATTCACCTAAGCGGGCCTGAAGCGTCTTGGCATAAAGCTTGGCCGGAATGTCAGTCAAACTTATTGGCCTATAATTCGAGGGGGAAGCTCTGCCATCCTTTTTGTAAATAGGTACTACTATACTCAGATTCCATTTAGCTGGAATTATCCCAAAAAGATTTATGAAATTAAATAATTTCTGTAAGATGGGGGTCCACCACTCACAATTCCCTCTCAATAATTCTCCGGTCACTCCATCTTCTCATGGCACCTTGTTCCTTGGTAAACCCAAAATGAGATCCCTAATATCCTGGATGGACAACTGTGGCCAATCAGGTAGAGCCAAAATATCCTCTTCCACTCCCTTGTCCTCCTTCCTTCCATCCTCATTAAACAGGCCATGATAGAATTCTTCCCAAACTCCTGCTAATATCTCTGAGCTAGGAGTATATTCCCTGCCAGATCTTACATTTACAATCTGCCAAAAAACTTTCCCATCCCCTTTCTCCACTGCCTCTGCCAAACACCTCCACTGTGCTGCCTGATAATCCTGCTTTTTCCTCCTAACCAAGGTCCTATATTTCCTTTTCTCTTCTAAGTACTGCCTTATAGCCTCTTTTCCCCTAGCTAATCTCACTTTATATGCCAAATTCTGCAATTTATTATTTTGTCTCTGGTAGTCACGATCAAACCATGTGGGCTGTTTGGCCAGCCATGCTTGTCTCTGCGTCTCAGTTGTTAATAACTCTGACCTTATTTTACTTAGCATGGTTATATATCCCCCTATCACATCTGGCCATTCATTTTGGTCATCCAGCAGTTGTGCCCTTAAATTCACAATTGGGCCCTTTTTCAAATATCTGCGGCTATCTTCCTCCAAATCTGACCCCCATCTACGAAGTCTACCCTGTTTAACTTTTACTGGTCCCAAAACAGAGTTTACCTTACATAGATCCACCCAGTCCCAATACAAAAAATCTATCCCAGTTGGTTGATGATCACTAGCTCCCACTGGCAGCACCTCAAAGTTACCCCACCTGCCCACCTGGCTCTCTGGGACACATATATAATCTATCACACTTGCTCCAAATCTGGCAAGGTAGGTGTAACTCTCACCTTCAATCCTACCCGATGTTCCGTTTAATATTCTCCAGTTTATCCTATAAAGGAGTTCCAAAAATTGGATTCCCTCTGAATTCAATTTTAAGTCCCTAGATTGCCGTTTGGGCTCAAAGAACTGATCTTCTATATCCAAACCCATCTTCTGAGCAACTACCCCATCATTGTTTCCAGTTCTCACATTCATATCTCCTGCCTTTACCAGAATAGTCTTTGGCTCCGCGTTTTCCGCCTGCACCACAAAATCTTCAAAATGGGACCAGACCTTTATTCGATCCTGGGTTCTCATGGATGGGGCTAGATGTATATTAAATACTATAGCTTTAAATCGCATTCCTTCAATTTTAACAGCCAATATATTTTCGGGTAGGCCTTCCAACTTCACACACTTTACCTTCAATCTCATATTAATTAATATAGCAAGGCCCCCAGCCGATCTTCCCATCATATTCAATCTCTTTGCTGGTACCGAAATTTTTTTAAACCCTGCTAATACTAACTCCCTTTTGTTCTCTCTTGCAATCCCTGACACTGTCTAACACTTCAGCGATTCCTTTTCCTCTTCCATGTGTTTAAAGAAGCATTAATGTGATTATTGACACTACCCTTGCTTTTAGAAGCCTGTCAATCAAATTCTATGTTTTCTTTGAAGGGCTCTCAGCTGTCCAGGAAGTAGAATGTGGAGTGCAACAAATTTTAGCTGACATGTTTGCTAAAGATAAAGACACCCTAGATTTCATCAGAAAACTGTAAGTATCCCTGTTATAAACTAGCTTCACCAACAGTCACTTTGTGCCTTGCATGGATTAAATTCTTGCTGTTTGTGTTTGGTCTGAAAATCTGCCAGGCATTAATACAGTGCAGGAATGTATTTACTGTGGGTTGATATTCTGACCAGCCCTGTGTACTTGCCACCCATATCCAGCTGCATGAAAGGGGCAGGGGTGATATGTATTGCCTAAAACCAAGATCAGAATTTTCTCAAAGGCTGTGCTCATGACGAACCTGTGCGATCTCTTTTGCGTTTTTTGGGAAGCAGGATCGGAGGCAAAATCTTCTTTCCCTTTTTGTTCCCTCAAGATCCAGTTTTGCTGATGTACATCGGTAGTGAACGATCATCCAAAATTTGACTTGTTGGTCTGGACTGTGCTCTGATGGAAGATGGTTCAATTCCATTGACTTCACTAGCACTCACTTGTGTTAGAACTCAGTTTAGCCCTCAGAGGTTAATGGCTAATTCCCTGTGGTTGATACTTAAGGCATAATGTCAGCGCACTGTAATTAAAACACTGTCAGGATAATCGTGTTTTAGTGTCTCCTGCTTTTATACAGATGACAAAGCAAAGTGGATATGTTTATTTTCCAAGCAGGAGGCATTCACCTCTTGACTGTGTTTTAGTAATTTTTTTAGTTTACCAAATAAATGACAAGGCTTTAATTGTTTTTAGCTGATGAATGTTGGCTGAGTACAGTCAGTGTCAGTTGCTTTCACTCTGTCATTATAAACCTGCTGCGTTCTGATTGCTTTAGAGAACAAATTTTATGGGAGTGACAGCTGCTCAGAAACAGATTATTCCCTGAAAGTAAATTTTTATAAGTGATATTGTGTCCCAAATTAGGTAGAGTCAACTGGCTAATATTTGTTTGTATTATAGTCAATGATAGCCAGGGCCCTGTGGATTCTGATAGCCAGGGCCCTGTGGTCAATGATAGCCAGGGCTCCCGGGGATCTTCCTGGCCGTCCAGTCTGTACAGTAGGGTAGATCCCGCCATCATCCAGCAGGAGGCAGACAAACTAGATTTTTGAGGAGCCTATCTGGAGGGATCTAGCCTCTGCTCCCCAGTGTTCTGTCTGCCTCAGAGCAGCTAGGAAGCAGGCACGCCGCTTCGGGAAAAAGAGGCGGCGGAGGAATCCTTTTTGAAGATAAGGAGCTCCAGGTGCCAGGGGGAGAGTAATTCTCCCTGTTCACCCCCCTCTCTGAGGGGTCTGGAGCTGGATCAGACCCCCCATAGGCACAGCCCCCTATAGGGGCCGAAGAACGGGCAGGAGAACCCTCCAGGTCTCCCCTGTCTGAGGGGCCAGGAGTACTGCCAGACCCCTCCTTCCCCGTAGGCACGGGGGGGCTGAAGAACGGGCAGGAACCCCCTCCAAGACTTACCTTTCGGAGGGATCCCCTTGCTGAGGGGTCAGTAGGGCTATGGACCCCCTCTTCCCCATAGGCGTGGGGGGGGGGGCGCGGGGCGAACAGGAGCCCTTCCCTTGTCTTCCCTCTCGCAGGGATCAGGTAGTTTCCCCTCCCCCCCCCACAGGCGCGGGGGTTGGAGAGGTGGGAAGCAGCGGGGGGCCCCCTGGTGGAGTGCCAAATCCTCCACGGGGAAAAGAAAAAAGAAAGGGACACTAGGATCCGGGAGCTACTGGCAGTTTTCTCGGCGCCAAAACCCGCAATGGAGACCGGAGTTCTCATAGCTCCTCTCTAACTGCACTGAATAGCAGAGCGACAGCGGCAAGAGGGGTCTTTTCTTAAAGCCTAGCTTCCCCCAAGTGGAGGGAAGTAAACGGGACAGAGCAGAGCTGCGGATTTCCCGGCTAGGTGTCAGCCCGCTCGAAGGTTTTTTGTCCCCCCGCATCACCCCCCCCTCCTCTTCTCTCCTTTCGGCCTTCCCTCGCCATCGCCTCATTGGAGCCCCTCCGCCCGCAGATCAGGACAGTTGGGCTTGTTCCCCTCGCCCTGGTGATTGGCCCTCTCACCTTGGCGCCAAACCAGTGGGATGGCTACCACATGAAGAGCAGTGGCAGCAGCAGCGGCCTCCAGTCAAGGAGCAGCTACAGGAACCGTGAGTCCCCCTCAACAACAAGAACAGGACCCACACATGGAGGTCCTCCTCCAGATTTTAAAAGAACTGAAAAGAAAGAGATCCCCTTCCCCGGTCAGGGAGCCCAAAAAGTTTAAAGGGAGATCTAAGGGGGCTGGAAAGGGTAAGCGTCCCAGGAAAGACCGGGGGGCTATTAGTCAGACTCCCCAGAAGCCTCCGCATCGGGGGAGGACATCACATCAGAAGGGTCCTCAGAGGGGGAGATTGCCCCAAGAAAAAAGGGAAGGAAGGAAAAAAGGCTATGGGAGGAAACCAGTGAGGAGGAGGGGGAACTGGAGGAGCAAGCTTCTGATCTAGACAGCAAAGGGGCCCTATCGAAGGAGGGAGAACCAGAGGAACAGGAACTGGAGCTCTCCTCAGACCCAGATAGACAATTTCCATATAAATATAGGGAAAAAATATATGACCTAGTTGTCAAGGCCCTGCACCTGAAAGAAAAAAAGGAAAAGGAGGCCTCCTCAGCATTCTCGGACGAGGATGAGGAGAGGGAATGCCTCCCAAAGACCAGAGAGAGACAGGAGCATGGTTCTCGATAAGGCATATGAGAGAATCATAAAGAGGGAATGGAGACAGCCCAATATGGCATCCAGACTGTCCAAAGCCCAATTGAGCCTTTACTCCCTGTCTAAACCCAAGAGCATGCTCCTAGCAGCCCCTAAAGTCGATGTAGCAGCAGCATCTCTGGCCAGGAAGGCGGTGTTCCCCACGGAGAGCGCATGCTTCCCCCGAGATCAGACTGATGGGGGGATTGAAACCAACCTCTGGAGAAATTTCGACGAGATAGCTACCATAATAAAGATGGCCACGGTGACCTCATACTTTTCGAGGGCACTGATGTCATGGATCAGAAGAGCAGGTGATCCACGAGTATCCCCCAAAATGCCGAGAGTACTCTCAACCCGAATCCAGCTAGCATACGCCTTCATGGCGGACTCCTCAACGGACATTCTGCCCTGGGCTTCAAGGGCAGCGACCTCGAATGTGGCAGCATGCCGCAGACTGTGGCTGAGATCCTGGAAGGGGGACAACACTTCCCAAAACACCCTCATTGGCGCCCCCTACCAGGGAAGAAAGCTATTTGGAATCTGTCTGGACAAGGTGTTGGCAGATGCATCCGACAAGACAAAGAAATACACCCTACAATCGTTGGGGGGAGAGGGACACAATTTTCGTCCCTCCACGACTACAGCCTCCACCTTTTCTACCACAGAGGGAACCAGCAACGATACAAGCCAAGATGGCAAAAGAACAGGAACTTTGATGGGAAGTTGAAGCAGAGACAGGGAGCATCCCGTGTCAAAACAGAAGAATGACTCGGAGGACGGAGATGGGTCTGCCCAGACGTGACTAGGGGGCAGGCTTCAGTTTTTCACATCAAAATGGCAGGAAGTAACCACAGACGCATGGGTGATACACAGCATCAGAAGAGGATATGCTATAGAATTCCTCAAATCACCCCAGCACTACTTCTACGTCTCACAGGTGTCAAAAGACCAGGTAAAACACAACACGATGGACTCAGAAATAGCAAGACTACACGAAATCGGTACCATAGAGCCAGTCCCCGAACAAGAACAGGGCAGGGGCCTATACTCCGTGTTATTCCTGGTACCAAAGAAGTCGGGGGAATGGAGGGCCATCCTGGACCTCAAGCGATTGAACCGAGTTGTCAAGGTCCAGCGATTCAAAATGGAAACGCTGCAATCCATCCGACTGGCAATCTCGAAGGACGAGTGGCTAACATAGATAGACCTGAAGGAGGCATACCTCCATATTCCAGTGATACCGACACACAGACAATGGCTCAGGTTCTACTACAACCAGGGACACTGGCAATATGCAGCTCTCCCATTCGGTCTGGCAACGTCTCCCAGAACCTTCACCAAGGTTCTGAGCACGTTAATCGCAAACCTGAGAACTCAGGGCATAAAACTCCACTTGTATCTCGACGACATTCTCATCAGGTCGTTGTCCCTGAATCAGGCACGGCAGGACACTCGCAGAACAATAGAGTACCTCCAAGAGTACGGGTTCCTAATCAATTTCAAAAAAGAGTCATCTAGAGCCAACACAGGCACTGGAACACTTGGGGGTGATTCTGAACACCAAAGAGAACAAACTGTTTCTGGCAAGTCACAGGGTACAACACCTCAACTCGCTAATACAGCAAATAACTTCGGCCAGAAAGACACGCCTCAAAACCTTGGCAAACTTACTAGGAGGCATGACCTCTTGTCTAGAAATAATTCAGTGGGCCCGGTTCCACTCCAGGACGCTCCAGTGTTTCCTACGACCCTGGCAAGACACGCTGACACAGGGAGGGAACCCATGGATACGAGTTCCGGACTTAGTCAAGGAATCCTTCCAGTGGTGGATTCAACCATCCAGATTTCTGGAGGGAGTACCAATCACAGATCCCCTAAGGACAACCTTGACGACGGATGCAAGTCTACGGGGCTGGGGGGCGCACTCCCAATCTCTCACGGCTCAAGGGCGATGGAAACCGTGGGAACTCAAACACCACATCAATTGGTTGGAGTTCAGGGTCATATATCTTGCCCTAAAGGATCTCGCCCCGGCACTCATGGGGAAAAACATGGTAGTTTACATGGACAATACAGTGGCAAAGGCCTACGTAAACCATCAGGGAGGCTCCAGTTCGGAAACCCTGCACCAGATGGCAACAGCTCTCATCAAGTGGGCAGAGTTTAATCTCCAATCCATACGCGCTATCCACGTCCGAGGGACAGAGAACGCTCAGGCTGATTGGCTCAGCAGGAGGGTGCTGGACCAAGCGGAGTGGGCACTGCACGACGCAGTCTTCCAAGACATTATACAAAGATGGGAGAAACAGACAATAGACCTATTCGCGTCAGTGAACAACTCAAAGACACAACAATTCTTCTCCAGGTACCCATGCCCAAAAGCCATAGGGTTTGATGCTCTGAACAGCCCATGGCCCCAGGCACTACTCTATGCGCAAAGATCAAGGCGGAACGAGCGTCGGTCATCATGATCGCACCCTTTTGGCCCTGAAGGCCGTGGTTCGCAGACTTACACAGCCTCAGTCTGGAAGCCCCAGTCAGGTTGCCGAGCAGACCTGATATCCTATCACAGGGACCAGTGTTTCACAACCCCAACTCTCTCAAACTAACGGTGTGGAGATTGAGCGGAGAGAACTAGAAAAGCGGGGATATTCTAACAAAGTACTGAACACCATTCTCCAGTCTAGACGTCCAGCAACTAGGAGAATTTACCAAAGTACTTGGGCTACCTTTGTGAGGTGGTGCGAAACTAAAACAGTCGAACCAGTCAGGGCCTCAATTAGAGAGATCTTAGAATTTCTGCAGAAGGGGTTGGACAAGGGGTTAAAACCGAACACCCTACAGAGACAGTTAGCTGCAATTGGCAGTGTACTAGATACAATGAGGGGAAACAAGGCAACTAGGCATCCCCACATCGGAAGGTTCTTAAGAGCTGCTAGAATTCTAGCTCCACCGGTAATCCACCGATTTCCATCCTGGAACCTAGCAGTTTTTCTTAAAACTTTGACTAAAGTTCCCTTTGAGCCTCTTACAGACGCATCTCTGTTCTACCTGTCGTTGAAAGTGGCCTTCCTGGTAGGGATAACTTCAGCCAGGAGAGTGTCAGAACTGGAGGCCTTATCAATAGATCCAAATTTCTGTATCTTCAAGGAAGAGTCTGTCATCCTCAGATTAGACCCGGCATTCACTCCAAAGGTGAACACGAGGTTTCATAGGGAGCAGGAAGTACTTTTACCTTCCTTTTGCCCTAATCCCTCTCATCCGTTGGAGAAACAATGGCACACCCTAGACGTTAGGAGGGCACTAAAAATTTATTTCGATAGAACAAGAGGTTTTAGAAAAATGTCCTCTCTATTTGTAACTTACAACCCCCAGAGAAGAGGCAAAAGGGCGTCTAAGGCGCTCATTGCAAGGTGGATGACGTGGTGCATCATAGAGGCCTACAAAGCAGAGGGCAAGCGTCCTCCTAAGGGGGTGTTTGCCCACTCGGTCAGGGGGGCGGCGACCTATCAGGCCTTTAAGAATGCAGCCTCATATGGTGAGATATGTCGAGCAGCGACATGGTCATCCATACACACTTTTATGAAGCACTACAAAATCCCACTGCAAGATTCTGCTGATGCAGCATTCGGAAGGAGAGTGTTGCAGGCAGTTCTCGAGGAGTCAGGTGAGTCCTTGTAGGGGCCTCTTGGATATTCTGATCCTCACTCTCCCTCCCACTAGGTACGATGGGGTACTGCTTTGGTACGTCCCTACTGTACAGACTGGACGGCCAGGAGGATCCCCGGGAGAAAGGAAAATTGGGTTCTTACCTTCTGAATTTTCCTTCTGCGGGGATCCTCCTGGCAGGCAAGTCCCCACCCGGAGTGAGGTAACTCTGTGGTGCTTATATTGGTTAGTTCATCTTAGGGTTTGGACTAATTTTGGTCTCAGTTAGACCAGTTAATAGTTAGAGTATTTTGTCTAGGTAAAAGTAAGGCATTAGCTAAGGGCTACGCACTACTGGGGAGCAGAGGCTAGATCCCTCCAGATAGGCTCCTCAAAAATTTAGTTTGTCTGCCTCCTGCTGGATGATGGCAGGATCTACCCTACTGTACAGACTGGCCTGCCAGGAATCCTCCTGCCCCGCAGAAGGAAAATTCAGAAGGTAAGAACCCAATTTTCCTTTCTACCATTGCTGCCAATGGGGAAAATGCAAACCCCATGGGGCTAGATTCCTGTGTGGTCCTGTGGCGGTCAAGCACAACCGCCACACTGTGGGGCCAGTGCGGGGAGCTGGGAAGATGGTTGGCCTCCTGCGGGGGTGGGTGGGCTGCTGTGTGATCTCCTGCCATGGCTGAGGTGGGGTGGGGCTGAAGTGCTCGCCACACAAGCAGTGGTGGCTGGTGGGTTCTAAGACTGGTGGGGCCAGAAGTGGGTGGAACCTAGCCAACAGTAGGCAGAGCCTAGCCAACCTGAATTTTAAAATGAATGTGGAAATTTACAGCCCCGGTTCCCCATCTGTTAAAAAAAACCCTCTAAAAATGGAAATGGGTGTGTATGTCTGTGGGTATTTTCAGACGTTACGAGATCACAGTGAACCACGGTCAATCCCGCAGTGAGGCCAAAGCGCCCTGAACGTCTGTTTCGCGGGTGCCAGATGTTCATCATAGTCAAACCCCACCAGGGGTAAAAAATAACCACGCTTCCGGAGCATCGGTCTGGACCATCTCTGAAAGCATGGTCAAAGCGATTCCCACCGGGAAACAAAAAAAAGTAATGACTGAACGGCAACCACCGGCTGGAATCAAGCAACATGATTCCCAGCCAGGGACAAAGCACGCAGCGTCGCGGCCAGGCAACGAGCAACAACACAGGCCGGGGAGGGAGATTTAAAGGACACACAGCAGCAGGGGAACGTGGCGAGATGGAGCGAGGTGGAAGGAAGAGGAGAGCGGAGGGCGAGAGAGCAAGGCGGGAGGAGGAGGTGGAGGAGGAGGCGCAGGCGGAGGAGGCGGTGATCGTGCTGCACATGGAGGCGGTGGAGGGACAGCAGCAGCAGCAGCCGGGATGAGCTGCCCCGGCACCTTCCGGGTGCTTTGACCACAGCCTGGGATCGGTGTAACATATGTTGCGCTGCCCCGGGCCATGGTCTACTGGTCCGATTCCCTGCCGCGGTCCCGCTCCCGTCACATCTGTTTGGTGTCTCTCTTGCCCACGGGGGGTGGTTAACAGGCTCGCCACCACTGGGAATCCACTGTGGTGAATCGGGCACCCGTAACGTCTGAAATCACTATGTCTATCTCTGTGTTCCCCCTCTTCCGTGTTTTTCTTAGATGTAAGCCCACTGGGCCAGGAACCCATCACCAATGACAACAACAACAACAACTGTAAGCGCCAGTCAGGTACACTGCTGGCGGTATATAAATGTTTAATAATGTAATCAATAAAAAACCCACACTGAATACAGATGTTGGACTCAAAGCAAGGCTTTATTAAACTGCAACCAAACACACCCTCCCTCAAACACAACCAAAGACACCCGCACATCACAAACGAGCCAAGAACTCAAGGAGCAAGCTCTCATTCTCCCAGCTCCTTTGCCTTACCAGTCAAACTGCAAAGGGAGCATTTTAAAATGCAGGGAAAACTCAAGCAAAGAAACCATTCCATCCAAACCCCCGGGCCTCCCCACCCAAAAAGCAGACAATTAGGGTGGAAAAAGCAAAGGGGCCACCATTTTAAAGAAAAGTAGCCAAGACCAGTGGGCCCACAAAATGACCTCTGCATGCTTGGGAGAGATGAAGGGAAAGCAGGAGCAGCAGCATGGAGTTCCACTTCTCTCCCGAGACCCCAACCATTCTGTACACAGTTCTGTAATGTAAAAGCCAGCTGTTGCAGCCAGGCAGAATAGACTTTCTAGCCATTAGCCAACCAACATGTGGCGTGGGTAGCCTTTTCGCAGAAAAGCCTGCCACATCCCACCAAACTGCAAAAGGGACCATTTTAAAAGGCAGGGGAAATTCAAGCAAAGAAGCCCTTCCATCCAACACCCCCCCCGCCAAATAATCATCAGAAAGCAGACAATTAGGGTCACAAGGTGAAAAACAACAAGGGTCAGGGAGCCATTTTAAAGAAGAGGAGGCAGCACAGCTATGCCCAGTTCCAACTGGACACACAAAATCGCTCCTGCCTGCAATGCATGCCTGGGGGAGGGGGAAGAAAGCACAAGCAAACAATATACGGATCAGGTCAGGGGAAATTGTTTTTTCAAATCTTACCAGACAGGTTTCTATGAAATGATGGAAGAAGCTGAATCCTGATCACTCAAGTCTCTTTCTTAACAACCTTCTTTCTTGTTCTTTGGTAGGGAACAGACTCCAAACCAAACACCACAAGGCAGAAACACGTGCAGCGTCCCTGGGTTTCTCCCGACAGTGCCTGCTGCCCTGCCCGCTTCTGGCTGCCTGACTAGAGAACCTCCCACAGGGCAGGCTCAGTCAGCAGACAGACAGCAGTGCAACACCTCTCCCTCCGCCCACTCCCAGCCCCTCCCACTCTGCTCCTGCACCCCCCTCCCCCTCTGCATGCATGGAGAGCAAAATTATGGCGGTGCTACCAGGATAGGTGCGGGGCACTGGCCTGTGTCCCCTGTACATGCGCCCAAACTGAGCTGTGATGCGTGGCAACCAAGAACAGTGTGGAGGGAATTTTATAGCAGGCTGAGCAGCTGGGTGAGACAAGGGACGTGTGAGTGGGGAGGCGTATGCTCCCTCCCCTTAATAAAAACCGCCACTGCACCTCTCTCCCCTAGCCTGACCAAAATCTTGCCCCTGGCCATGACATGGCTGTATGCGATGGGCAACAGCACCTGCTACCGCTCTGTCGCCAGAAGTGGCCGCTTGAAATCTTGTCCACGCAGCTCCTTCGGGAGCAAGAGAAGCTGAGCCATCATTTCTGCTGCTGGAGCTTCCTGGGGAGTGTGTCCCGCACCACTATGGTTGCTGCCCAAACTTGCCATACCACCTCGGAGCCAAAGTTTTTTTGTGTGTGCGTGTGCGTGTGCGTGCGCGTGTGAGAGAGAGAGAGAGAGAGAGAGAAAAGCTGTGCTGCCCGGCCTCAGGGTTGTGGGAAGCCAGTCATGAGCAGTGTACCATGTCTTGTGGCAACTAAGATATGAAAATTTAGGTATGTGGCTCTTGGGTGTGAGACCTTTGCTCACTCCTGTTATACGGGTAGCAGTTCCAGCTTGAGCCCCAGTTTTGGGCTTGAGCCTGATGCAGATGGATTCTTACAAGCACAGATGTGATGAATACTGTGACATCAAGTTACTCCTTGGGGGGTAGAGAATGTCATAACCCCACCTTTTCCCACCGTGCCCCCCCCCACATAAAGCACTGTGGTGTCCCTGAGTTCCATGTGGGGTGGGGCTGGGAGTGTACCTGCTCTGTGTAAAATGCAGGGTCCCATGGGGACCATTCAGGTTCTGCTGGACTCAGTTGGGGTTGCAGGGCTCTAGCTGCAAATGTGTTAAATGTTTGACTAATATTTGTTTGTGTATTGCTGGGCTTTTAAAGCACTTAATGGAACTGATCTGGCATGGGCATCGTCAGACAGGGAGGCAGGAAGTCAGACTTGTGGTGTGAATGCAGCTGCTTGCTGAGATGACTGTGTGCGCTGGCAGCTCCGGGACCCCTTTACCGAAGGCTTCTACCTCACGTGGAAGCTGCAAATGAACCTTAAGTGTCAGCAGTGTGGAAAAGGCCTTACCTGTTCTGCAGCACTTGCTCCTTCTTACCTGTCTTCTTCCCTCTTCCTGCATCCTTTTCTCCCTTTACTTGCTGTGCGTCGATTTGGGATGTTTGTGAGAAAGGAGAAGTAAAGTTGTTGAATTTTGGGTGATTTCGGCAGCTGTTTGTCTTGGGCAAAACCTATTCTATAGCTGCTCATTTTTGCTTATAACTTGACTGTGTGTATTTTTTCATCCCTCCCCCCCACAATAAAAAAACCCTATCCAGCTCAGGCAGAGCAGTTCTACTAAGGATGCACCTGTCTATTCACTTTTCGTTATGTGCGTAAGGTTTTGTAAGTGGTATATTTGTCAGTGGTTGTTGGACTAGCAAGGAATTTTCGTTCTTTACTGGAAAGCTAATTTAATTTAACAGCCTTAGCAATAACCCTGTGTGTCAGGGCTGGGCCTCGAACCCCCAGTCTTGGGTTCAGGTGGTGCAGGCTTTTGACCCCTGCACCACTGTCTGACTTGTACTGATAAAGCATTTCCCTCTCTTCCCTGGATCTGTGGCCCTGCCTGTCCAGCTTTCTGATTGGCTCCCAGATGTATATAAGGTATGCTGGGAGCAACAGGAAGCTGGTGAAGTATCTGTTCCTGTCAGTGTTCTGCCCTGTGTGTCTTGTTCCCGGTTCTGTTCACCAGGCTCCAGGTTGTATTGCTCTGTGTCCTTGTTTGGCCCTTCTCCTGCTCCAGATTCCGCCCTTAAGGTGTGTTTACATGGGAGAGCTTTTTCCTGTTTTTTTTAAAGGTCTAGGTTGGGGAAACTCCTGCAGGGAGAATTTAGACGCTTCTCCCTGGACTGGAAGCCACCTGGGTGCCATTGGAAACAGCGGTGCTGGGCGACTTCTGGATGTTTTGAGATGTGGACCAGGTCTGTGTCGCAAAACGCACAGGAGTTGCCCAGCGCCGCTGTTTCCAAGTTTTACCCAACCTGGACTTTTAAAATATGGCAAAAAAAACCCTGTGTAAAAGTGCCCTTAGTCTTGCTGTTGCTTGTTATAGCTTGTTTGACTCCCTCTGTGTTTTGCTGCCTCCAATCCTTTCCATAGTCTTGTTATGGGTTGCCTTGCTGCTCCTATGTATTACTGCCCCTATTCCTTCCCGTAGCCCGAGTCTTTCTTACCTTGTTGTGTGGATTGTTGTGGACTTCCTCTATGCATTGTTGTCTCATGCCTCATTGAGTATTCAGTGCCGTCTCGCTGTGGTTTGTCTTGCCCTGCAGTGTACTCCTGCCCCTTTTCTCCTCTGAGCCCTGCTGTGGCGTGTCTGGCTCCCAATGCACATTTCTGCCCCAATCCTCTTTATAATCTGGAGTGTTCTCTTGTTGTGGCTTGTTGTGTTTCTCTGTGTATTGCTTAGGGATGAGCGAACGCGGTTTGGAAGTTCGGAATTCGGCCTGAACTCGGCCTGTTCGGACGACCGAATCCGAACACGAACTGACCGAACCGAACTAGATCCGAATGTCGAAATGACCGAACAGTTCGGTCAGTTTGGATCGCGTTTGGGTGAGTTCGAGTGGCAAAAACGTGTCGCTGGAAGGCAAAACGTGACAGGGAGAGGGAGTCAGCTGAGGAGCAGACTTGCAGGCACCAGGGGTGGAGAGGCTTGGAGTAGCAGCCAGCCTGCCTAATCACCATCCCTTTTCGCCTCAGACCACTGGCTTCGCAGTCTGCGATTGGCCACGGGCCAGGCTGCACAGAGCCAATGGGGCTTGGAGTGAGGCAGGCGCAGCAAGAAACAAAACTGATTGCCTCCCCCCTTCCCAACACCTTCTAGCTAGTCACTGTTCCTGAACAGCAGGCGTTTCAGAAGGCTCCCTCTCTCTCAGCAGTTTTTGTTCCTTCCTATTCCTAATCCATTGCCATCCTCCTCCTATTTCACCCATCCAACCCATTTACCTCCATATTATCATTTATTTAGATTATATTAGATAGATTTAGGTGTTATTTTTTGTTTTTACCCCTCCCTGTGTTCCCTGTGTTCAATCTTCCTTCCTCCCTCCCCCCTCCATTGAATCCTTTCCCTCTCCCTCTTATTCCATCCCTGATTCCCTTCCCCTGTTTTAAGTTTTGGATTTATTTAGAGTAGGATTATTATTAGATTGATTTTCATTTCAGTTTTGTACCCCTCCCTGTGTTCTTTGTGTTTCCCCCTGTGTAATATTGTATATATAGATAGATAGTTATTAGATAGATAGTTACTAGATAGATATACATAGTAGTTAGCTTAGTTATAGAGATAGATAGAGATACAGTGTGTTTGTAGGACAAGGCCTTTGTAGTTAATTATTAGGATATTCCATTTAGTTCAATAGGTTTTAGAATAGTTAATAGCAGTTAGATTTAGTGTAGAGATAGATATAAAAAAAGAAACAGTCACTCTAGCCCCGGGACCCACCATCAGGGTTCTGGGGCCTACGTTACTGGCAGGGAGGGCTGTGGCCAGTATGTATCTAGAAGCTTCCACCGTCATGGGTCTGGGGCCATCATTCCTCGCACAGAGGTGCTGTCGTTCCACCGCATCAAGAAACAGCCACTCCAGTCCCAGGACCTGTCGTCAGGGTTCTGGGGCCAAGTTACAGGCAGGGAGGGCTGTGGCCAGTATCCAGAAGCTGCCACTCTAGCCCCAGGACCCACCATCATGGGTCTGGGGCCATAATTTCTTGCACAGAGCCCTTTTCCGAACGGCCGAACCCGAACGCGGCGAACGGCCGAACCGAACGGGCGAACCGAATCAAACGGCTGAACCCAAACTGCGATCTGTTCGCCCATCCCTAGTATTGCTGCCCCATATGTCCTGGATGTGTCTCACTGAGGCTTGTGTTGGTCCTCTGTGTATCATTGTTCTAATCCTCCTCATAATCCTTAGTATTGCCCTGCTGTGGCATGTCTTAGCCCTCTGTGTATCATTGCTCCTATCTTCCTGAGTGTTGCCTTGCTGTGTCTTGTCTTGCTCCTCTGTGTATTATTGCCCTAATCTTCTTTAGAGTCCTGAGTATTGTCTTGAGTGCTTCATCTTGCTCTTCAGTGTATCCTTGTCCCAAGATATGTGCAGTTCTTGGCCTGCTTGTACCCTGTCTGCTTTGTGTCTTTGTGCTCTCTGGTCCTAGTCCTCCTTTGATTCTGGGTCTTATGTGGCTTGTCCTGTCCTTAGTGTGTGGGTGTTTCTTTAGTTTCTCAGTGGCATTGACCTTCTTTGTATGGTGCCCTTACTGCTTTAGTTGTTGATGTCCTTCCCTGCTGTCTTTATGTTGATGATCTGTGCTGTGAGTCTGTTCCTTGATCCTGCTTCCAGGGGATTACTTTAGGGCTTTGGAGGCTCGCTCTCCTCCATAGCCTCCCAATGAGGATCATTGGTTTATGACTTGGAGTGTGTTGCCACCCGATCCTTATTAGACACCTTTCTCAGCTGCTTTGTTAGCCATATCTTTAGTTTCTTGGTCCTCTTCTTTATGTTTGTGTGTCTCCTGCCTCTCTCTGGCTCCAGTTTAATTCCCTGGGGACTGACACTGTGTTAAATATACACTTACGGTCTGGCTAATTTTAAGAAGAATGGGCATATATTCCCCCTTTTAAAGACCAGTTTAGAATGCAGTCCAAACAATGGAGTCACTACCAAAGCTCCTCAGTGATTATGAAGTTCTCCTCTGTGTTACTATGACTTAAAACAACAGCATGGCCATCATAGGGTGAAAACTTATATGACGCTAATAATCACCCTTGGTGGTTATTTATGCATGTTTCAGGGCTGCATAGGACACCAATACAGCCCTGCGACATGTATAAATAACCACCAAGGGTGGTTAGCATCATGCCTGTTTTCACCCATAGTTACTTCAGAAAGATTTTAATTTCATTTTAATACACACCGCAGCACTGTTGCTGTTAGTGTAGTTGTTATTATTAACTCTTATCTATATAACACCAGCAATGTACCTTGTGCTGTACATCAGTAGTTATAGACAGGTCCCTACCTGCTAGATTGCTAACTTATTTTCTTTTTGCATATAGATGCCGTCAAAGGTACATTTGTATCCAGTCATCCTTGGCAAAAGTGTCTGCGAAAAAAGTAAATGAGAAAGATGTAGACAAATTCCAATTATACCAGAATTTTTCTTGCGGTATAAGGAACATTCAGCACCACCAGGTATGTGTAGAAAGGCATTAAGGATTTTCTTTATGAGGGTGATTGATCTATATTAGCCTCCTTTGGAAGAAACACTCATTGAACTACTTCCTTTGTACCCTCCTTCTATCCATGTTAAGTTTTACTTTTCATTCATCCCTAAGGTAATTAAAGTTTCCTGTTTCTTGGAAAACTCATTTGTAAGATTAAACCTCAAAGAAAGGCACTGAAGTAGAAATGGAATGCTCCATATTGTTAAAATATTAATTAATCAAATTTGCATAAAGATTCAATAGTCCAAAGAAGCCATTTGTTGAAGAATAAGAGGACGCGTACCCTATTTCTTTAAGGCAGGGTTTGAAGGAGAATGAAGGTTAAGTTGTTTATCCTGACAAGGATAAGAATTTAGGATCCCAATCGGTCCTCCCCACCCCACTTGCAACTATGCCCTGAGCTTTTTAGTTTGCTTAATTTTATTTCAGTTTTCTAAATCCAACCTCAAACCACTTCTTGGTTCTTCTCCTGTTGTGTCTCCTGTGCTGCTCCTATCTGCTGCAATGCCGAGTGGCTCAGAGACCATCCCCATGACCAGAGCAGTGCTCTGAGCCACTCGACATTAAACCTGTCAGTTGAAATTTGTGTGAAGCAGCAAGAAAAGGTTAGATAATTGTAGTTAAAGGTGACCTGAAAATACAGTAGTACAAAAGAAGAGGGGGAGAAAAAAAGTCAGCCACTTCAGTTATGTGCTAAATGTTCCAAATAATAAGGTTAAGGGGAAACATTTACCATGCAGTTTGCTGAAAATGTAGAGAGTGCCCCCCCCGCCCCTTAAACTGCTTGGTAGGTGATCATAGTCTACTACAAGACTTCCCTAGAAGTCCTAAATAATAATCCTTGACTTGTCTAGTTTCAAATTGAAATAAGGGAAGAGAGAGATTTGCACAGGGGCGGCTGGTGGGTCTTGAGGTTGCAGGGGCAGTAAGGCCGGCGGGCAATGGTGGGCGGAGCCACGGCAACGGTGGGCAGCATAACCCAGCAGCAAGGAGTTCCAAGGGTTAATGTTGGATGGACGTTACATTACTTAATCCAGCAATTTCAGTTAGGTTAGGCAGGTTATAATCACCTCCTTTGCCAGGTTTAAAAGCAGGCAGACAACCTTAAACCTCACTTACAAGCAGTTTTAGCAAAGACACACACACGCAGCAGAGGTTAAGAACGCTGCTTCAGAAAGAAGGGACTTGCTGCATGTATGTTGGAGAGACCCCAATCCCTGCTTCAGAAGTCCCTTCTGAAGCAGTATTCTTGCCCTCTGCT
>QEPC01012326.1:68309-117549 GCA_003113815.1 Sphenodon punctatus
TGAATCCAGTGTGGGAGATTATTTAGAATATGTTACTTGTGAATATTGTTGTAAATATGGATATGGATAAAGAGTCAAGTCTGTTGTCTGCATCCTGGTCAGCCCTGAAATGTATCCTGGCAGGTTCCAACATGCTGCAAAAAACCTAAGAAAGTTCCTGTGAATAAATATACTGTAAATAGTTGCATTGGTGTGTTGTGTCAGTATTGCAGAATACAGGAGAATATTTCATATATAATCATATCATTTTATGCCCTTACTGATTAACAAAAGATTAATCACCCACACCTTTTGGGAGAGTTATGTTATCACATGGGGTTCAAGCACAGTGGGGTTAGGAAGCTATACATGACTGCCTTGTGGCACAATTGGAGCCATTATGTGTGGTTTTCTGGGGGCACATGGTTTTCTGGTTTATGTGTGGTTTTCTGGGGGCACATGATCTTCATGGTTTTCTGGTTTATGTGTGGTTTTCTGGGGGGACATGGTGGGGCGGAGTGGGGGGTCACTGGTTTATGTGTGGTTTTCTGGTTTATGTGTGGTTTTTCCACCTACCATTCCCCTGGCTCCGCCCCTACGCTAGGCTCCGCCCTAGGCTCGGCTCCGCTCCTATGCTCGCTGGCGGCTTTGCCAGTGGCAGCCCGGCCAGCCTTAGTGACCCACCAACCTCATAAGCTCCTGCACTTCTCAATTTAGCACTACACCACTGCTCAGGAGTAATGTCATTGACTTGGATGGGAGTACACTGGAGTAACTGGTTTGAGGACTGTGGTCAATGTGTGCAAGTTTGTAACTTTTGAAAAAGATGTTATCGTGGAAACATACTTTTTCTTGTTTGGGAGCAGAAAATTGAACTTGAGGGTTATTGGATTACATGCACAAGTCTTTGCACTTGGGCCCTGTAATTGGAAGCTGTAACAGACTAATTGTCTGTGCAGAGGTGCATACATAAAAACAAGATGAACAGTGGGTTGTGTTTGCAGTCCTTTTTTAAAATAGGTGTTCATATGTTACTGTCTGAAATCCTTTCCTCAAAGTCGTCATACATTTTTACTTTCATTGTTTTGACCTATTATTTTTTTCTCTTACCTTCTGATACTACTCAGTATTTCCTGTAGCATATGCAGAGTAGTTAACATCTAAATTTCTCTTGTGGCTTAGCCTTTACAAAGGAGCAAAACTCACTAATAGGCTAGCACAATCTTTTGGCTGCTTAGTACCAGTGCTGGTGTGTTCAGTTCCGTTCACTTTTGCGGTACTACGCAGAGAAAGCAACACAAGGAGCTAATTTGGTTCTGTCCCTATGAAATATGGTGTGGAAAAGTGGATGAGATTTGCGTCTGTTGTGTTAGAGGTGAAATGAATAGCAAGGTGTTGTTTTTTTCATGAGGATGATTAGCCCCATTTGCAGTGCTCTGGAACATCCTGGAGCACCACCGTGGGTGGCAGAGTGGGCCAGCCAAACCTGGGGAACTAACCTAAGGTAGAGCTGCCATTCATCTGCTTGGCGGACCCACACTCCAGCTCCATTTCTGACCAGCTGTTGCACCAGGCAGTGCCATAGAGTTGCAGGTGGCAGCCTAGAGCATCAGGTGATCTGCCTGCAACTCTGTTGAGGGTGGAGAAGAGGGCGCTGCATGGGTGGGCCAACAAATCCACTGGGTCCACTTAAACCCGACCCAGGCAGGGTTGGATGTGGGAATGCACTCCCGGAGCAGCTCCAGGGGTGACTAGCCCTGCGTTCGTCTAAAAGTACCCATAGTGTGTACACAGCTTATGCTACTAATGCAATATTTAGATTCTTTCTAAAGAGATTCTCTTATTTCCTTTAGGATTTTTTTTTTTTAGATAAGTCATTATTATTATTATTATTATTATTAACAAACATTTATATAGCGCCAGCAGTGTACCTGGCACTTTACAAAGTAATAAAATAGACACGGTCCCTGCCCCTAGGGCTTACAATCTGAGAGACAGGAGCTGGGGGAGAGACTTAGGAAGGGGAACAGAGGGAGAGACAAGGGGTCTAACATTCATGAAGATGCGAGGTCTCAAGTGCACGTACTTGGCTTGGTTACGATGAGAATGACAGCAGGCAGGTCCATGTGGCAAGGATAAGGGAAGACAGACCATAGGTATAGGAAATAGTGGCTCAGCAGGATAAAGAGTCAGACAGAGCAGAGCGAAAGAGGTGAGTTTTAAGGAGAGATTTGAAGGTATGAAGGGAGGGGGCAAGTAGTTTCCTAAAACTACTTAGGTTATTTCTTCTGCATATTTTAAAACTTTTGCGCTATACTTCATAAAGACTGATGGTTTTAAAGGTCTTCTTTCTAATCCTGTCAGTATCTTCATTCAGAGAGAAAAGATTTTCTCCATCTTTCCCTAGATGTAAAAGTGGTTGGCTGTTGTGAGCTGCACATTTATTGGAGTTATGTAAAAAGAATTCCTTCTTAACAATTGCATCAAGCATGTCAAGGTTACATTCTATCTAGACAATATTAAGCACTCAAGTCGGTGGGGAAAATTTAAAAATCGAAACACAACATCAGCTCTGCCTTGTGTACCGTATTACATTTGCCTTCTCTTCTTCACGTAACATAGGGTGATTTCAGATGTTACGGGGCCCTTTGGCCCCGTACTGAAATCACCGGCTTCATTCCCTGCCGGGGTCACCCCGTCACGCCATATCAGACGTGCCGGGGGGATCCCGGCGGGGAAACTGGGAGGGGGTGGGGCCGCGCGGCGCAACGTGCAGCCGCACGGCCCCGCCCCCTCCACGCACCCCGCCGCCCGCCCTCCGAGGAGACGGGCGGCGGCGGGGCCATTGCGGCCGCCGCGTCGGGCTGGAAGCGCCACGGCCCGGGATCCCGCCGGGGATCCCGGGCCATGGCGCGCGGCCAGACGTTACTTTTTCTTGGTCCCTGCCCGGGGTCCGTTTGACCACGCTTCCCAGGACATTCCCCCGGCTAGCCCGGGAAGCGTGGTTCAAACTGACCCCATGTGGGGATTCACCATGGCGAACATCTGGCGGCCTCCAAACAGACGTTTGAGACACGGTGACCACAGGTGGGTATTCACCGTGGTTCACCGTGATCTCGTAACGTCTGAAGACACCCATAGGTGACTTTTCAGCTACCTTAGATTCCTGCATTGCATGTTGTGCTGTGCAGAGTATGTGAAAGTCATATGTATAGAAATAATGCATTATGAGCCCCACTTGCACAGCATACTACAGATCCAGTCATGCACACTGCAGAGGATGTCTAAAGCTGTATTTCAATACTGCTTGCAAATAGTTCAAGGGTGTTATTAAAATACATGTATTGGAGAAAAGCAAATTTATCCATATAAAAAGACATCTACATAAGGTTACATATTTAATGGCCTTGAGTGCAGTCTAGCTCCCATTGAAGTCAATAGGAGTTTAATAAAGGACTTCAGTAGGATCTGTTGTTTTATTTTTATTTTTCAAATTTACATGCCACAAAGGCTCAAAGTGACTTACAATCCATAAAACAGCAATAAGATTCATACAATAAAACACTTCCTCCCCTCAAACATCCCAATAGCCCAACCAACCCTCATCCCCACCAGCCAAATGCTCTTTCAAATAATAAAGTTTTACACCGCCTCTGGAAGATGCTCGGGCTCAAACAAGCCTCTTGGGGAAAGGAATTCCATAAAACTGGGGCAACAACCAAGAAGCCCTCATGTGCATTCCCGTCCTATGGACAAGGGTAACAGTTGGAACCTGCAATAGGGTGACTCCGGCTGACCTTAGTTGCTGTGTTGGAACATGGTAGGACAGGCAGTTATTACTTTTCTGGAAGGCGTTATTGCATCATGTACACTATGGATATGATTTTAAAGCTATTTAGCATGGCTGCTACCCCTTAACATTGATACAAGTGCCACCGAGGTGATTGTAGCTTACATTCATGCTAAGGACTAATTCCAGCACTAAACAACTTGATCATGCTGAATATTTAGTTTCTCTGTTTCTCTGATGGGAAAGAGAAGTTGTCTTGTTCTGGCTTTGTTTTTAGAAGTAATAATGTTTCCTTGCTAGTCTGAGATAGAACAGCTCCCTCTGGTTATGGAAGTCCAGGTCAGGAACAAAAATGACTTTGTGCTCTTATTAGTTCTTTTCAAAACTTGCCACTTAAAAATGTAAATGTGTTAATTTGCATCATTGCATTAGAGGGTGAAGTAGATTAATTGCTGGTCATGTATAATACTTTTAAAATAAAACTGTATTGCCCTTTCAGTAATGTACCTTGTAAATTTTCTATCCGGATAGGTTTTTTTTTCTGTAGAGGCTCTTGCAATTTAGAACTGGCTAAATTGTTTTTTTTTTTTTTAGAAAGATGGCAATATTTTTTAGTGAGATGAGACCCTCTAAGCTCCAACTCTAGACAGTTTTTACTGCCTACTTATTAGCCATGAAAACAGAATGCCTGTAATGAAAATGCTGACCCTTACTAACAGTGCTGTGAATGGTGACACTATAATTTTATATTAGATGTATTGACTTGAGCATAGTTTTTGATTTCACTTAGGCTGACATTTAACTTTTGTCTCACTTGTAAAACTGGAATAAACATGAATGCATTTGATTTGTTAAAAATGTGTCTTTATAATCTCTGCATGAAAACATTTGCTTTGGCAGTCAAGGTACCTGATGCTATAGTATTTCACATGCAATTTTTATTATTAGCTTTGTTGTTCAATGATATGTCAGGCCTGGTATGTCACAAGCACAGTAAATCTGAAGAATATAAATTGGTACGATGTCCTGGAGTCATTTTAAGCCATTGTGTTTAACATATGTGACATGTCTGAGTTAGCTAGTGATTGAATTAAAGTTCATGATTGACACAGGATGCTCTGTTGTGACAGTGCTTAAGGCCCGTAGCATACAGCAACATGTGCAGCAACACAGGAATGTCAACTTTTAACAGCTTTTTATGGTTTCTACACTTGTAACATTTAGCATATATGCATGCCTCTCTTTTTAACCTGGTGGAAAATAAAATAAAATTCCAAATATTTACTTTCTCTGTGTTGGCACGTATACATTGCACGCTCTATATTAATTACGTACCTTGTTTTGAGCTTTGTTTTTTGAAAGGAATTTGCATAAGAAAAACATGAAATAGCCAGCTTTTTAAAATTATGATCCGAACTTTAAGCATAGTCTGACGTTTATTTTCCAAAATCATCCAAGAACCTGCCCATCCTACCAGAAAACTCACCTCAGTGTGTGTGCCCAGATAGCATTTGTGTGTCTAGTTTGAGTGTAAATCCCATGCATGTGCATAGATTCTGCATCTTGTGGGTACAATTGACTGTGGGTGCAACCATCCTTCATCTAGATGTGCAAGGGGGGTTGTGCTCATGGTAGTTGCACCCCAAAGTGCCGTGCTAAACTTTCAGTGGGTGTTGAATCCTCTTTCATAGTGAGAGGCATCATTGCTCATGACCTTCGCTTACTTGTGAATGCTATGTCAGCCCTCTCCCCACCAAAGAGTCCAGCACAGTCCCTTTGCATAGTCAGACTTTGGTCTGGCCACTCTTAAATATGCCTCTGGTTCAGAGGTCATTCCACATCCTGTATTACAGGCAGTAGCCTGCTGAATGCTGTACGAGGATGTCTCTTGCTGTGAATAAGGATTTGGCACTACTGAGATCTAGCATGGTATTTGGGGTATAACTAATGTGTGTGCTACCTCCCTCCCTGCCCCCCTGCCACGCACCTGGACAAATGAAGATTGTGCTGCTTGTCTGAAATGCGTGCATAGCCTTAAATGTTAATAATACAGCTTTTTAACATGGAAATTTAGTTCAAAAGGTTTTGTATGTGTTTAGTTCAAAATGGTTTTGAATGTTTAGGAGCTTTCCTAGGGGAGAGAAATCTGAAGTTCAGCCGTTACAGATTAAACTGATTAGATTTCTTGTCACACATTCTGTCACAGAGGGGATGATTTTAATTTGGGTTAGCTTTTCAGGGCAAATAAACGATGAACGCACATTTTGTTGCATTTTTTTTTTAATCTCATGTTTTGAAAATTCTTTGTTATGAGTTGTGTAAGGGCAGCAATCAGTCAGTTGACTGATCAATCCACTGAGTTAATTTGTTCTTCAAAACATATTATATAATAATATATTTAAGATGAACTAGGAACTACATGAGGATTTTTTACTCAGGAAGACAATATGCTGTATTGTACCCTGGCATGATTTAATCTGACTAAGTTGAATTTTGGAGGCTGGCTTTGCAAACCAATACTGTTTTTAACTGATTTTTTTTTTTTTTGGTACAACCAGCATGACTTACTGCAGAATGTCAAGCAAGTGTGTACACAGATGTTGACTTGATAAGTTTATCTTTTGGGTATTTTGTGTGTCATCTGTCTTTGCCATTTATGTTTGCACTCAGATTCTAGCCATTAACCGAGGGGAAAATCTGAAGATCCTGACAGTGAAGGTCAACGTTCCTGATGGGGTGAAGAATGAATTCTGTAGGTGGTGTGTCAATGAAAGGTCTGTGCGTGTGTATATACATATATATATATTCTTACAGAAATTACATTTTTTTTCTATAGCCAGCTACATAGTGAAATCCCTCTCACGTGTCGTCTTGAATTAAGAGACATTAAAAAATATATAACTTATTAGACAAATCTCAATTTGTGAACTGCTGGATCTCAGTCTGTGTTTCTACCTACTGCAGATTCATTATGGTTTTTAAGATGGATGATGCTTTTGGACATGTTTTAGGAATTTGGCAGCATTCTTTGAGCAACTCAAATTCTGAAATATGCAAAGGTTTATTTACATTGCAAACGCTTCAGAATGCATTACACTGTGTACTATGGACATGCGGTAGAGGATCAAATAGGATTATATCTTGTGACTCTTTAAAGCGTTTTGTATGTAGCGAATGCACTGTCTAAAAATAGGCTGTGGTCTTTGGATAATTTGTTGTGTAGAAAACTGAAACAACTTTTTAAGACTTTTCAAAATGATGTTCCTTAAAAAATCCTAATCCTTCCTATAAATTTCCCAATAAGTAATTATTATTGCTTTAGCCTACTGGCTAATGCTGATGGCTGAGGATCAAGACTCCTGGCTTCTATTCCCATCCGTCACTGATTTGCTGTGTAACTTAAAAGTAAGTCTCTTGCCTTAGTTTATTCAGCTGTCATGAGTCTCACTTAATGTTTGCATAGAAGTTTAAGAGTCCTTGATAAAAGGAGGTTGTAATATTTTTCCAGTACAAGTCTGGTTCTGGAATATATTTTTTTATTAACAGCACTGTAACCTAACCTCTCATCTTCCATTGAGGCTTAACAGTTCATCAAATTCTTCCTTGATTACTTGTCATCTGGATCTGAACAAACTGCTTTGCAAACTAGTATGCCACTGATATTTATTTACCTTGTTGTTTGTACTGACTTCCCTCAAAAGCATGCACACAAGGTTTATGCTGAAGCTTTCAAAAAATCCTAAGGGCCTGATCCAAGACACTCTGTGCACGAAGCATGGATCGGTCCCTAAGTAAATGACATCCCCAACTCCTGTTGGAATCCTTAGGTTCCTTGGAGAATCCCAACCTTGAGGCCTAATATATTAGTGTGAAACAACACATGTACAGGAAGGATAATTTGCTCTTGAATGAATATATAAATGTATTCCCCATATTATGGCTTGATACTAAATAGATATTTTTCCTTCACCAAAATGATGGAATGAAAAAAGTTAAAAACAATCAAATTGTTTCTACAGTGTTAAAAAGTACCATTATCTAGTAACAGTACAACATTCCTCAAATACAGTCAAAATTGTGGCTTGTTCTCGTAATGTAAAAGGAAACAAAAACATGTTTTTATTACCCTGAACTGTGCTACAATTGTGGATATTAAAGTGCTACACCACAATCCAGAAGCACAGTTAAAATCCATTTCAGTTTTCTTGTGTGATGCAAGATCAAATTATACTTTAAGCATGTCTCCCCAAATGTAGTAAATTAGCCTTAAATGCTACATCTACAGCAGGATTCAGCAACAGCATGAGTCACTGCAATTGGGAACAGCTTGAAACAAGAATGATATTTTTTAAAAAAGAAGTTAACAGTTTTTGTGAATCATTCAGTAACAAAACAAGAATAATTATCGTTCAGTTCTTCATTTTTCGAGAGTTGATGTACAACCTTCATTGAATTTCCCCCCAAATCCAAGAAAACGTTCCATTGAGGACAACTTCAGCAATTCAATACTGGATGCTGTCTTTTCCTGTTGGATTTACAAAGATGTATACCTGATTGACAAAGGAGCTTTCCTTCACAACTGAATAGTGATTCAAGTGGCATAGCAAGGTTAAGTTGGGCTCAGACTTCTGCCCCAATTGCTGGCCCCTGGCCGCCACTAAGGGTAAGGGGGCAGGTTCTTCAGGGTGTGTGTGGGAACAGGTCTTACTCATGAAGATGACATTGCCCAAGGTCCTAGCAGGTCTCCCCAGAGAGGCAGCAACCCTGCTAGGAAGGAAGATTTAATCATGGGTGGGGCCGGCATTCCAGCCTCACTCACTCAGAAAGCTTCACTTTTGGTCGGGGCATTTGCAAGCAGCCTAAAAGCTGCTAAGAGATTTTCAGAGTGGGATGGGGAAGAGTGCTGTGCTGGCCCCACTCCCACTTCTTCCCTTGCCCTCTGAAATTTTTTTCCCGGTTCAAAGGACCCCTTGAAGGGCTCAGCTGAGTCCCCATACTCCATGGTAGCTACGCCCATACATTTTGGCTGCTGTAGCGTCTGTGATTTTCCCTAAGAATCACCCCCCTGTAGTATTCTCTGAATTTGCATCCAGACTGCTGTCAGCTATGCACCAGAACCACCCTAATCCCAGAGGAAGAGTATAGATTTGCTCTAATGCTTGATTATTACCTTAAAAAGTGAAAAAGTCTATAGAATGGCAACATGGGGTTGGTGAGAAACATTATTTACATAAGTGAAATTTTCAACTCTTGCTAAATGCTACCGTAAACTTGTTTTGTGTGATTGTTCTGTGTGTGATTTCCCCCTCCACCTTCATTTACCTTAGGATAGATTTCACTCAGTAGTTCAGGCTGAATTTGTTTTCTTAAATAGCAATACTACTGTCAATTTTCCTGAAGTCTGAAAGTACAGCCCCGTTCTGGGATCACACATTGTAACTGGGGGTAGATATTTTTTGCTCAATTCTGTTAGTGATGAATCAGACAAAATATAATAAATCTCGGTCTCCCATGATGTAGCAGCTATATAGGCCTAATGGGAGGATAGCAATAACAGCTTATCAGTCACTCAAATGAGTAGCTACAGAGTGGAAGAGCTCTGGTGTTTACGAAGATGCTGTTTTATATATTAATCTCCAAACCCCTCTTTGCTGAGCGAAGGTTTAATAGCTTTTGGACATTTTTTTTCCTGGAGGTGTCTTTGCACCATTTTGACCACAAGTCTATTTCTATACCAGCAGTGAAATGTGCATGCTTTAAAAAATGCCCACACATAAGTAAGGCATTTGTGTAGAAGCTGTATACTGAATATTGCTTCTTTAATGGTGCGGATTCATGACGTGCTTTATAATTTGGTTTTCTAGCATTTATAGGAGTGAGTCTCAAAAAAATCCCTTTTAGTCATGCGTAGGCATGAATTCAGAAATATCTGCTATGATGAGCTATATGTGGATAAGAGAGCTATTAGGTTTAAAGAGGGAAGAAGAAAAAAACCCTTGATGTCTGCTCTCCAAATGCATTTCTGTTTGCAATTGACAAGTGCTTTCTGGAAGAGTTTTGTCATCGTTTATCACTTGTACAAATTCCTTGTTACAGAATTGACGATACAGCAGGGAGAAATCCTGTACCAGTTTTGAAACCTAGATAATATACATACACAAAGATGCTTTTTCCTTGCTAACCTCTGTGAATGGTAAATTCATATAATCTTAGCTCTGCTCTGTTGCATAAATATACTGATAGTCTTGAATTTTATGATTGCCTTGACTTCAGTTCTTTCAAGGGAAGCTGTCTGGAAGTTGTTTTACACATGCAGAGTTATTTTTTATTAATAGATTTTAAACCAAAACACAATGGGTGTGTCTGCCACAGCTGCGGTTTGGTACGGATTAATCTGTAACTGTCAGTTATGGGCAGTTGCGGATTAATTCAAATCTGAACTTCCCACCCCTAGTAAAGAGTAAAACTGAGCAATCTGTAGGCCGATGACTGTGTATGGGCCTACACACGTCCAAATTAGCTTTGTATGCATATGTGGCACAGTCAGGTGTACACTTTTATTATAGAGCTGCAGGAGCAGCGCCATAGCTAAGGGGGCTGCATCGTTGTGTTAAAATCATGAACATTCTATTCCTTATAAAATCAGGAAGAGAAGTGAGGTTGAAAGACCAAGGTGAAATAGTGCATGTAGCCCAAATTGTAAGCACAGAAGACTGTCCAACATCTTTACTGCTTACATGGCACACAAGTAGGAGGAGCCTTAACTTACAATTTCCATGCCTTTTGGAGCATGACTGAATTTATAAGAGCCTTTAGTCCTCTTAGACTGAAGGTTTTTTGATCTAAGAATATCTCCATTGTCTGTTGCACATACGTGCCTGTACAGAACTTGTAATGGGCATAGTTCTGTCATTTTGGAGTCCAGTTCTCTGAATTATTCCCAAATGCTTTCCTAAAGATTCAGCTCAACTCTTGGAAAGTAGGTTTGGGAAGTAATTAAAAAACAACAACAAAACAACCCCCCCCAACAAAATGGTTTTTTTTTTTTTACAGAAGATGGATTCAATTCCCATCTTAGCTGTGGATTCATTGGATGGCCTTAGGCAAGCCATTATCTCCCAGTCTCAGTGCCACACTTATAAAATGGGAATAATAATAATGACCTACCTCACAGGGTTGATGTGAGTACAAATAATGGAAGGGTTGTAAAGAATATTGAATAATGAAAGTGCTATTTAAAGGATAAAAAAATGGGGAAAAAATCATAATTCAATCTTCCCCTCAAGTAGCAGAGTTTCACCTCTACCAAAGTTGTGTGACAACATTTTGTGTTTTGGCCCAGCATCTCTTTGGAAAGCTTTTATCTGCCTGGGTCAGCCAGGGCTACCGCTGGTAACTTGGATAAAGTGGGACTTCTGGTAGTTATAGGTTGTGGGCCATACGGACGTTCGCACCCCCTTTTTAATAGGGCCCCACTCCATAGAGCATAATGACATCATGATGCTCTGTAAGGGGGAGAGATACGTAAAATATATCTGACACATGAAGTATATCAGACAGGGGCTGTGATCATAACCCCGTCTGCAGATAACAGTGTTAACAGGAGACCCCCTCCCACTCGTGACCTCTCGGGGCGATGTACTCCAATAATCACCGTTCCTTAAACTTCGGGGGGAATTGGCTTAAAGACTTAAACTGGGGTCTCCACGTGTTCAAAGGATCAAGCTGAGGACAGTACGCGCTACAGGCAGTTTATGTATCCTCCACACATAGAAAGAGAGAGAAGGAGACAGGTATCCAAAAACAACAGGTTTATTGGTTTATAACACAGAGAAACACAGAAACACAGCCCCGGTCTGGCTGGTGGGGTTTAAAACACAAGCGACTTGCAGGGATGGTAGGAGAAGAGAGAGGGGGGGTATTCCGGTTCTGGCTCAGCGAGGGGGAGCAAGAGAACGCGATAGAGAGAGAGAGGAGGAGACAGGGAGAAAGAGAAAGAGGGCTTCCCCAGTTGTCTGGGAAAGTCTGGACCTGCGGTTACCTTTCCTTGCCTCTTGAGACGGGACAGGCGGCCCACGGATCCAGCGGAGTTCAGGGGATGGAGGAAGAAAGAAGGGGCAGTCCAGAGTCTGGAAGATCTCTTAACTCAGACACGCACAGAGAGTGATCTGCACGTATCTGGGTCCCAAGATTTCTCAGAGGTGGAAGGGAAACTATAGGGCAGTTATTGGGTACTGAAAAAAAGGTTTCTGGGAGGCTACGCAGGATCGCTTGGGGTGTACAATGGGCTAACGAGCGGAGGTTACTTCCATGACAAAGAGGGCCATACTAGATGCCCAAGATATCTTTGTCACAGGGGTAAACTATAAACAGAAGACGCAGGGAGGGGAGGTAAGGCTAACGACGGTCTTTAGGGTACAATGGGTGTGTGTTTGGTTTCTCTTGGGGAATGCAGGGATTGGGGGGGTTTCTGTACTGAGTCATGGCCACCAGTTCCTTGTTACAACAGGGTGAGCCCTCCTTCTTAATGACCCCATTCTTTACTCAGAGGGCCCTCCCTTCCAGTCCGTTTTTCCACCTTTGGCTAGTATCTTTCCATGAGTGTCTCCTTGTTGCTATGGCTAGGGTAGCTGGGCCCGATCCTTATTTTCTATCCGTTTTCATCTGCACCCCCCCTTTCTGCTTGTGCACCTCGTATGGGGAGGCTTCCCTGTCAAGCCTCTATCCCTATGTTCTCCGGCCTCAGTTGGTTCCTGGGGGCTTTTTGCATGCCCTTCTTCTCAGGTCCCTTGGCCTCAGTTTACATAGCAAGAGTGTGGGTGGTGGTACCCATTGTAGGAGAATTTTAGGGGTCCATTCTTATCAACAGGACCCCACTTGGAGTCCTAACCCACCATTTGGGAACCTCTTTTCTTTGCTACCCAGAATATAGAGGAGCATCGGAACCAAAAGAACAGATCTGATCATACCTGCATGTTGAGGAGGCTGGTGTTTGAGTTGAGTTTTGTGGCTTGGTAAATACTAGCTTAGAGACACTGATACAAAACTCTGTCTGTGTTTGGCACACAGTGATCTAATTGAAATCAGTTGTCTGAATTTCAATAAGAAACTTGATTTAAGCTTAAATAAATATAAATCTCATTTATAATTTATTTTTATAATGCTCCCCAGCCCGCCAAATGGCACTCAGAGCATTTTACAAACCATAAAATACACTAAAATGATATAAAGTCTGGTTAAAAGCAGTTTAAAGGGGGAAGGGAAAGAAGAATGACAAAATACACTAAAGGGAACCTAATATCAAGTATTAATAACAGTGAGGTTTTATATTAGTTTTAATACATTCTGGAGCAGGGGTGGGAAACCTTTTTCCCTGCCGGGGGCACTTTAAAACTTAGTATGAGTTCCAAGGGCCGCGTAGAAGTTGAGGGTGGAGGTGCTTAAAGAACGTGCTCAGGAAGCAGAGGGTCCAGTCATAGATCTGTCCCCTGCCCGTGTGTGCAGGCCCTCCTCTTGGCTCCCTTACTCTGAGCTTAGTTATTCAGTGCTTGGGGATAGGAACTGGATCAAGGGCCAGATCCGTTTGCCCCCCAGGTCTGAGGTTTCCCACCTCTGGTCTAGAGGAAACATACTGTTCATTCTGTAGGAGCAACTGTTTGTATAGATGGTGCCCAAGACGTCTGCTTTACTTACAGAGATCATTTTTGAATTAAAATGTGGTTACTAGAGTTCATTCTATAATTCAGACTTACTATCCTTAATGGAACCAAAAGTGCAATAAAACACACTTCGGTACTTAGATCCGTAGTTCTTTCAAAACCCCTAGACTTCATTGAGATAAATATTTTAAGAAAATCAATGCAAACTTTTCCCTTTAGTTTTCTGTACTTCAATTTTTAATTTTTCCTGTGTTGTGTTGCCTTGCTCCCTGACCTTTGTGTAAGTCCATGGCTCATTATTAGCCTCCATGGGAAATGCTTTCCCATACACAAGGCAGGAGAGATCCTGGAAATGAGGCCTGTTTCATGGAAATATTAAACTGATATTCCTGTGTAGTTGTGACCAGGTTATGCCTGACGCTTCTTTCTTTTTAGTCAAAGTGAAAGGGAAGCTATGATTTGTTTAGGAATCTCCTCTCTCCTTTTTTTAAATGTGTGAATGTATAATTCTGCTTTGTTTTAAATTTTGGAATACAGGTGGAGACCAAAATCCTATGCAAGGCCAGAATTAATGAAAGTACTGCACTATTCAGTGGAAGATTCATATAAACGCCTTATCTATCCCCTCCTCTGCAGAGAATTCAGGTACGTATTCTAAAGCTGCTGGTATTCCCAAATCCTGGTATTTACAATGTGTCTTTCAACCACATGGAAACTGAGAATGGTCAGTTTACCTTGAAACAAGAGAGCCTCAGATCTTGACTATCAAGCAAAACTTATGCTCTGATCTTAATGCGTTTGCCCAAGTGGAAATGAATGTGACTTCACTGGCACAAGAAGGCTTATTTTGTATTTATTTATTGTTTACATTTTGTATTTATTTATTACATTTTTACTCCACCCTTCTCCGCAGACTCAGGGAGGCATAAAACATAAAAATTAAAACTCAAAAAATATGAAGTACAATAAAATGCATTAAAATCTCATCATCCCACCCTTTATCCCCACATCCCACCCACTAATCCTCCTCCCCAAACCCTGTTACTCAATCCCACTGAACCCTATTCCTGCCTGCCAAATGCCTGGCCAAAAAAAAAAGGTCTTACATGTCCCCCGGAAGACAAACAGCCTTGGGCTTAGATGGACCTCCAGGGGCAGAGAATTCCATAATTTTCGGGCAGGAACTGAGAACACCCCCCCTGTGCGTTACATTACAGCCTTAATGAAGTAGGCCATTTCCAGTCGCATCCAGCTTATTCTCTACCAACTGGAATAGGTTGGGGGACCTCCTGCCAGTAGGTTAAGTCTTGCCTGCAGCGGACTTTTATTTGGCCCCTTTCCAATTCCTGAATCTGTCCCATAAATCCAGTCATTACTCTCGGAGCGCACTGAAAAGAGTGATCTTTTCAGTGGAAGGGTGTGGAGATGAGGGCATATGTTATAAGGGTAGGGGATGGCTCCACAGTATGGAGCCAGGGTCAGGACCCTCCCCATCCTGAACACCCCTTAACATCCCCCACTGCAACTCTTATTGCGCCCACAGAGCTTGTACCGATTGTCAAAGTGGCCCATTCTAGGGAAAACGTTCCCCCACCCGTGGTCTAGAACAAGCCTTTTGATATATTGTATGAGCTATGCTGCTTTTGTAATTCATGTTCTAAAGTATCGGATTTTTTTGTTTATTTTTTTTTAAAACCACTTCATTTTTTAAAATTGTGTTTTATAGGCATTTATTTCTGGTAATTTTGTTTGAGAGACATTTTAACATTCAAGAACTTAACCTGGGCATGGGGGATGTGCAACTTACACATCTCTTACCACTTTAACCTAAACAAGTATAGCATATCAGGCCATTGTATTTATCTTAATGTAAACCATTATGGCACTGAAATCATTCTAATACCTGGTGTAGCCACTGCACAATTGCTGTTGTAATAACAGCATCAGTGGCAGCATTATGACTCTATTTCTCATACCCGTATGAAAGGAAATGACAAAATAATTGCTCTGGCTAGAAGTGTCCCTCGTATTTGTCGTCTGTACTACATGATTAATCTAGTAGTCATAATGTTGGTCTCATGCTGTACTCCGGGCACTATAATTGCCCTAGACAATGCGATAATCTTATTTCCACTGACAATGTAATAGCTGTGTCATCAGCTGAATTGTCACTTGTGAGGTACATAATACTGTGAAAGAGGAAATTTAAAATTCAAAACTTACTGCCAAAATGACATTTAAGAGTCAATTTTCCCATTGACGGGTAGGAGTTAACCACAGAAAGCCTTCCTTCACTGATGGAAGAAGACAGAAAGCAAAGCCATTCATCAGCTGCCATGTTGGCCTAGACCCACTTCAGGTGCCATTTTTATAGAATCTAATGTGTGTCTGCGGCCTCCTCTTCACTTTGGATTTCAGCAATCAAAGTCCAGACACAGGAGAAAACACCCTGTGGAGAAGGAGAAAGATGCTCATGAAGCTCATTTCCACTTGATTATGGAGTAAGCTGTGCCTCTCTGCTGTTCACTTGCTTCTTTGTGCACAGGTCCAGCCATACCACTGGATTACAGATGTAATGGGGCAAATACCCACTGTAAAGACATCAAAATACTTGAGTCTTTCTTTCTTTCTTTCTTTCTTTCTTTCTTTCTTTCTTTCTTGTTGGCCAAGATCCCCTTAACGTTTCTGTACCTCAATTTCCTTAAGTGTAGGATTGGAATAATAGTACTGACTTTGTTAGTTGTGAGGCTTGGTAAATGCAGGATACATTTTAATAACTATAATAATAAAAATAACTTTTTTATAGCACACTGTTGCCAGATGGCGCTCAGAGTGCTGTACAACGTAAAAATATCACATCCAATCCATTTAAAATATGAATCTATATAAAAACCATTTTAAAAGGGGAGAGCAGTAGGGAAGAGCAAGGCACATTAAGGGGATGCACATTGGCCTCTGATCTCCCATTTGAAGTCAGTGGAAGAATCGCGTGTGGCTTGTTCATGTGTATGGTGGTCATTCAGGTCCAGGACCTGTTGAGGTCAGAGCTTCTTTTCAGAGTGTGATACTTAAGCAGAGCAACTCCTTGAACTGGAGGCTGTGGCAGATGCGTGCACATCAGAGTTCTTGGATTTCTCCTGTACCACATGACAACCCAACTTGGAGAGGAGGTTGCACTGTGTAGTTCATCCCTAGGGCTGAAATGTTGTACTGCTGCGGCAGCATTTACTGGCGGAAAGTGCTCTTCCGCCGCAAGCAGCACGGTTAGGAAGGGAGCGATCTTTGCGTCTTGCACTCGTGACTTTCCGCAGTTGCTGCTGCGGTATTTTCGCCATGTAGATTTCATGCGGAAGCTGCAGGTTTGCCACAGTTTCCCCTTTCCCTTAAGTGCGGCAGCTTTGTGATTCTCACAGCATTGCAGCCAGGGGCGTAGCCACCGTGGCGTGTGGGGGGTGGGGGAAGTTTCTGCCTTGTAAACAAAGTTCTTCGAGGGGCTCCTTCTATTCTCACTTGCGCACCCTTCTCTTACCGGCATATACCAAGCTCACTAGCTTAAAAAAAACCAACCATGTGACATTCACACGCCCCCACCCTATATAAGGTACCTAAATCCAACACAGTTCCTTCCAACCCTAAGCAATTAAGAAGAAAATTCCATGTGGGATCAGAAGGGTGGGTGCTTGTGGGAATGTTGGAGCCATCTCGAAGAACCTTGTTTACAAGGCAGCAACCTTCTGTTCTCCTTCGAGTGGCTCCTCCCATTCTCACAAATGGGAGCGTACCAAGCCTAGAAAGAGGCGGTGGGAGAATTTTCTAACAAAATTACACTCCATGCAGGTTGGCTCTACAGCCTGGGAGGGGGGCAGCAGGCAGGGGGCAGCCTGCTCTGGGGGGTCCATTCAGCTGGGGGAGGGTTGGTTGTTCAGTGCTGTCTCTGTTAAAAGGATGGACAGATCTTCCCTTTGTGATCGCCCCATAGAGAGAAATGGGGTTGCAGAGCATCTACAATGAGGCAGAGAGCCATCCCAGCAAAGGGGAAGAATTTGTCCTTGTCACCCTAACGCACAAGAGAATTCACAGAAGAGCAGGGACTTCCAATCCCCTGGATCAGCATCAGGAGCCAGGTGCTTGCTCACTGCTGCTGGGGAATCCCTGCACTCTAAGTAGGACAGAGACAGCAACTAGTGCGCAAGGAGGGATAACAAAGATCCCTCCCTCAAAGCTCAACTCTGGGTGCTGCCCTGTTTGTTGTCCCTCCTTGTGCACTAGTCTCTGTCCTGCTTAGAGTGCAGGGATCCCTGTTTGTTGTCCCTCCTTGTGCACTAGTCTCTGTCCTGCTTAGAGTGCAGGGATCCCCGACCCCAGCAGCAGTGAGTGAGTGCCTGGCTCCTAATGCTGATCCAGGGGATGGAGGGGGGAGTCCCTGCTCTTCTGTGAATTCTCAAATGCGCCCCGCGCCACGGTGGCTACACCCCTGCAGTAGACTCTGAAGCAGGTAGTCAGAGTCACCCTAAGTTCATTCATTCAGTGATCTATTATTCAGCATCATGGTGCATCAGGGACTCGTGCTCAGTGACGGAAGGCGGCATAAAACCGCTTGTGTTCACAAACTGCAGACATGCCGCATCTGCAGATGCTGGCAGCAGGTAATGTGGTATCGTGGAAATATCGAGGGGAAGTCGGTGGCAAGGCACATTAAGTGCCGAGTTCTCGGAATGAAATTGTGGTGCGGTAACAGGTGCTGCCGCGTCAGCCTTATTCATCCCCACCCCATGCACTAGTGTTTGCAGTGTGGAGCTGCCTCTTGTGATTTAGGCCTTCTGTCCTCTGCCTGAGCAGAGGTGCTGTATGGCTTCGTACACAGCAAGCTTGAGGGTCTTGTTGCTGTTTGGAGGTGAGATGTGGGAGGAGCAGAAGAAAAGATAGCAGATGGGGAGGAGAAAGGGAGGATAATGGGGGTGCAGAGCAGCTACAATGAGACAGAGAGCCATCCCAGCAAAAGGGAAGAATTTGTCCTTGGCACCCTAACGCACAAGAGAATTCACAGAAGAGCAGGGACTCCCCACCTCCAATCCCCTGGTCCAACTTTGTGGGGGGAGTTTCAGGAAGTGACACCGGCCGATGCGGCGGACGTCCTGGGGTCTGTTAGGGCCACATGTTGTGAACTTGATCCATGCCCGTCCTGGTTAGTGAAAGCTTCCAGGGAGACGGGGACGGTGCTGCTGAGGATAGTGAACGCGTCCATGCAGCAGGGGAGGCTGTCGCCTAGTCTCAAGGAGGCTGTGGTGCGCCCCCTGCTGAAAAAACCATCGTTGGACGTGGATGTCCTCGCCAGTTACCGACCTGTCTCTAACCTTCGCTTTTTAGGGAAGGTTATTGAACGGGCGGTGGCACTTCAGCTCCAGATGCATCTGGACAGCATCGGTTTCCTTGACCCATTTCAATCTGGGTTCCGCCCCGGCTATGGCACCAATATGGCGTTGGTGACCTTGGTCGACGATCTCCGCCGGGAGATGGATGCAGGATGTTCAACATTTCTCATCCTGCTAGATTTCTTGGCCGCTTTTGACACTGTGGACCATGGGCTGTTGTTGAGGCGGCTGCGTGACCTGGGGGGTCTGGATGGGACTGTTCTTGAATGGTTCCATTAATTCCTCTCGGGGGGAAGCCAGCGAGTGGTGCTGGGGGAGGAAACATCTTGCCCCCACGCCTTATCATGCGGCATTCTGCAGGGTTCCATTCTGTCTCCGTTATTATTTAATGTTTATATGCAGCTCCTGGGGGAGGTCATGAGGGGGTTTGGGGTGCGTTGTCACCAATATGCTGATGATACTCAGCTGTACCTCTCTTTTTCAGTGGACCCAGACCCTGCTATCTCGGTGCTATCCCAGTGTTTGGAGGCTGTGGCAGAATGGATGTGGCAGAGCAGACTGAAGCTCAACCCTGATAAGATGGGGGTGATGGTGGTGGGGAGAGCGAAGGAGGTGTCGGCCCCCTTATTGGGGGGGTTCACCCTCCTGTAGCTCAACAGGTCCGGAGTATGGGGGTGGTGCTGGACACAGACCTCCGCCTAGAGCGGCAGGTGGAGGCGGTCGCAAAGTCTGCCTTTCGCCAGTTATATCTGGTGCGGAGGCTGCGTGCCTTCATCTCCAGCCTGGACCTGGCCTCCCTCCTCCATGCCTTCGTCAACTCGAGGCTGGACTATTGCAACACGCGCTACATGGGGCTTCCCTTCTGTTTGGTCCGGAGGCCGCAGCTAGTGCAGAATGCGGCGGCCCGTCTCCTTTCGGGACGGGGCGCCGGGAGTACATAACACCAGTGCTCCAGGCTCTGCACTGGTTGCTGATAGCGTACTGAGCCATATTCAAGACGTTGGTATTGATTTACAAAGCCCTGCATGGTCTCGGTCCCTCATACCTCAGGGACTGCCTCACCCTCCGCGCCCCGGAGCGGCTCCTTCAGTCTGCCGGGGGTGCCTTCCTGGAGGTCCCCCGCATTAAGCGGAGGCCCACAATGGAGAGGGCATTCTCGGTGGCTGGGCCGTGTCTCTGGAGCTCCCTGCCGGAGGAGGCCCGCCTGGCCCCAAGGCTATTAGTATTTCGGCGAAGATGCAAGACCTGGTTGTTCGCCCGGGCCTTTGGGGCGGGGGTGGGTAGTTGGGTTTTATTCCCCCTACCCCCAGTAATTTATGGCCCAGGTCCTGTTTATATGCTGTGTTATATGTTTTAAATTGTTATATATGCCATTTTAGGTATTGCATTGTTTTTATGATATTTTATGATTGTAAGCTGCCCCGAGTTGGGTTCAGGATGGGGTGGGGTATAAATTTAATAAAATAAATAAATAAATAAAAATAAAAACAGCAAAGAGAGGTGGGGCAACGCACCAGAAAGAAGGAAGAGTACAGAGGGAAAAGGACAGGGACTGAATAAGTGGGGGTAACAGTAGAAAAAACCTACACCTCACATAAGGCATCCCTTAGTGCCCCTTAATGTCAAAAGAAAGGACATTGTAGGTTAGCATAAATTTAAATATACAAATTGATGTCAACTCTAAATCCCACCCCTCAAAAAAGGCTTATTGAATTTTTTGCAAATTGACACTGCCCCTTCCTTTCAAACTCATATCTGGGAACATAATGCTAAAGACCTAGAAAATAAATACGCCATCGTGTTGCCCTTGATAGATAGTAAAGATTTTTTGACAGGAAGCCTAATAATGAAAACTGTCAAAATAATGTTTCTGAGAAACTAGTTGATAGTTTTACTAAATAAATACTTTCCCTTCAATAACATATATACTGTTATCAATTGATTTAAAGGCAAGACCTACTTTCCCCCTCCTCTTATGATTTTTTTCCCCATCAGCTGAAGAATGTTACATATTACACAAATTATTTGCATACACCTGTTTGGTAAGCAGTGTTGTGTGCCCAGTACAACTGCTTACAACAATACGTAGCATTTTTAAAGCTCCATTCAGTCATTTAATGCCAGGGATAGTTGTGTAATGGCATGTCCTTGGAGAGGAGCTGTTTGCAACACTTGGGGCTTGCCACCTTGCCCCCAACCTCTGCTGGAATTGAAAAACCTTGCAGTCTGCAAGTGGCTACCTAAGGTGGCGGGCCATTGGAGGGCTGTCTGTGGGCTTGTTTGGGGGGCAGAAGGTGATGATGATGATGGTTTTAAGGTTGTTTTAAACTTTCAGGAGGGCAGGGAACCGGAAGCCCTCAAGATGTCGGTGGTTTGGCCCTTGCTCAAAAAAACCATCACTTGATGCTGACTCCTTGGGCAGCTATTGCCCCCTCTCTATGGAATGGGTGGTTGCCAGCCAGCTGCAAGGACATCTAGATGCCGTCGGATTCCTGGACCCATGTCAGTCTGGCTTTCATCCTGGATATAACACTGAGACTGTGCTTGTGGTGTTGGTTGACAATCTTCGCTGTGTGATTGACAGGGGATATTGTACCCTCTTGATCCTTTTAGATCTTTCAACGGCCTTTGGTACAGTTGACCATGAAGTATTGTCAGTGAGGCTATATGACCTGGCAGGGGTTTGTGGTTCAACTCTAAAGTGGTTCTGTTCGTTCTTGTCGGGGAGGCTTCAGCAAGGGGTGATGAGTGATTGTTCTTCCCCCTTCCTCCTCTTTTGTAGGGTCCTGCAGAGTTCCATCCCATCTCCCCTCCTGTTCAATGTGTATCTAAGACCCCATGGTGAGATCTTGCGTAGATTTAGGTTGTGTTGTCTTTAAAATGCGGATGACACCCAAATCTACTTCGCCTTTTCATCCTACTCGGGCTCTGCAGTCTCGGCGCTTACCCAGTGCTACCGATTTCCTTTTGTCTATCCCCAGAAATGAGGCTGTTCGTTTGTTGAAGCAACGGACCTGGGATGTTGATGCGCACGGTGATAGAGCCGTGGCCTCTGTATCCTGAGCCTCCCCTTTTTATAAATTCTGGTTTCCAGGTTTTGGAGGGGCCCGTTATTTGCAAACCATGTCCAACGCAGTTTTTCAGAGGGGGTTTACAGCCCTCTGAATGCAGTGGTTTAGATCAGCTGTCCTTTTGGGTTGCTATTTGGGGGTTGCTTTTGCTGAACGAACCTGTGTCTGTGGAAGCAGACAGAAAGAAGATTTATGCCATTATTTGTTACAATGTCCACTTTATTTTAAGGATCGTCTAAACATGTATAAGGCACTAAATCTGGAGCACACATTGCCTTCACAGCAGCTTCTGGTATTCCTAATGAATGAGTCTAGGTACAGGGGTTCCAATTGTTGGGGGTGCTGTTAGAACACCATTGTCGTGGTTGGATCATTACCTTCTGAAAGCCCAGTTCTGCTCTGGGCTGTGGCCAGTCCAGCTCCTGGGTGACACTGCGCTTGACCAGCAGGAGGCAGGAATCAAAGAAACTGACTGCGCAACCCAGCTTCCTTCCTGCCTCTGTGCTGGCAGGAGCAGTTTCACTCTGCTCGGGAGAGCAGAGTTTCGATTAAAAAAAAAAAGATAAAAGAAAGAAGAGAAAGGAGTTAGGAAAGGGGAAAGGGGGCAAAGGAGTGCAGCCCCCGGGAGAGAGGCACCGGAGCGGCTAATCCCACGGCAGGAACCTGTGCTCCGCCCAGGCCTTCCTGTCCGCGCAGGCTCTCTCTCTCTTCTTTCCAGTCGCGGGTCCTGCGATCTGTCCCAGGACCCGAGACACCAGCGGCATCGGACTTTCCTCCTAGCGGCTCTACAGAGGAGTGGGTTCCCTTCCCCACTGCGAATCGGCGCGATCGGCCGCCATCTTTCCCACGAGACTCCAGCCCGGCAAACAGCCACGCTGCCGCAGCCCTAGCCACCAACCAGGCAGCCCAGATCCCGGCCCTCCTATGCCTTTGTCAGAGTGGTGGACTGGTTAAGTTGGTCTGTCCCCAGAGGCTAACGGGGTCTGACTGGCTTCCAGAATTCTCTGGGGGATTTACCTACTAACCTTAGCAGCTACTCTCTCGATAACTTGGTCAGTTTGTGGAATGACATCTTGACCATGGCCATTGATACGGTTGCACCCAGGTATTTGGTCCCACTGCTGTGGCAGCACAGGTCTCCCTGGTATACAGAGGACATGAGGCAGCTGAAGCGGGAGGGTACGTGGTTAAAGCGCAGGTGGCGTTCAACTCGCACTGATGTCGACTAATTGTGGCATTTTTAAAGTCCTATGCCACGGTTGTGATGGAAGCGAAGAATGCTTTCTTCTCCCATGTTTATAGCATCTGCAAAGTCTCGTCCAGAGCTGTTCTGGGTGGTGGAGGACCCTGGTTAATCCAGCCTGTCTGTCTGCACCTGGAAATGGAGTCATCTCCAATCTGGCTTCCACCCCCTTCACTCTACTGAAACTGCTCTCCCTAACATCACCAACTATGTTCTTGTGGCTAAATCTAATCACCTCTACTCCATTCTTGTCCTCCTTGACCTCTCTGCTGCCTTCGAACCTGTTGACCACTCACTCTTGCTGGATTCACTTCACTCCCTTGGCTTCCATGGCTCCGTCCTTGACTGGTTCTCCTCCTACATCTCTGACCGCTCCTTCAATGTGTCTCTTGCGAACTCCACCTCCCTTCCCCTCTCGGTTGGTGTTCCCCAAGGCTCTGTCCTTGGCCCTCTCCTCTTCTCTATCTACACCCGGTCCCTAAGCAAACTCATTGCCTCCAGTGGCTTCCAATATAAACTCTATGCTGATGACACTAAACTCTATCTCTCTACTCCCTCTCTCTCTCCTTCTATTCAAGCTCGCGTCACCAGCTGTGTCTCTGATATCTCTACCTGGATGTCTCAACGTCAACTCGAACTCAACATGGCTAAAACTGAACTCCTTATCTTCCCCCCTCATCCTTCCTCTCCGTCTTCCCTGTTGAGCCTTATCGACAGGGTCATCATCCTTGCCGTCCCACAAGCCTGTAACTTAGGCTTCATCTTTGACTCGCCCCTTTCTTTTAAACCCTACATCGACTGTGCTGCCAAATCCTGTTGCTTCTCTCTCTGGGCTGCTTGGCAGGAGGGGCGGGGTATACATTTAAAAAATAAATAATAAACATTTTCTCTCTGTCTCCTCTGCCAAAACCCTTGTTCACGCCCTGGTCATCTCTCGCCTCGATTACTGTAGCCTCCTTCTCATTGGCCTCCCCCACTCTCACCTTTCTCCCCTTATCTCCGTCCAAAACTCTGCTGCCAGGGTCATCCACCTCACTCGTTGCTTCGACCACGTGCAGCCCCATCTCTCCTCCCTTCACTGGCTCCCCCTTCCTGAACGAATCCTGCACAAGCTCCTAGTCTTCACCTATAAAGCTCTTCACAACCTTGCTCCCCCCACCTCTCTGCACTAATTTCCCTCCGTACTCCAGTCCGTGAACTCCGCTCCCCCACTGTTCCCTCTCTCGCCCTCCCCTGCTCCCCTAATGCTCATCTAATGCTCATTGAGATATTTTTGTTAACTACTTTGCAGTTAAAATTGCTCATATTCACCACAACTTGGATGCTGCTATTTTATCTGCAGAATTGGAGTTCGTGGTTATGGAAGCTTGGTCTTGTCCTGTTTGTTTGGTTCAGTTTCAGTCGATATTATACACTGTTGCGGGGGGAGGTGCTTGGAGAGATGAGGACAACCAGTTGCAAATTAGACCCTTGCCCATTCTGGTTGGTAGGGGTGGGACAACAGGGAGAATACCAGGTACCAGATGTACCGGTATCGGATCTCCCAGGTACCGGATTTACCGGTATCGGCATACTGGATTTTTAACATTGGCCGTGGTACTGGATTTTTTACATTGCGACTATTGACTTTAGTGGTCGCAATGTAAAAAATCCGGTACCGTGACCAAATCCGGTATGCCGGTCCATGTAAATATCAGATTTATCGGATTAAGCTGATACACCCAAATACCGGCAATATCAGATCTCGGAAGAACCGATATTCCCACCTCTACTGGTTGGTGAAAGCCAGCCGTGAGATATTGGGGCTGTTGCTGGATGGGGTTGTCAACGCCTCCCTTTGGGAGGGAAGGGTGTCAGACGCCCTTAATACTGTAGTTGTCCGGCCCCTGCTTAAGAAGCCATCTTTATATGCGAACTTCCCAGCCAGCTATTTGCCTATCTCTAATCTTCCCTTTTTAGGGAAGGTTATTGACTGCTTCAGGTTCATCTTGATGTTGTTGGATTCCTGGACCCATTTCAGTTAGGCTTACGTCCTGAGTATGGCATGGAGACTGTGCTTGTGGCCTTAGTTGATGACCTGTGCCTGGAGATTGGCAAGGGGAATTCTATCCTGTTGATCTTGTTAAATTTTTCAGCGGCCTTTGATACAGTTGATTACAAGGTGGTGTAGACAGGACTGCTCATCGTCTCTTCAGGGCCTCCCCAGTAGGGGTCCGCAGGGTTCTAGTCTGTCTCCCCCTTTTGTTCAACATGTATATGAGGCTGCTGGGCAAAGTAATTTGGAGGTTTGGGGTAAAGTGCCCTGCAGTCTCAGTGCTCACTCAATGCCTGGCTGCAGTCGGGGACTGGATGAGGATGAGCCGACTGAAGCTGAATCCAGACAAGACTGAGGTGATGGTTGCTGGCCTTGTGACCTGGAGGGGATTGGGATTCCATAACAAGACATTGCCCACCTCTGGTCAATCAGTTGCAGCCTTGGAGTACTTCTGGACCCCTTGTTGCATCTGATTGTCAGATTGCAGTGGTGGCCAGTAGTGTTTTCCCCCAATTTCATCTTTCTGAATTGAATCTGGCCACTGTCATCTCCATGCTGTCATCATTTCGAGGCTAGATTATTGAAATGCGCTCTATGTGGGGCTGCCCTTGATGACTGATTGGAAGCTGCAGCTGGTGCAGAATGCAGTGGCTTGCCTCCTTTTGGGGGTGGGGCGCTGGGAGTACATTACACCGGTGCTCCAAAGTCTGCACTGACTGCTTATAGCTTTCTGGGCACAATTCAGGATGCTAGTTTTGACCTTTATCCCATACGTTCTGGGCCCCACATAGCTGCAATGCTGCCCTGTGATCAGCCGGAAGTGCCTCCCTGTGGGTTCCACCTCTAAGCTGTAAATCATACAAGGGCTCACAGATAGGTGTTCTCAGTTGCTGCCCCATTGCTTTGGAACTCCTTTCCCCTGGAGGTTTGTTTGAGCCTGGGTTTCTTCTGGAGGTGGTGTAAGATTTTGGCAGGCATGGACAGGGGATTGGGGTGGTTTGGGGGTGGAGCTGTAGGGGGTTGAGTATGGGGGGAGGTGGTATTGAAGGGTTTGTGGAGGTGGGAGGGTTGGGTTTTTTAAAGTGTTTATATTTTTGTTTTGGTTTTTAATGGTTTTATGATTTGTGAGCTGCACTGACCTTCCAGAAAAGGGCAGCATATCAATTCAAATAAATAATACTCTGGCATTGACCCCAGAGTTCTGAAGGAACTCAAATATGAAATCACAGACCTACTGTTAGTAATTTGTATCCTGTCACTGAAATCTGCCACTGTACCCGAGGACTGGAGGGTGGCAAATGTAACCCTGATATTTAAAAAGGGATCCAGAGGCGATCCTGGAAACTACAGACCAGTAAGCTTGATGTCTGTGCCCGGCAAAATGGTGGAAACCATAATTAAGGACAGAATTACAGGGCATGTTGACAAATGGGGAAGAGTCAACACGGATTCAATAAAGGTAAGTCATGCCTCACTAACCTGTTGGAATTCTTTGAGGGTGTGAATAAGCATGTGGACAAGGGAGACCCAGTAGATATAGTGTACCTGGATTTGCAGAAAGCATTTGATAAGATCCCTCATGAGAGACTATTGAGAAAATTAAAAACTCATGGGATAGGAGATAGTGTCTTACAATGGATCAGAAACTGGTTGAAAGATAGAAAGCAAAGGGTAGGTCTAAACGGTCAGTTTTCACAATGGAGAGGTGCAAAAAGTGGTGTGCCTCAGGAATCTGTATTGGGATCAGTGCTGTTTAATGTATCCATTAATTATTTGGAAAAGGGTGTTAAGAGTGAGGTGATCAGATCTGCAGATGACACCAAGTTATTCAAGGTAGTTAAAACATGAGCAGACTGTGAGGAACTGCAATGGGATCTTACAACACTGGGTGCCTGGGCATCTAAATGGCAAATGAGATTTAATGTGGCCAAGGGCAAAGTGATGCACGTAGGGAAAAATAATCCAAGCTGTGCATACACAATACTGGGTACTAAGCTTGCAGTTACCACTCAGGAAAAGGATCTGGGAGTGGTTGTGGACATTACAGTGAAATCCACAGCGCAGTGCACAGCAGTGCTCAAAAAAGCAAACTGAATGTTAGGAATTATTCAGAAGGGGATAGAGAATAAAACTGAGGATGTCATAATATCTCTATACAAATCAATGGTGCGACTGCACCTCAAATATCGTGTGCAGTTCTGGTCGCCCGATCTCAAAAAAGACATAGCTGAACTAGAAAAGGTACAGAGAAGGGCAACAAAAATGATCAAGGGCATGGAAGGGCTTCCGTGTGAGGAGAGGCTTGGTAGGTTGAGGCTCTTCAGTTTGGAGAAGAGACAACTGAGAGGAGGTCTATAAAATCATGAGTGGTGTGGAACTAATAAACAATGAACAGTTATTTACCCTCTCAGCTAGTACTAGAACTAGGGGACACTCCATGAAACTCATGGGTGACAAGTTTGAAACAAATAAAAGAAAATATTTTTTCACTCCGCATATAATTGGGTTGTGGAATCTACTGCCAGAGGCTGTGGTAAGGGTCAGTACTATAGCTGAGTTTAAAAGAGGTTTGGACAAGTTTCTGGAAGATAGGTCCATTAGCAGATATTAGCCAGACAGGATCAGGCAACATGATGGGAGCTGGGGGAAAACAACAGGGAATGGATCCCCCATTGTGACCTGTTGGGTGCTTCTCCCAAGCCACAGTGATTGTCCACTGTCAGAGACAGGATGCTGGACTAGATGGACCATTGGTCTGACCCAGTATGGCACTTCTTATGTTCTTAGTGTTGTCAAGCTCTTTTTCTTACACATAGTACAGGATACAGGCCTTAGGCTTAAGAGGAGACTGGATTGACCTAAAATACAAGCTTACAATCCTTATGGACTGACTTAAAATACAAGCTTTTAATCCTTATGTAGTTCAAGTCACGTATCTGGAAGTCAAAATGAGTAAAGAACAGCGCCCAGTGGGGGTGCCTGGAGTTAGTAATGCGGGTGGTTTGCAAATAAACCAAGTTCTTATGATCCGTGATCACGGACACTGGAAACTCCGCCCCCTCTAGGTAATGGCGCCAAGCGGTAAAAGCAGCATGAATAGCCCTATCCAGGACAGTATAGTTCTGCTCTGCCCCGGAAAGTTGTCTGGAATAAAAAGCATAGGGGTGCAGATCCTCAGCTCCCGGGGCCTTTTGTAGAAGGCCTGCTCCCAGGGCAGTACTGGATGCGTCTGTCTCCACAACAAAGGCCCTGTTGGGGGTCGGGGTGTCGTAACAATGGTGCGTGCATAATGGCTTGCTTCAAGGACTCTAAAGGCCTGCGTCTGTTCCTCCGCCCACACATAACTTTGATTCTTGTGGAGTAGGTGAGTAAGGGGTACTGTGGAATGTGCATACTGGGGAATGTACTGCCGATAATAATTTGCGCTTCCCAAAAAGCATTGCAAAGATTTCACAGACCCCGGGGCAGGCCAATCCCGTATAGCTTGGACCTTAGTCATATCCATACTAATCCCTGTAGCCGAACAATAAACCCCAAGAAACTTACGGAGTCTAAATGGAACACACATTTAGACAACTTGTAGTATAGATGGTTCTGGCGGAGCTGCTCCAAACCCAACCCCGCATGGGTCACATGCTCTGCTTCCGTTTGGCAAAACATAAGGATATCATCCAGGTAAACAATAACAAAATGGTCCAGCAGGCCCCTATATCATTCATAAAATGTTGGAAAGCGGCCGGGGCGTTGGCCAGGCCGAAGGACATCACGGAGTACTCAAAATGCCTATAGCATGTTCTAAAGGCTGTCTTCCACTCGTCCCTTGCTAGTATTCTCACTAAGTTATACGCCCCTTGTAAATCTAGTTTGGTGAAAACTCGGGCGCCATGGAGCCTGTTCAGCAGCTCTGGAATGAGGGGCAAGGGGTATCTCTTTTTAACTGTGATCGAGTTCAAATCTTTTTTTGATACAAAAAATAGGGGGCACCTGTAGGGGATGAGGAGTGGCGAATGAAACCATTCTGCAAATTAGTCTCTGTATAGTCCTGCAACACCTGTAATTGTCTTTTAGGTAAAACTTGAATTTGAATCCTATAGGTTTGTTTACACCAGGGATGGGGACTCTGCAAGGGTGTAGATCCGCCCATGAGGGAGTTCGGTGTCTGGCAGAAGGTCAATAGGGCAATCATAGGGGCGATGAGGGGGAAGAAGAGCCGCCGCCAGCTTGCTGAACACGTCAGTGAACTGGGCATACTCCGGAGGTAACCCCCTCTTCTGCTCCACTATGGGGAAACCAACTTCACTTGCACCGATCTGTGCCCTGGAAAGCTCCAAGGGGCGGGGCACGATACAGTGCACACACTTGGGACTGCTAAACATCACTTGTTTCTTCTGCCAGTCAATTGCTGGGTTATGGAGCTGCAACCAGGGCAACCCCAACAGTACTGGAAACATGGGGGTGGCCACAACATCGAATTGGAGGTTTTCTACATGGTCCCCCAAAGCACCCTGCAATATCCGGGTCTGCCTAGTAATGGGGCCCGATATCAGGGGGGAACCATCAATGGCATGTACCAGTTCTGTCCTGTCCTGCAATTGTGTAGGAACATGGTACCGTGCTGTCCACTGTTGATCCAGGAAGTTACCTGATGCTCCCGAATCAATAAAGGCCTGCACTACTACGGAGACTGTTGGGGAAAGAGACAGGGTTAGTGAAACACACACATGGAGATGGCGAAGCTCTGTTTGCATCACTGAGCTCACCAAATGGGGGTTCCACCGGGAACTTAATGGGTGATCCCCTGTCCCACCCCGCAAGGGGCATTTCCCGATTCCTTATGTAAGTGGGTTAGTTGGGGGTACCCCCTGGTAAAGTGGCCTGACATCCCGCAGTAGAAACAGAGGCGCCCCTGTCACCTACGCTCTTTCTCCTCCACTGTCAAAGGTCCCCGAGAGGCCCCCAACTGCATAGGTTCTGGCTCATCTGGGTTAGCCACGTTATTAGCTCCACCTATAGGGCCTACCAGTCTAACACTAGGGGCACGTCCCCACTCCTGCTTCCTCTCCCGATGCCTTTCAGACAGGCGTTCATCAATTTGCATGGTGAGGGTAACTAATTTATTCCAAGAGTCCGGCATTGTGGTTAAGGACAACTGGTCTTTTATCTCCTTGCATAACCCCTTCCGGTAATGTGCCTGCAACACCGCGTCTGGCCAGGACAGGTCAATGGCGAGCTGCTGGAATCGGGTTACATATTCCAACAGCGGCCCCTTCCCCTGTTTCAAGCACAGGATCGCCAACTCAGCTTCCACCACCTGGTGTGGATAGTCGAAGAGGAAGGTGGACTCCTGCACAAACTCCCGATAATTCCCAAGCACCGCCTTCTTGCCCGTAAGCAGAGGCGTAGCCCACTCTAAAGCCATTCCTTCTAGGTGACTAATTACAAAAGCAACCTTCAATCTATCGTTGCTATATGCCTGCAGCTGCACGCTAAACACGAAATTCACACAGGGCTAGCAATCCCTGGAATTGCCTCTGATCTCCTGCGTACCTACCCACTTTAATGTCATGCAGGGGCAAGCCTCTTGCATGCGGGGTGGGGAAAGTTACTACCGGGGCTACAGGTATGGCCTGGGGAATGACTGTAACAGCTGCTGCCAATTGGTCCTGATGCCCACGCACCTCATGTAGTTCCAGGGCCATGGCCTGCATAGCCCGAGTAAGTTCAGCCAACTCGCTTTCCTAGGGCCCAGCTCAGGCTGCGGGGAGGGGATACATTTTAGGGAATAGATGCTGGTGATACTGTTGGGAATATGGAATAGCAAGGGGAAACAGGACTGAAGGAGGGGGCACACGACACAAGTACACAAATCCCGCTCACAGATGCACACTAGTAGTGTTAAAGGAGCCCTCAGTATGGTGTATCGCTGTGGGGTCAATTGTATGCTAAAAGGCACCTGACCCAGCCACCATTCATCAGGGGGCCCACTGGAGATGTCACACCCTGGATTATAATGATCCTCCACACACACAGGACCCAGGAGGGGAAACAAGTGAGGAGGGGGTAGGGGCCCCAGACCCTGGCAACCCCCAAGGGGAGCGGGGAGGGATTAGGGCAATCACACACAGGAAGGCACGAAAGGTCAACAGCATGGAAGACAGAAGCACACACCACTTGAACACAATCACTCACCACACGCAGCACTTGTCACATAGGAACAGGGAACGGGAAGGGATTCTAGCAAACCACAGGTTCTTCAAATACCAATGCATGCGCCAGATCACAGGAACCAAGAAGCTCGGATCACCAGCAAGGAGAGAGCCCAATGGCCCTCCTTTTATGTGCCTTGCTTCAGACCCCGCCCTGCAGCTGTCTCTCATCAGGTAATCGCTGGCCCAGCAGACTGAAAACAGGGAAAGGCTCTACAGACACAGGTACTGGGGTTCTAGAGAGCGCGACCTCCTGGACACCCTGAGCCGTTCCCTCCTCCACTGTCCCTGCGGGCCCCGCCCCCTCCATACCCTGACAGTCCCATCTCTTGTTGAACGTGTACATGCAGTCACTCGGCGAGGTCGTGAGACCATATGGGGTGTGGTGTCATCGGTATGCTGATGACACCCAGCTCTGCCTCTCTTTTTCATCCAACCCAGACCCAGCAGTCTCGGTGCTTACTCGATGTCTGGCGGCTGTGGGGGATTGGATGAGGGCCAGCCGTCTGAAACAAAATCTTGACAAGACATAGTTGATGTTGGTGGGGAGGGTGGTGGGTGCGACATCCCCCATCATTGATGGGGTTTGTCCCCCGCTGGTGTCTCAGGTTCAGAGTCTGGGGGTACTCCTTGATCTGCAGCTTCGCCTGGATTTCCATGTTGAGGCTGTGGCGAGGAGTGCTTTTTGCCAATTACATCTGGTGCGACGGCATTGGCCGTATGTCTGACTCCGACCTGGCCACTGTCATCCGTGCCTTCATCACCTCAAGATTAGACTATTGTAACACGCTCTACGTAGGGGTACCTTTGGTGACAGTCTGGAGACTGCAGCTGGTGCAGAATAAGGTGACCCGTTTCCTTACTGGGACGGGTCGCCGTGAGCACATTACACCAGTGCTCCGAGGTCTGCACTGGCTGCCGATAGTTTTCTGGGCCCGATTCAAAGTGTTGGTGCTTACCTGTAAAACCCTATATGGTCTGGACCCCCCCTATCTGTGAGACCGCCTCACTCTCCATGCCCTGGATTGACCCCTGTGGTCTTCCGGGAGCGCCCTTCTTGATGTCTCCTGGGTGGTGCAGGGGGCTACAACGGAGAGGGGTTCTCTGTGGCGGTGCCCAGGCTGTGGAACTCGCTTCCGGTGGAGGCCCGGGTGGCCCCGGACCTTGCCTCATTTCGACGACCGTGTAAGACCTGGCTATTCCACCAGGCCTTTGATGAGGGTGGGTGGGAGGGGAGGATGGGGTTTTTATTCTTTTATTCTTATTTTTATGCCTCCCTTTTATATGTTTTATGTATATTTTAAAATATTTTAACTTTTGTAAGTCGGCTTGAGCTGCCTAGGCAGGAGAGGCAGCGTATAAATAATGAAAATAAATAAATAAATGCCCCTTAATTCAGTTTTTCAGGGCTTGGGGGTAGGAACTGAATGTAGGGGCCAGATGCAGGAGCTGAAAAGGGGCCACAGACATACTTGCCATGGGCTGCTTTTGGCCTCCAAGCCTGAGGTTCCCCATCCCTGGTGTAAAGAAACCTATAGGATTCAAATTCAAGTTTTACCTAAAAGACGATTCATGATCTGGCTTACATCTGTCTCCCGTGGGTGACTCACGCTCTGGGTGACTTGTATGAGGCTAAGGAGAGTTTAGGGAATGTCCTTATCTTAGGACAGGTGGTTATACTTCATGGCCGTAGGTAGCACGCAGCAAGATTGTCTAAGTCCGTTCATGGACAGACACCTGGCTGAAGGGATTTACACACAGGTTTTGGCATACGGACGGGCCTCTTAAAAGATACTACAGCACAAACTATATTTAACAACACCGAAGGGCGGTGTATGTGTAAGAACACTTTCCTTGCCACCAAGCCAGCACTTGAACTGTACATATCGACCAAAAATTTCATTTAAATTCCCATCTTCTGACTTACTCATGTGCTGGTTCAGTCAAGCTGGTGATGTGTGTCTGGTGTCTCAGTGCTTATCAGTGTTTAGCACCAAACAGCTGGTCAGTGGTCAGCGGCGAGAGCCAGGCAGGCAAGGGAAGTCTGCTCAGCTGCCCTTAAGCGATAACCACTGCTCAGCTGTTTAGCACTGAACCTTGCAGATCAGCAGTGGCAGCTGTCAGCTCTGTCATCCAGTTAACCAGCATGTGCTTACGTCCCCATCAGCCTGTTGGTTTACTGGAATTTGTATGACGATGCAAGGTTTGCTGCAACTGTGTCTTATTAGTGCACTCTTTTGTTTAGTGGTGTTTTATAATCTACTCAGTCACAATCAAGTCTAGCTTTAGGCCAGAAGGAGTATGATGGTTTCAAAGTGTTCCTGGGTGGATGGCCGTCCGTCACTTACTGTGTGAGAGAACTTGGCGTGATTGGCTGTTTCTGGTTAGGAAAATCCCATAACTGGAAATAGATACTGAAGCAATGCTTTATGGGGAAGAATGCACGGCACCTGCCAGCACTATTTCTGGCTTGAGACAGTGAGTAATCAGGCTCTCACTTTCATAACCACTTAGCCTCTTTCCCTTTTTATCCTTTCTCCTCTCCCTTTGGAGCCTTGCATATGGCTGTTAAAGTATTTAGAACCTCCTTTTTAGTGTTAAAATCTCTAACTCTTTTATTAATACGTGCTGGAGCAAAACTTTCCAAGAGCACATTGGAACTTTTCTTGTCATGATGAGGAGACAGGGAGAACTTGCCAGCACACTGATTACCTTTATTTATTGTTTCATTTCCTTTCTGTGGGAGATCATGATTTCTCATATCTGATGTAATAACATCCACAGTGTTATTTTTGGCAGCTTGGTGTCCATTTTATTTTGGTCTTATGCCGCGTGAAATAATTTCATTGTGGTTCAATACAAGTGGTGTAGACGCTTTGAGGTTGTTTTTTTTGGTCTTTTTTTTAAAAGAAGAGTGCAATGCTGGCTTAATTTTTCGATGCTTGGACTCAAAAAGTGATAGGAATTCTTTCCCTTACTCTTTTTCTGAAATGCAACCCTTGTTTTCTCCCTCTCATTTCACACCTATGTCTGGTTTTGAAAATATTTCCCTCTGAAATATTGTATCATGTCTCGTAGGTGGCAGCTTAAAGTCTGAAAATGGAGTCCAGATTTAAGAACTCTATGCGCCAGTTTAGAAATACAGAGGTGAATAGGTTGAGTTTAGAGCAAATTATTAAAATCTTTTGGGAGGTCATTCAGTTCAGGAGCATTATAGAATCAAATAAAGGAATATACTTTATTATTTTCATTAGGACTAAAAAAGAGGGATTTTTGAGCCATTTTACCTAACATCATTTTTTCCCTTTAAAAACAGTAGTTTAGAACATTGACAAGCAGGGTTGCCACCTATGTATATTTTTCCAGGCCACTTACAAAACATACATGTTGCAGGGCCTGCATTGGCACCTATGGCACCAATGCCTAAACGGCTTGGGCCCTGCTTATCTGCGAGACTGCCTCAGGCCCCGGGTCATTTTGTGGCCCTTGCGGTCGACTGGGGGTGCCCGACTCAAAGTCCCCTGGGTATCCCAGGTGGTGACGGCAGAGAGGGTCGTTCTCAGTGACCACACCTTGGCTGTGGAACTCCCTCCCGATGGAGGCCCATCTATCCCAGACCTCCCCTCTTTCCAAAGATATTGTAAGACCTGATTGTTCCGCCGGGCCTTTGAGGAGGGGGTGGGGGGATTAGGGGGAGGGTTTTTCTGCCTTTTAGCTTTTCTGTCTTTGGCATTTTAATATTTTAAAATATTTTTAGTATTTTAAATGGATTTTATAGTTTTTGATTGTGTTTGCCGCCCCGAGCTGCCAATGTGCAGGAGGGTGCGGGATATAAATATTTGTAATAATAATAACAATAATAATAATATATTGCATAAATGGCCTGGAAAAACTATTGACAAGCTGTGCTATTATGTTTAAAGGGCAGGGGAGAAACTGCATCCAGTTTAATAAATAGTGTCGAGAGGAAAACAGTTAAATAAAAGGATATTTCACTGTCTCAAGTATTTCGTCCTTTCTCAAGGATTCAAAGACCATTCAAAAGTTAAAAGTGAAGATCAGAAAACTTGGAGAGTTGAAGCATGTGATGAGTCAGAGGCAGGTTGATAAAGTGAAAGTAAGAGAGAAATCTATTGTTGAAACTTCAAAATGCTGGCTATTATGCATTAGGGAAGACCTACATTGTATTCCCCAAGTGGCTGAAGCTTTCAGTAACATTTCCAATTACTATAAAAACTTTCTGTAAATCCAGGCTAATTTTAAACATGTATGTGTAACTAGTATGTAAGTGTAAAGATGTACTTATGTCCGGCCCTTGCAGAGATCTGTTTGGTAGTAAAACTGATAGGATGAAACTAGTATGTATGCAGCCTGTGGTTGATGTGGAATCCTTTTCTTTGAGTAGGAGGAAGATTAACCTCTGCACAGATTCTTCAGTATTTTCCCACTGCTCCTGCACACCTGGGTGGAAGTTGCTTCTGCTGTTGGTTCAGCTGAAGGCTAATACAACTCAGCCACCCTGCTGTTCAGAGATGATTTCTTCTGTCACACTTGATGAAGATGCTGTTACCTGATCTCTAGTGTCCTTTTTGGACAGAGTTCCTGGCAAGGACTGGCACAAACTCGGTCTAAATAGACACTTCTTTCTTTCTGGCAAAGAAGGAAGAGAGTCAGCTTCCCATTTTCTGTGGTTTTGTACAGACAATGTATAAACAAAATCCTGAGATACTTTTTCAGTCAGGGCTCTTTCCCTTTGGAGGGGAGCCACAACTACATATGTCCACCAGAACACGCTTCCCCAAATGCCAGTGAGAACTCTTACCAGAATACCCAGTGCCGAGTCTGTTATGTGGCCTTCAGAGTGTTTGAATTACTAGTGCTTCCCTGTAAGGCTGCTTTGAGGAAGGGCGGGGTATAAAATTGAATAAATAAATAAAATGTGTACTTCTAATCAACCATGCTTAGCTAATTTTCATTCATCTCTTGGTTGATTCATACAAAATACTTCCATGAGATTTTTTTCTTTTCTTTTGCATGTGTTAGGGCTAGGTCAGGGGCCCCGCCGCGCCCGCCAGAGGGGCTTGCCTCCCAGCTCCCGCCCCGATCTCCGGACCTAGTGTGGTGAGGGAAAAGTCCCCGTCGCATCCTGTTGCTAGGGCAACCGGCCCTGCAGCGCCTGATGCCGCGCCGCGTCCTCCAGCGGCGCAGGGGGTGGGGCCGTACTTACAGTCGTTGCGCCGCTCCGCTTAGAGTACGCCAGGGGGGCGTGCCTTTCCCTTCTTAAACAGGTGCAGGAGATGTCCTGTCGCCGGTAATCGGAATGAGAAGCTGGCCCCTAAGCTAAGTGTTGTGTTTACTGTTTGACTATTGTTGTGCGTGAGAGATATTGGTGTAGAACCATGTGGGCGTGGGTGGTGCTTGTGCTTACATAGGGTGTGTGTGTGTGTGTTGTTTGTTCCTGTTCCCTTGACCCTGGTAAACTTGGAGGCTGTTTGTGTGGGTGAGACGAGTGTGAGTGTGCAAGTCCTATCCCTTCCCCTGTCCCGGGTCCCCTCCCCTCTCTGGTGTGTGTGGCCTTCTACCCTTCCTGTCCACCCGGGCCCTATTTCCCCCATATCCCTGCACTTCTTGCGCACCGTGCAACTCGTCCCGTAACCTTCCGTGTGCGTGGGTGTGTGTGACCCTGTGGCGGGCAGGGCCCAGCCTGGCCTCAACCTTCTTCTCTGTGCCCAATGATGATAAAGGCCCTGTCTCTTTGAGACATATAGGGCTGCAATACTATCCTGATGGGCAATTTCCCCTTCCCTTGTGGTGACAGAGCACGTGCAACTGTGTTGGACACGAGTGGGCAGAGTCGTGTATGGAACCCTTTCCCCTGTCCCCACTGACAGCATGGTGGGTACCTTCCCATAGTTGTCATCTTCTATTAGTCATCTAACATGGTTGCTGATGATGAGACTGGATGGAATGATTCCATTCCTCTCTTCTCTTAGCTATGACTACGGTGTCCTGTAACTTTAAATTTTTTTTGTCAGGTCTTCTTCAAAAATATCAGTTTATGTCTTTCATGGGTGACTTCTCCTTTCTCTTACTTGCTTTCTTCCACTGGGCAGTCTCACTAATGGGAGTGTATTGTTGATGATGATAAGCCTCCTAACTGTAAGAACCACTGGGCAATGGAATAAGTTGGCCAGGGCGGTTGCAGCATCTCCCTCTTTGAATGTTTTAAAACCTGGCTAGACAAGTATGTGTCTGTGATGCTGTAGGCTGAGCATATCCTGCCTCGGAGAAGGGTTGGAGTAGATGATACTTGCGGTTCCTTCCAACCCTACAAGTCTATGTTACCTAGAGCTTGCAGACAGATAAAGAGTGTTCCCTCAATGATGAACATGCTAGAAGGTTGTTGAAGTACAGGTAGATCTGGTACTCAAAAAGGTATGGAGAAGGGCAACAAAAATGATCAAGGGTATAGAATGGCTCAATAGGTTGGGGCTCTTCAGCTTGGAGAAGAGACAACTGAGAGAGGATATGACAGAAGCTTATAAAATCATGAGTGGTATGAAACAAATAAATAAGGAGGAGTTATTTACCATGTACTAGAACTAGGGGACATGCCATGAAACGATTATTATTTAATGTTTTTAATACCCCGCCCCTCCTGCCTCAGGCAGCTTGGGGTGACTCACAATACAAACATCAATAAAACAACATTACAATAAAATATAACATTATTATAGTAAAATATAAGTAAAAGAACCCATCTCCCCCCAACCCACACACCCTCCCCATTTCCTTCTCTGAAAGCCTGGTGGAACAATAAGGTCTTACATAGCCGCTGGAAGGTGAGCAGATCTGAGCACAGGCAGGCCTCCTCTGGGAGGGAGTTCTACAGCAACGGCCTGGCAACCAAGAACACCCTCCTCATAGTGGTCAACTGCCAACGATGCGGGACCTCAAGGAGAGCGCTTCCGGTAGCCCGCTGAGGCTAACTTAGGGCCTGGGGAATGAGGTGATCCTTCAGATAAGTGGGACCCAGACTGTGTAGGGCTTTAAAGGTTAAAACCAGCACCTTCAATCGGACCAGGAAGACTATTGACAGCCAGTGCAGTGCGCACACAACTGGAGTTAAATGGTCACGCTGGCCCGTCCCCATAAGGAGACGGGCTGCTGCATTCTGTACTAGCTGCCGCCTCTGGACCATCACCATGGGCAACCCCATGTAGAGCACATTACAGTAGTCTAGTCTCGAGGTAATGAAAGCATGGATGATGGTGGCAAGATCAGAATTAGAAATATAGGGCCGGAGCCTTCTAACCAGATGTAATTGGCAGAAGGCTTCCCCAGCCACAGCCAGCACTTGAGCATCCAAGTGCAACTGCAGATTTAGGAGCAGCCCAGGCTCCAGTCCTGAGAAACCACAGGAGGGCGAACCCCATCTATGATGGGCGTCCCTCCCCCCAACCCCCAGGTCACCGCCCCCACTAACCAGCATCACCTCCATCTTGTCAAGATTCAGTTTGTCGACTTACCCTCATCCAGTCCCCCACAGCTGCCAGACACTAACTGGCAGCAGATTTAAAACAAATAAAAGAAAGTGTTTTTCACTCAACGTACTAACTTGTGGAACTTGTTGCCAGAGGATGTGGTCATGGCCAGTAGTATAGCTTGGTTTAAAAAAGGATTGGATAAGTTCCTGGAGGGTAGGTCCATTACTGGCTATTGGGGGGGATATAACCTCTGACTGTCGGGAGCTTAAAGTGAACAGCAGGGAATGGATCATTCCATTGGGTACTCCTTCTAAGCAACGAAGAATGGCCATTGTAGGAGAAATGTTGTTAAGCTCGATGGACTAGATAAATGCCTGACCCAGACATTTCTTATGTTCTTATTTGCTGGGATACTGTAAGCTTGTCTTTGCCACCATCTGTACTTTCATCATTACTCTAGGGGAAAGTGCAGCCTGAATTATTATTATTATTATTATTATTTATTGTTATGAATTTAAATTCCTGAGCTCTTCCCACAGTTGCTCTGTTTTTATTACAAGTAATAAAAACAGCGACAATAAAACAATAATAAAATTCATATAATAAAACTCCCACCCTCACCCCAAAAACCCATGACCCCAGCCCTCACCACCCAAAATCTCCCAACCAACCTCTATTCCCACCCACCAAATGCTGTTTCAAATAAAAGTTTTGCACTGCCTATAGAAGATGCTTAGCCCCAGGCTCAAGCAAACCTCTTGGGGAAGGGAGTTCCACAAAACTGGGGCTGCAACCGAGAATGCCTTCCTGTAGACAAGGATAGTAGATGAAACCTGCAAGAGGGCGCTCCTGGCCGACTGTAGGGGCCACAATGGAACATGGTAGGACAGGCGGTCTTTCAGATATATGGTAGCCAGTCCAGACTTCAGAAAACCAGTGTAATGTGCTCCTGGCGACCCGTCCCCAAAAGGAACCAAGCCGTTGCATTCTTTACCAGCTACAGCTTTCAAACAGTCATCACGGGCAGCCCCACGTAGAGTACTTTGCACTTGTAGTCTAGCCTTGAGGTGATGAAAGCATGGATGACAATGGCCAGATCTGAGTCAGAGAGAAAACACTGCAGCCTTCTCACCAAATAGAGTTGGTGAAAAGCACTTCTAGCCACTGCTGCAACCTGATGTTCCAGACAGTGAGAGATCCAAAAGAACTCCAAGGTTGCAGACCTGATTGACCAGAAGGGGCTGGACCCCATCAATAACAGGAGTCCCAATCCTCTCCAAGTCACAAGGCCAGCCAACCATCATCACTTCACTCTTGTTAGGATTCAGCTTCAGTTGGCTCACCCTCATCCAGTTCCCAACTGCAGCCAGGCGTTGTGTAAGCACCAAGACTGCGAGACCTGGGTTGGATAAAAAAGAGAGGTAGAGCTGAGAGTCATCAGCATATTGATGATGCCTCACCCCAGACCTCCAAATTACTTCTCCCAGGGGCCTCGGATACACATTGAAGAAGAGGGGAGACATAATAGAATACTGTGGGACTCCACAGTGGAGGTCCGAAGGGGATGATGAGCAATGGCCCATCACCATGCGCTGGGATCTTCCTGACAAGAAAGGACGGAACCACTGAAGAGCAGTACTGTGCACCCCCACCAGGTCCGCACAGTCATGCCAAAAACACCTCATGATCAACTGTATCAAAGGCCACTGAAAGTTCTAACAAGATCAACAAGGTAGAACTCCCCTTGTCCATTTCAAGGCGCAGATCATTGACCAAGGCTATAAGCACAGTCTCAGTGCTATACCTAGGCTGAAAGCCTGACTGAAACAGGCCCAGGAATCCAATAGCAATCGAGATGAGTCTGGAGCTGTCGGGCAACCACCCATTCAATAACCTCTAAAAAGAGGAGAATAATTGACTGAGGAGTCAGCGTCCAAAGATGGTTTCTTACACAGGGACCAGCCACTGCAGTTTTAACAGTGTCCGACACCCTCTCCTCCCATAGGGATGCATTGACAAACCCAGCCAACAACGACTCCAAAGGCTCCTGGCTAGCTTATCTAGTTCACAACTAATTGCCCTCGCTACTCCAAGCACCTCCTCCGCATCGGTAGGTGATACCAATTGAAACTGATCCAAATAAACAGGAGAACAATGAGTTTCCACAACCTCAAACTCTGACTCTGAAGTTGAAATGGCAGCACCCAAGTCGTGGTGAATATGAATGATTTTGTCTGTAAAAAATAGTTAGTAAAAATGTCACAGTGGGCATTTTAGATGACTCCATTTCCTGGCAGGTCCTTCACCACCTGGAACAACTCCATTGGACGAGACTTTGCAGGTGTTATGATAGTGGCGAAGAAAGTATTCTTCTCCGCCATTAGAACAAGAAGAGGGGGTCCCAACCTCTGGCTCTGCTCCTGCAGGCAGGCCCCTCTCTTGGCTTTCTGGGGGTGATTTCAGCTGCCAAAGAAGTGTGATGGTGGCCTGGGGAGGGGGTGGGGTGATGCATGGACATACGTTTGCATATTCCCGCCTCCATGCTGCTTGCAGAGCCCTGCCCACCAGCTGAAGGGCAGCCATGGTGGCCAATGATGGCCGGCATGGCGCCCATTTCCTGTCTCCGCTCCAGACTGCGGTTGAGTGAACCAGGCTATCAGACGTGATAGCCTGCTTTACTCCGGGCCCAGCGGCTTGCTCCTGAGTGTGGTGGAGCTTAGCCCAGGTTGTGACTTGGGGATTTCCCTAACTCACAGCCTGGGATAAACTCCAAAACGGTCGGGAGTCAGACCATGGTAACATCTGGTGGCTGTTTTTAAATGGGATGGTGGCACGTTGGTGCAAGGCTGCCTTCAACCTCAGCAATCCTTGTGGCCTGAAGCCTTCTCCCTGGTGTCCCCAAGCTCTTTGCTTAATTTTTTGTACTGTCTAAGACTTACCCCAGCTGGCCTGCAGTTTCTTGCCATGTCCAGCTGACTTCTTAGCCCTTGGCTCCCTTAAAGGACCCAGATGCTTGCTTCTTCCTGGATAGCTTCCCTAGAGGGCTACTCCCTGCAAGCACTTATCCAACTCTCCCCACACCTAGCCTAATCCCTCAAGCACTTAGGATCAACCTGATACATATTCACTAAGACTAAACCTAGGCCTTGTTTGTTTTGTCAGTACTCAAATACGCACAGAAAATGTTTGGTATTTCCTACTGATAAAAAAATAAAAGACTCGCTCATGGAAAAGTCTGTGCCAGCTCTTAAATTAAATTCAGGTTTAAAGTGCTTGTTATGATATGCCTCATCAAGCTTGCCTGATTTCCCTAATCGCATTACACAGGTGCATACTTTTCTGCATGTACAGAGATGAAACCACTGAATAATGAGGAATATTTTTGTTTGATAACTTCTTATAGTTTAAGAAACACAAACAACTGGCATGTTCCTTGTCTTCAGTCATTCAGGCTTTGGATACTGCTGACATGCAAGGCTTGTGTCTTGCACACTTGCATCTCAAAAAAATAAATAAATGTTTGACACAGGTAAAAACACTTAATATTAAAGCCATGGATGATCATCTTTGGGGTGGAATGTTTTTTCTTCTTTTTGTGAATGATACAGGAAGAGATGATATGAGTGTTTACTCCTACAATTTGACCATGGCCATATCACTGATCCCAACAAAGAAAATGGAGGTATATGTGCATCCGCTTGCTGTGTCCCTCTCCAGCACCCAAACTTTCTTCCTGCTGTAGGGAGTTTATTTATTTATTATTTATTTATTTTATAGATTTCTACCCCGCCCCTCCTGCCATGCAGCTCGGGGCGGCTTCCAACATTAAAATCATACAATAAAACCAATTAAAATTCACATAAATATTATAAAAATATGAAAACAGGGCTAAAATACAGTATAAAACCAAAATAGGTGGGGGAACTAAAACATCCCCCTACCCCTCCCTCCCAAAGGCCTGGGCGAACAGCCAGGTCTTACAACTTCGCCGGAATGTTAATAGGCTAGGGGCCAGGCGAGCTTCCTCCGGAAGGGAGTTCCAAAGCCGCAGCCCTACCACCGAGAATGCCCTCTCCATCGTGGCCCCCCGCTTAACACGGGGGACCTCCAGGAAGGCACCCCCGGCGGACCGCAGGAGCTGCTCTGGGGCGCGGAGGGCGAGGCAGTCCCTAAGGTATGAGGGGCCGAGACCGTGTAGGGCTTTATAGATCATCACCAACACCTTGAACCTGGCTCGGCACGCTATCGGCAGCCAGTGCAGAGCTCGGAGCACCGGTGTAATATGCTCCCGGCGGCCCGTCCCCGTAAGAAGACGAGCCGCCGCATTCTGCACCAGCTGCAGCCTCCGAGCCAAGAACAAGGGAAGCCCCACGTAGAGCGCGTTGCAGTAGTCGAGCCTCGAGGTGACGAAGGCATGGATGAGGGAGGCCAGGTCCGGGCCAGAGACATACGGACGCAGCCTACGTACCAGATAAAGCTGGCGGAAGGCAGCCTTAGCGACTGCCTCCACCTGCCGCTCCAGCCGCAGGTCTGCGTCCAATATGACCCCCAGACTCCGGACCTGCTGAGCTACAGGGGGGCAAACCCCCCCAACCAGGGGGGCCACCACCCCCTTCGCCCTCCCCACCACCATCACCTCCGTCTTATCTGGGTTGAGCTTCAGTCTGCTCAGCCGCATCCAATCCGCCACGGCCTCCAAACATTGGGATAGCACCGAGATAGCAGGGTCTGGGTCAGTAGAAAAGGAGAGGTACAGCTGAGTATCATCAGCATACTGGTGACATCGCACCCCGAACCCTCTCACGACCTCCCCCAAGGGCTGCATATAGATGTTAAATAATAATGGAGACAAGATCGATCCCTGCGGAACGCCACACGGTAAGGCGCGGGGGCTCGATGTTTCCTCCCCCAACACCACCCGCTGGCTCCTCCCCGAGAGGAATGAACGGAACCATTCAAGAACAGTCCCGTCCAGACCCCCCCGGTCACGCAGTCGTCTCAACAGCAGCCCATGGTCCACGGTGTCAAAAGCGGCCGAGAGATCGAGCAGGATGAGAAATGTCGAACATCCCGCATCCATCTCCCGGCGGAGGTCGTCTACCAAGGCCACCAACGCCGTCTCGGTGCCATAGCCGGGGCGGAACCCAGATTGAAAAGGGTCTAGGAAGCCGATACTATCCAGATGCACCTGGAGCTGGAGCGCCACTGCCCGCTCAATAACCTTCCCTAAAAAGGGAAGGTTAGAGACCGGTCGGAAGCTGGCGAGCGCATCCACGTCCAAAGATGTTTTTTTTCAGCAGGGGGCGCACCACAGCCTCTTTAAGGCAGGGCAGCAACCTCCCCTGCCGAACGGACGCGTTCACTACCCTCGCCAGCACCGTCCCCAACGTCTCCCTGGAAGCTTTTACTAACCAGGACGGGCACGGATCAAGTTCACAACACGTGGCCCTCACAGACGCCAGGACACCCACCGCATCGGCCGGCATCACTTCCCGAAACTCTCCCCACGAAGCTGGACCAGACGGGACCTCCATCCCCCCGCGCTCCTCCCCTACTGCCATCAATCCAGCGTCCAGAGTTCAGAGCCCACAAGTCCCCTGCCCTCCAAGTGGTCCCCAACGGCACTACACTACTCTTTTGTCTTGTCTTCCCAGGTCATTGGTCTTTTCCCGAGTCAGCCTGACCACTCGCATTCTGAACTAGCACTAGCTGCCTATGCTGTAGCCTGTTATATTTGCCCCAGCACAGCAATTCCCCATTAGGACCCAGAAGCCATTCCAATGGGTTATAGCAATGGGTTTAATAATCCTCTTAAAGATATGGGGTGCAGTTCAGCTCCCATTGAACTCAATGGCTAAACTCCCATTGACTTTTATGGAGCTGGATTGCTTTCATGGTGTCTTGTTCAGGATAGTTACACATGCATGTCTAAAGAATCACAATGTTTTAGCAATTAGAAAGGAAAAGACCCATTGGATCACGTAGTCTATCTTCCGCTAAGTTGTTGAGCTGCTTTCCTTGGGTAACAAATTTCTCAGTAATTAGGAAATGATCCCAATCAGTGCACACTTCTCTTAAAAATCCATTTGAGTGTTGGCTTTTCTTGGGGCATGACTCGAGGATCAGAACACCCTTCCAATCCAAGGAGAAACCAGGCTTTGACTGGAGAATATTGTTAACTCATAATTTTAATGAACAGATGTGTGACTTAAAGATGAAAATTGATCTGTCTAGGTGTTTGAAGGAAATTCTAACTTGGGGATACATGGAAATATCAAATTCAGGATAAGGATCAAATCAGGGATAAAGTTAAGTTTAGGGTGTTGGGAATAAAATATACTTAAGGTGAGTTCCTGATATCTGTTTGTTTGCAACACATTTTCTGTTCAATTGTGACGAAGATCGTCATAAAAATCTCAAGATCATTTGTGAAATAATAGAGTAATTTTTTTAAAAAAGGGAACTGTCTTTACAAAGTGTAATTTTGAAGTGTTTTTGAGAACAATTTAATGTTTTTTTTTCTTTGCTCTTTTGAAGATCAAAATTAACATCCGACGCAGAGAAGGAATCGGTCATGATGTTTGGGAGAAATCTGCGGCAGTTGCTTCTTGCAAGTCCTGTGAGAGGGCGAACTTTGATGGGAGTGGACCCTGGCTACAAGCATGGCTGCAAGCTGGCAATTATTTCACCCACCAGTAAGTTTATATTCCAAACTTTCCTCCAGCTTTTAAAACAAGCTAGAGAATTTGCTAACCACTGCCCCATGAGGAAATTCCTACATAGTCAAGGCCCATTCACATGCACACTATCCCTAATCAAGATAGGGTTGCTTACCCTGGGGTGACTGGCCTTTTTCCTGCAAACTTCCACAGAAGTACCAGGCGTACACTCCAGGGAAACTTGGGGAGTAAAGGCTGTGAACACCAAGATATATTTTGTCTCAACGTGCCCTGAGTAGATGTTTGAAGATCCACAGATTTTGGCACTGAGCATTCTCTGCCCCCAAGGAGCTATGGCGCATTTGATGATAAGCAACAATGTCAATGGTGCCAGTGTGTGGCTTTGTGATGTGAACGCCAGCCAAATTGATCAACTTGCTTCACTTTCTTCAGGCAATGCCGTCCGTGTCCATTACGGAATTGTAAATAAAACACATTATAAAATAGTGGTGACTCATAACAAAGTTTTTCCATATGAATTGATGCTGCAAGTTTAGCAGTTCAGCGGGAGGGGGCCATTTGGGTATTCCCGTTTCTAACTGCATGGCTTTGTTTTGAATTGTTCCAGGTCAGATACTACATACTGATGTTGTGTACTTGCATTCTGGACAAAGATGGCAGGAAGCCGAGAAGATAAGGAAACTTTTACAACATTACAAGTATGATACATAAAATACAAACATTATCCCCCCACCCCCAATACATTATCAACATTAGCTATGGAAGATGTAAGAAGGGGTTCTGTTAATGCTGCAATTTGTGTGATTATAGCAAAAGCTTGAATTTCGATCATGGTATGTTCATGTTTAAAAAAATTTGTCTGATGCCTATGTGATCCATGGAGACAAAGAATTTAGCAAGAGATGCTCTTATGGCTTGTAATCCAGTTTTTGGCTGGAACTGACTCTTACATCCTGGACAAGTAATGTTAGAAGCAGGGATTTGGGCAGGCTGTTCTTAATTTTGGGTCTTTTGCTGCTGGTGCTTGAATTCAACACACCCCCTTCTCAATGTGTTGGCTCTTCATCAAGGACCACTTGGTGTCATGTCCTAAAACAGTAAAGGTTTAGTGATAGCTTTAACCTGTACCACAATATTTTGAGAGAAATCTCGTTTCTGATAACGTAGCTCCAAATGGACTTTTCTTTTATCCTGTCTAGACAGCTGCCTGGAATGCACCAATAAGAAAAAAAAAAGTTCTTATTAAGATGATTAATAAGAGCAGCCTTTTCAGATTTGTAATCACCTAGCTGAAATACAGTTTATCATAAAGGAGTATCCCCCCCCCCCCTTTCAAGCAACCCACTCCCCAATTTGCTTTACCAGAAAGCAAATCTAAAAAACACCACGAGGGGGACCCAGTAGATATAGTGTGCCTGGATTTCCAGAAAGCATTTGATAAGGTCCCTCATGAGAGAGACTTGAGAAAATTAAAAAGTCATGGGATAGGAGATAGTGTCTTACTATTAGGGCTGATGCGGCAGAAGCTGTTACCGTGCCGCGATTCCATTCCGCCATTTCGGAATTGCCCGCACCACACCATGGCTTTTCTGCGGACATTCCGCAAATTCCGCCCGCATTCTGCAAATTGCGGAATTGCAGAAAAATTGCGGAAACTGTTGGAAAATCGCTGTTCTGCTATTTTGTGGCGCTGTTGGAATGGCGGAAGTAGCTAAAATGTCATGTTTCCGCTATTTTGCGAAGCCTGTGGAAGTAGCGGAATGAAATTAGAGGAACTGCGGAAGTAGTGGAATGAAACTAGCAGAATGAAAGCCTCTGCCACGCCGTACCACTAATTGCGGAAACGCTGTTTCCGGCGGAATTAGCTACTGGTGCGACATTCCGCTACAGCCCTACTTACTATGGATCAGAAATTGGTTGAAAGATATAAAGCAAAGGGCAGGACTAAATGGTCACTTTTCACAATGGAGAGATGTAAAAAGTGGTGTGCCTCAGGGATTGTATTGGGACCAGTGCTGTTTAATGTATTTATTAATGATTTGGAAAAGGGTGTTAAGAGTGAGGTGATCAAATTTGCAGATGACACCAAGTTATTCAAGGTAGGTAAAACACAAGCAGGCTGTGAGGAACTGCAACGGGATCTTATGACACTGGGTGCCTGGGCATCTAAATGGCAGATTTAATGTGAACAAGTGCAAAGTGATGCACGTAGGGAAAAATAATCCAAACTATGAGTACAGAATGCTGGCTACTAAGCTAGGAGTTACCACTCAGGAAAAGGATCTGGGGGTGGTTGTGGACAATACAATGAAATACACAGTGCAGTGCGCAGCAGTAGTCAAAAAAGCAAACAGAATGTTAGGAATTATTCGGAAGGGGATAAAGAATAAAACTGAGGATGTTGTAATGCCTCTATACAAATCAGTGGTACGACCGCACCTCGAATATTGTGTGCAGTGCTGGTCGCCCCATCTCAAAAAAGACATAGCTGAACTAGAAAAGGTACAGAGAAGGGCAACCAAAATGATCAAGGGCATGGAAGGGCTCCCGTATAAGGAGAGGCTTGGTAGATTGGGGCTCTTCAGTTTGGAGAAGAGATGACTGAGAGGAGATATGATAGAGGTCTATAAAATCGTGAGTGGGGTAGAACTAACAAACAAGGAGCCAGTGGTGGCTGGTGGTTTTTGAGGCTGGTGGGGCAGTGGGTGGGTTGAACCTTCTGCCGGAGCCAGGGGCAGAAGTAGGCGGAGCCACGGGCAGCAGTAGGCCAGTGGCGTGGCTTAACCCAGCAGCAAGGAGTTCCCAGGGATAACATTGGATGACATTACATTAGTTAACGCGGGGAGCTCCTTGCTGCTGTGTGAGCACTCCCACTGGGGGATAGAGAGCCCTCTTACTTGGGTCCCATCCACACTCTCTTTCCCACCGGGTCCACATTAACCGTAGCAGGTTACAAAAATAGCTTACATTGCCATTGCCTACCTTTATTGCCATCGCCTAACCCTCGAATCCTCTATTTTCATGGCATCCTTTTCATTCTCTTCTGAGAAGAGAATGAAAGGGAAGAGAAGGACAACAGAGGAGAGTAGGAGGGAAAGGGTTTGGTTTTGATGCACGAGAAGAGTAAGGGGAAGAGATGGGTTCAGTGGGGCAGGGGAAAGGGGTCTTTGTTGCCTGCAGCCTTCTCTTCTGCCATGCTCCTACCTACTTTCACCTCTGTTCACAAGGAGAGCAGTTGCAGGCCTGGATAGCAACCAAACACTCCCCATCCAAACCAGCATCCCCAGTACCAACACTGTATCCCCAGCAGACAAATGCCTGTCCAAGCAAACAGGCCTTTTAAAGAAGTTTGGCAAGTTTCAGGGCTGCATTGCCACCAAACCAGGTCTATCTAGACCAACATCCCTAGTAGCTACACCCTATCCCTAACAGCCAAATGCCTGTCCAAGCACACAGGCCTTTTTAAAAAGTTTGGTCAGTTACATACCTCTGTTGACACCAAACCAGCCCCAACAAAATTTAAACAATGCATTTCTCTTTCTCAACAAAAACCCCAGGCAAGATGCTCAAAGTCACAAGCAGAGAGGTCAGAAACTACTTCCCAACAGAGAGCAGCAGTGAAACAGTGAAGGGACCATTTTAAGAAAAGAGTAGCTACAACCAGTAGACCCACAAATTTACAAAATGGCCTCTCTACTCATGCTTGGGGGGGGGGGGG
>QEPC01012326.1:119235-135073 GCA_003113815.1 Sphenodon punctatus
CTTGCAACATGGACCTGCCTGCTGTCATTCTCATCGTAACCAAGCCAAGTACGTGCACTTGAGACCTCGCATCTTCATGAATGTTAGACCCCTTGTCTCTCTCTCTGTTCCCCTTCCTAAGTCTCTCCCCCAGCTCCTGTCTCTCAGATTGTAAGCCCGAGGGGCAGGGACCGTGTCTATTTTATTACTTTGTAAAGTGCCAGGTACACTGCTGGTGCTATATAAATGTTTGTTAATAATAATAATAATCATGCAAGCACAGAGCAAGCAAAACAGACCATCTTAAGGCAACAATGTTATGTAAAGTCCTTAGCACACTATAAAAGCAGCAGCGAGGATTTCCACTTGTCCCCAAAACATGCTTCACTGTTACAGCGCTGTTGAAGCCCCATTTCCCACAGCAGCCCCCTTAACCCCAGCCCCATTTTCATCAGTCTCCCAGAAGCTCCATTCTCTCTCCCCCCAAGTAGCTCCCCAGAAGCCCCATTCTCTCTTTCCCACCCCAAGCAGCTCCCCAGAAGCCTCATTTTCTCTCCCCCCTCCGCAAAGCAGCCCCCCAGACCCCCTTTTTACCAGTCTTTCCGAGCAAAATAACTAAAAATAACTAACTCACCTGATGCAGGTCTAGCAGCAGCGTGGGGTAACAAAGCCACAAACAAGCCAGGCCAGCCAGCACTCTCTCTGTCACCAGCATGCCAAACTAGGAGAGCTCTCTTTTGACCCCACCTTAGCGGATGGGGTACAGGCAGGCAGCTTGTGCCGTCAACAGCGGCAGCTGTGCACACTGGCACACACTGCTTGGGCGTTTGAGTGTCCAGTCCAGACAGAGTCTTTCAAAGCATCCCATAGGGCTCTGTGGAACACTGCCCCCACTGGTGGAAAAAGCAAAGTGCTTTTCCTCATTCAGGCAGCATGGGCTCTAAGCCCAATAGCCCAAATCGCTTTTGTAAAGTTTTGTCCCTTAAGGCACTCCTTAGAGCAGGCTCAGCAGGAGGAACTAGCTCCCACCCCCTCAGCTCCTGCCTGCACATGTGTCCAGGGAGGCACAACAACACTGAGCACTCAGCTGATTGCTGAACTGAAGGACTTGGAGCAAGTCTGGAGTGGGTTGCTGGCTCCCCCTCTCCTCCCCCCCTGCCCCCCCTCCCTAGTGCCTTTGAGACTCAGGTGAGATTTTTTTTTCTTTTTTTCCCCTTTTCTTTATAAAAGCATGAAGAGCGTGCGGAGGGGGATCAGGCCAGGAGGGCAATGCCCCTGGTGCCCTGCAGTGCACACCGCCCCTGCAAGGAGCAGTTGTTTACCCTCTCAACTAGTACTAGAACTAGGGGACACTCCATGAAACTCATGGGTGACAAGTTTAAAACAAATAAAATAAAATATTTTTTCACTCAGCGTATAATTGGGTTGTGGAATCTACTGCCAGAGGCTGTGGTTAGGGCCAGTACTATAGCTGAGTTTAAAAGAGGTTTGGACTAGTTTCTGGAAGCTAGGTCCATTAGCAGCTATTAGTCAGACAGGATCAGGCAACATGACAGGAGCTGGGGGAAACAACAGGGAATGGATCCCCCATTGTGACCTGTTGGGTGCTTCTCCCAAGCCACCGTGATTGGCCACTGTCGGAGATAGGATGCTGGGCTAGATGGACCACTGGTCTGACCCAGTATGGCCCTTCTTATGTTCTTATGCCTTACCTCCACTAGAGCTTTACTTTGAGACTGTTTTCTTTATGTGGGAAGGATCCATATCTTTTTTCCTCTGGGTAGAAAAGCCCTCACAGATCAGACTATATCTGGAACATTCAGGCTTCAGGATTTGTCCCTCTGTTTATGTGCTTGCTTGCTTCCTATATATGCCTGATGCCATACAGGATCAATTACTGTCATGCCCCAGATGTTGTCATACCGATCATTACCATGTATCTCTAGCCATGCAGAAGACCTGAATGTTTGCTTCTTTTCCCCCACTGAAAGCTGTAGCACAGTTGTGATTGGCAACGGAACTGCCTGCAGGGAAACGGAAGCTTACTTTGCTGATTTGATTATGAAGAAATACTTCACCCCATTGGATGTTTCTTACTGGTAAGAACACTATTTTGTTGTTTGCTTTTTATGTATCCAGCACATTGTAATATCAGTGGCTGCTTTTAAATGACATGTCTTTGAGGTGCTTCCTCGTCGTTCTTCTCTCTGTCCACTTCAGTACAGCTAGAGCTGAAATGCGTAGCCAATTAGTAACCACAGTTTCGGATAGTTAATCAGCAAACCAATCAGTATCTACATCCCAGGGCAGTTAGCAGATTAACCAAAATACTGGTTTATACTGTTTACTGGGTAGCCAAAAAACCCCACATGATTTATTGTTACTGGTTGGAACAATAACTTAACAGAATTATTTTGGTCGTGGCATCCAGCCCCATGGCGCATCCTGACCAATAGCAAAGCTGCATCCGAGAGATTTGAACCAGGTATCCAATGGGAAACCAAATTTAACTTGAAACTGGGATCTGCAGTGTGTGGGGGTTAGGGTGGCCCCATTGTCTTTTTCAGTTGAACTCTGTGTTTTGTATCTGAATATTTTTTTCCAAGTCCTTTTGATCGAGGAGCTGTCTAAAAGACAATTTCAATAAATGTATCTTTCCTTGGATATGACAGTATCATTTAATTCGCCTTGTTCTTTGTTTTTTAGTCCTATATAAATTTATTATGAGAACTGATATTTGAAAAAGGCACAGTGGGGATCCTATTTAATATTTTTAATGGATACCGTCATATTGCAAGTGCATGCAAAAGTCTGATCATCTCTTTATTTCTTTTACATTACTATTGAAACTGCCCTCAAAGAGGTGGATTAGCATAGAAGACACTTATCCTTGAGAAAAGTCATATTGTGAAATGTTTACGGTGGTGGATTTAGATACAATTTGAAAGCTAGTTATGGAAACATAAGTGATTGCTTTGCTTTTGGAATAAGCAATTGTTTGATATACTAATCCCCCTCTTCCCCCCCCCCCCCCCAATTCCTTCCGAATGTAAATACCCTCTTGTTTGTTTTGAAGTTATGCAGCAAGTTTCATTTTTTATTTTACTTTATGGCTAGTTGGTGGATAGATTTTCTACTGCTTTTGTTTAATAAAATTGAGAGAAATTACAAACCATCCGCTCTCATTTTGAGGTCGGCTTTGAGGCATTGTGATGATGGATCATCTTTAAAATTAAAACATCATTATAAAAAATAGTGAATGAATGAATGAATGAAATTTATTTTGTCTTGACCATAGGTCATGCCAGTAACTAGTTTAAAACATGAAGTGCAAAATAAATAAAAAACACAGAAACAACAAAAATAGCTAAAACTATTATATACAAAAGGATAAATCTTATACATCAGCAAAAGCACTCCTTTGACGAGACAAAGCATATGCCAAATTTGCCACTCTAAGGATCACTTGACTGTTTGAGCTTGATAGTAAATAGAACAGCTTTTATGGTTTGTCCCTGTAATCCTTTTTGTACAAAATGGGAGTTTAAAATTTAGTTTGGGCATAGTGGATAGGCTTCTTGGATCAAATTTGCCACTCTCCATGGTTTGGTTTTTTGTTCTGTTCTTTTTCTGGAATTGTAATATGATTAAATAACAAATTTATCTTGGGAAGGAGGCAGGGTAGGACAAGGAGCAACTAAAGCTATTGCTTTCTCTCTCTCTCTCTCTCTCTCACATATATATATATGCATAAATATATATGCCCTGCAACATGCATAAATAACCACCAAGGGTTGTTAGCGTCATGTCTGTTTTCACCCTATTACTCAAACAGAAAGTTGTCCTCACAATTATCCCAGAGTGTAATAGCACAGCGAGTTCCTCACAGCCACTTAGAACAAGCTAGAACAAGTTAGAACAACACAGAACGCTTAGAACAAGTGTTAGTACACGATCAAGACTTCTGCAAATACAAAATAATGGAATAAATATTTCATATTACAGAGCTAGTTTATAATTATATATATATATATAATGGAATAAATATTTCATATTACAGAGCTAGTTTATAATTATATATATATATATATATATATATATATAATTATAAACTAGCTCTGTAATATGAAATATTTATTCCATTATTTTGTATTTGCAGAAGTCTTGATCGTGTACTAACACTTGTTCTAAGCGTTCTGTGTTGTTCTAACTTGTTCTAGCTTGTTCTAAGTGGCTGTGAGGAACTCGCTGTGCTATTACACTCTGCGATAATTGTGAGGACAACTTTCTGTTTGAGTAATAGGGTGAAAACAGACATGACGCTAACAACCCTTGGTGGTTATTTATGCATGTTGCAGGGCTTCATAGGGCACCAATACAGCCCTGCAACATGCATAAATAACCACCAAGGGTGGTTAAAGGGGTGGTTAGTGTCGTGTCTGTTTTCACCCATAGACACAGTACCCCCATTAATGCACTTCTGGAGGGGACATTTTGAAACACAAGGCAAGAGAATGAGTATTGACAATTAAGTTTCAGCATGCTAGGAAAGCAGTACTAGAATGGTGCATTCTATGGATTATTATATCTCTACAGTGNTATATATATATATATAATTATAAACTAGCTCTGTAATATGAAATATTTATTCCATTATTTTGTATTTGCAGAAGTCTTGATCGTGTACTAACACTTGTTCTAAGCGTTCTGTGTTGTTCTAACTTGTTCTAGCTTGTTCTAAGTGGCTGTGAGGAACTCGCTGTGCTATTACACTCTGCGATAATTGTGAGGACAACTTTCTGTTTGAGTAATAGGGTGAAAACAGACATGACGCTAACAACCCTTGGTGGTTATTTATGCATGTTGCAGGGCTTCATAGGGCACCAATACAGCCCTGCAACATGCATAAATAACCACCAAGGGTGGTTAAAGGGGTGGTTAGTGTCGTGTCTGTTTTCACCCATAGACACAGTACCCCCATTAATGCACTTCTGGAGGGGACATTTTGAAACACAAGGCAAGAGAATGAGTATTGACAATTAAGTTTCAGCATGCTAGGAAAGCAGTACTAGAATGGTGCATTCTATGGATTATTATATCTCTACAGTGCAAATTTAATTAAGAGCAAAGGTCAGATTTCATGAGTCAAGTTTATATTCTAATGAGAACATAGGGGTCCTGTGTACGCACAGTTTGAATCCTGATTTAACCAAGGGCAGGTAGTATGCATGATTTTCAAAGTGTCTAGAGCTGGTGCTATCCCTTATTGCATAGGTTCCCAAATGACAAAGTCAGACCTAAGTGTATGGGTGTCATGATCCCGCCTGATACGTAATATACTTATGTCTCTGCTTAGACTTGGGTTCAGTGGAGTAAGAGACAGAACTGTTAAGGCAATGCGGGGCCCTGGCTGAGAGCCACACTTGAATTGACCAAGAACCACATGCATTTCCTAATCCACAGTTTGGCCACCTCATCTCTATTTTCTGGTACAAACTGCCCTGATATAAGCACCTCTTTCTCTATAGTTATATCCACATTACAGGACTGGGAATTCCGAGAGTCACATCCATGTACCACAATGGGGCCAAAGAGCTGCATGTGGCTTTATAGCTATGGTTTGCCCACTTCTGCCATATTATATAAGTTTCTAACCATTATAATGTAATTGAAAAATAATTGTGCATAGACAAGCTGTGAATTGATTCAGAAACTGTGGTTTTAGTTAATGCGGTGAAAATCCTAGTGTATATTCTGTTGTTTTGGATTATGAGTGTTTTATAACAGACATAAATTCACTGGGTGACTTGAACAAGTCACTATCTTTGTCTTTGGACAAGTCCGCCTTTGTTCCCCATCTGTAAAATGAGAATAATAACGACTTATCTAACAGGTTGTCATGAGGGTGAACTAGGTGAGGATTGTAAAGCACGCTGAACAGTGAACATTCTACATAACTAAAAAAAATAAAATAATGCTCACGCTTCCAGTTGGGCTTTTGCACGTGTAATTATTGCAAGTATGCATGTATTTTTGCTCATGCACTTTGGAAAGCAAATACCCCATTTAAAAAAAAAGTAAAAAAATAAATATATATATATATATATATATATATAGTAATTTCATAATTGTATGTTAAATAACTTGCTTCTAGATGAGACTCAAAAGCCTCAAAATGTTAATGTTATGTGAACATTTAAGATTATGTTTAAACATTTCAGTGGTGACAAGTCAAATTTTGCCCATTCGAACAACCTAAAACATGTAATCTGATCAGCTTTTTATAAATCTTTCTGGTGGCAGGTAAGTAGCAGTATTAACAAACATGCCACAAGGGAGTTAATTCTTTAAACTATTGCCAGCTCTGCAACCAAGTCAATTACAGACTGCATTTTGTTTTGCTGAAGTTCTTTAGCTTTGTAAAAGGCATAGGGTTTATTATGGGGGTGGGAGAATCATGGATTGCAATAGGAAATGAGGCTCAAGGACTACATAATCTATGCATGGTTTTAAGATACTGCCTTGAATCAGCTTGACAGTTTTTGATTTAAGAAAATATTTTTCACTACATGTATAACCAACACACTTTTCTATACCGTAGTCCAATCTAAACAGCTGCGGGCCTTTTTTTTTTTTTTTATTTAAAGTAGTTTCTCTTGCAAATCTATGTTTATTGATGTAGATTAGAACTGGATCATGGCCCAGAGACAGTCATATCAGGTCTTCAGGTTTTTTGTTTCAAATCGGCTTTTGTTGCCAGGTCCAATAAATATTCTTGATTATTTTTGTTAGCTTTATGGTACATTCTTGCCAAAGATACAACGTATTATAACCAAAACAGATGTTCTGTTTGGACAAGTGTATTTGCTTTAACAGAACCTAAAATGTAAATGAAATAACAGCGTGCTCAGCATTAACACGACTGCTGATGAACTTCAGGATTTCATGGGCCTTTTCAGGCTACATTCAAAATCTTTGGAAATGAAGGCATCTTGGTCTGTATTCAGAGATTGTGTATTCTGCAGGGTCTGTGGAATGGAGTGATGTATGTATGAATGAACATGCTAGGAAAATGCAATGTTTTTGTTTTGTTAGAAAAAGATAGGGAAAGTCTATCAGAAGGTAAACTTTAATGGTGATGAAACACTTCATTTTGTATAGGTTATAATAAAATGTCATTAGAATGAATGATGTCAACTTGTACTTAGCAATAGCTTCCAGTATGTTTTAGATTACTGATGGATAAAACAACAACAAATTAAGAATGCAAACAGCTGTTTACCTTTAGGTACTTTTTGCTTGTTATCTCTTTGGCTTGTTGTCATCCATATTGTTTCCATCTTCCTTGACTTCTAATTTACTAGTTCTTTTACTTCACCATCGGCAAAATATTTTTCTGGCTCTAAACATATGTAGCATAGATCTACTTGGTAATCTAAGAGCATTTGAGTTCAAGTATTTCTACACAGTAACCAATCAAGCAGATTCAGTAGAGACCTGTAAACTCTTTTCCCTTTGTATGCCTATTATTCCTTTGCCATAACACTTTAAATGTTAGTTTAAAATGCTGTGATGCAAACAGTTTTAAAGCTGTGAAGTTGGTCCTTAAATTGACTTTAAAATGTTGCTTTTGCAAGAACTTAAGATCGCGCTAGGTGTCTGTGCAAACCCCAAGGATCCTTCTTGATTTTAGTGTGTGTGTGAATGACACCGCCAAACATCTGCAAAATGCCACTTTCAAGTCCTCTTTGTCCCTATGTTTCTAATATTACACCCAGCTTAATTCTTATTATTTTTCTGCTTCATAGCACTTTCAGTTTTAAGGGAGGCTAACATTTGGGTTCACATTATGATGATTGTGTTTCAAGACTATGGGGGAGATTAGGATGTTGTTAGGTCGAGTTCCAGACTAAAGTTCAGAGCTACTTGTAAAACCTGTCTGATTGGTTAACAGAGAGAGTTTTATTTATTCACTGCTTATGCAGCATTAATCCGTATTTCATCAAGTACCCACAGTGCTGTAACACTATCTGTGACCTTGGGACTTGATTTACCTCAGCTTGGTTTTCTTTATTAATGTGCCATGAAAGAGGAACATGAAAGATAGCCAACATCAAAGCACCTTTTTAAAGTAAAATTGTTGATCTGAATCGCCTGGTATTTAACACTGTCTGTCAAACATTTCAGCTGGTTTTAAGTCCTTTTACAAGTTCTTTCAGGTCTGTTGGGGGTACGGAAAAGGGTAGGGGGAGTTTTTACTTATTTCTTTCAAACTGTGCTATTCCTAAGCTGCTGTTTTGGTCTATTAGAAAAATAAAACATTTATGACACACTCTAGCCCACACAAGTTAGTCATTAAGTGCCTGATACAGGAGATAGAAAACAATTCACAGAACTCTTGCAAAAGGCATAAAGGTTTAATGAAACTCAGAAGGATCTGAGCAGAAAAATCATTGCTTAACAGTGTAGATGCTTTGATTTAAGTTTGAGCAGGCATGTAAAATTCTGAACAGCAAAGGAATAATATTTTGAGCAATGACAACATCTAAAAATACATGTGAACAAAACCTTAACATTTAAAAAATGTTCTCCATCTGAACAGTCTGCCATTCCTTACAAATAGTGGTATGTCTCCCATTGTAGCCTCCAGGAATAGGTAAACAGACTCATAAAAAATGGACACTTCACTAGTTCATATATTTCCTGATCCTTCTCAAAGATCTTTTTCTCCATTTCAACACGTGACAGTAGTTAGTTGCATCTTATTTAACTTCTGGCTGTGTTTATATTTGAAGACATCTAGAATTTTTAGAATTCCACTGAAGGAATTCTTTGATAAAATAATATTATATTATATTTCTTTGATAAAATAATAAGCTGCAATTCCCCTAATGAGTTGCTGTGCTCCCTCGGGGATCTACCTGTAAACTAAAGGGAGCCAAGCCCATTTAATGAGAATCTGAATTTCAGAAGACGCTTTCATACTGTGCCTGACAGTGTAAGACCGACAAAGATTCCCTGCCTTTATCGTGTGGTGCATCGTAAATGTTTGCTGCATACATTTGAAAGTATTCTACCCACTGTGAGGAAAAAGTTCTGGAACAAACTGCATGGGTACCAGAGCCACTAGCTGAGCAGACAAGGTAGGAGATGGTAGTTCTGGGCTTCCCTACCACTAATTCTGTTGGTTTTTAACACTCTCAGTGTGACCCTTGGTCTGCTGCGCCATTGTTGGTCCCTTTGAAGTGACTGGGGCTGGGACTGACACAGACTTGAGTACTGTGCTGCTAGAAGGTTCTGAGGTGGGCTTTCTACAAATGGGGAGGAAAGTTGGATTAGTGTGTTAATGCAGATAATGATGAGACATTTAATGTAACTGCACTTGAAGCATGTGTGGGGTAATTAATTATTGCCACCATCTTATTTGTAGAGCTTAATAGGACTGTTAAATGTAGTTCAATTAAGGGTTGCTTTCTATTGAAAGTATGGTCTATGCCTGGAAGCTAATGCAGAAAGGAAATATATAATAGGGGAGTAGTACAGGTAATGCATCGATGGATGCGAGGACAGAGGAATTCCCTGTACCATAATTAGTACTTGTTTTGTCTTGCACATTCTGGTGAAACTAAGTAACGTAGTTTCCGACAAATGGAGGTAAACTAAAGTAACTACTTCGATTTAATTAAAGTTAAGTAACTAATCCTCTTCGGTAATGTTCAGACAAAGTAGTACCGCATCAGTTTTTCCCCTACCTGAGATATAACAATCGCCAAACCATGATTGCCACACTCACACTGATAAGCATTCATATGACCTGTTAATTTGAAATACAAATTGAAGGTGAGTATGTACTCCCAATGACCAAAATATCACACAATATTTAAATGTTTCCTATTCATCATCATTAGGGCTATGATTTTGGCACATGTATTTTTATTGAAAGTTATGGACAGGATGCAGGAAATCATTAAATCATGTAAATGTACCCATGCGCCCCCGATCCAGCCGTAAAGCTGAGCAGCAAGTTGAAGGGTGTGGCTCTCCCAATCCTGATAAACTGCGCTAGATCGGACATGAGAGAGAGGCGCCCCCTTCAACTTGCTGCCCTAGGCAGCACTGCCAATAAACTCTGCACTGGATTGGAAGTGGGGCTGTTTTTAAACAAGATGCAACCATCCATGTCCACCCATTGACCGCCCACCCGAATGCCCATGTGAAGGTGGTGTGGGTGGATGTGCGCTCCCATGACCCACGCAGCACCCACTCTTGACCACTCATGGGTCACTGGTGAAAAAGCTGGAGTGCACTGTGTGGGGACAGCCCAGAAAGTGTGTGGGAGCGGACACTCATGCATCCCCAGCCCAGATGAACGGCGGCAGTCAGCCATGTCAGCTGAGTGGTCCACTGTTCAGAAGCACTGTGGATGGGAAAACAACCTTTGCAAAGCACAGGAACTGGGAGTGCTGGGGAACCCCAGTTGCCCAGCGCTTGGCTGGGACATGTCGATTTCAAAGACCAGCCTGGCCGTTTCCATTGCAGGGGGAGTAGGTGTGGGCTGCCACGATACTCACCCATGGAGCCGCCCGTTAAGAGTCCCTCCCCATGCACACCACCTGAGCGAGCGGTCTGTGGCTTTTCCACTCAGGGGACACAGATCACCCCCCTCCCAATGCTTGTTTTAAAACAGCCTGGGAGAGGTGTCCCCTAAGAGGCTCCACCCACACTCCAGCTTCTCCTGCCATCTCTCCTGCCCCCCGATCCAGTTGCGCTGCGCACATCTCTTAAAATCACGGAGTCGTGATCTCTATGCCAAAATTGTAGCCATAATCCTAATCCTTGAAACCCGGTGTCTATGTTGGTGAGACAAAGTGAATTTTAAAAGGATATTAACATTCTGTGCAGTTGGAATTGCATGTGTTCAGTGATGTGAGCCTTAAATCCAAGTATAGGATTTAATATTTGTTTTAGGTGCGTTTGTTTTGAGGTTAATCTTACTGTACCTTCTATGGAGTTAGCGACCATTCAGGTGCTTCAGTCAGACAGGTATATTAGGTAAGTATGGAAAATTGCTGTGCATATTTCAACTTCTCAACAGTCTCCCCCTCCCCTTCAAAACAGTATAGTTGCTTCAGTCTAGGTTTGTATAGTACATAGAGCTAGTGTGGTGTAGTGGGAAAGGGGAGGTAGGAGGAAGCTCTGGTTCAGATCTCGCCTTAGCCAGAACCATGGGCCAGTCACAGTATTCTCTCAGCCTAACTTGTTATGTGATTACTCTGTTAACTGCTCCAAGTCGCCAGGGGCGAGAGGGGCAGGATAAAAATGTAATAAGTAAATATAAATAAATAAACCTACCTCACAGGGTTGTTGTGAGGATTAAAAGTTGTGTTAATTAGTTCTATGTAAAGTGCTCTGAGTGCCATGGCAGGGGGGTACTATATAAAAATAAAAATTATTATTATTGTTACCAGACCCATTCAAACCCAAATTCAATGGGTTTAAAAAATAACAATTAAAAAAAATAACTAAACAACACCTAACTATCCCATAGGCTGTAGAACTGGAGTTGGTAATAGTTTTAAAAAGTTGATTGCCTTGATTTTAGTATTTCCAGCCCTGTTTTGTCTGTGATATGAAATGACATCTCACTGAATCACATGTGGAAATCTTGGACCCATGGATCCAATCCCTATCCTCACGTACTCTGAGAGCAAGCTCTGGGGAAAAGAGCAGAGATGAGGGCATGAACTCAAGGATCACGGTGGTTGGATTCATGGCAGATACATCAGGGCCTTAGAATTTGCATGACCCAGGGCAAAAATAAAATGTGGGGCCCCCATGACACTGTCCTCCATAGTACTCCCATCCCTCTAACCCCCTCAGGCCAGGCCCTGCTCCCCAGCCTAGTTGGTGAGGGGAGGTACCTAAAAGAAACAGCCACCCTAGGGGCTGAGCTCTGCAGGTGAAGAGAGGGCCCCTCGGACAGAGCCCATCCCAGGACTTCAGGAGCACTCGTCCTGAGACTGCCAGGTCTAGCCTTCTTGTGGGGGCCCCACTGAATATGAGGCCCAGGCCATGGCCCCTACTGGTTCTGCTTAAAGTTGGTCCTGAGATCAGTCATCCAGACCCTTCCTGCCCCCAGCTCATGTGCAGCGCACTGAGCTTGTACTAATTTTCAAACTGGCCCTTGGGAGGGAAAAGGTTCCGCACCCTTGTCTTAGGCAGTAGTGCAGTGCACTACTACAAAGTCACCAAAATAATTAAAACAAACAGATAAGACTCAATCACCTTTTAATTGCTGTTAAAATATTCTGAAACCTTTCTAAAGTGAGAGTAGTGCTGCAACTTGGTCCTTGGGTTTTCTTCGGAAAACACAGAGGTCTGATGCATTCACCTCTGTTTTTCAAGGTCTGAAGTTCCGAGGATGGGGCCCCGAGACTTTGGACCTCTGAAACCCTCAGCTGAGTGCAGGGACGGGGGCCAGAGAGCAGGTTTTTTGGAGTTTAGGTTAGGGAAAAATATATTTTGTGAAATGGCTTTGAAAAGAAAAGTTTTTTGTTTGGGAAATGGTTCTGCCTTTAACCGTTTTTAAAACTGTAATATGCTTTTAGTTTGCTTGAGATCTTGCCAGACTTCATACCTATTTATACTATTGATGGAGTCACCATCCTGCCTGTCCCCCAAGCCCGTAGCCTAGGCTTCATCTTTGACTCAGCCCTTTCTTTTAAACCCTACATTGACTCTGTTGCTAAATCCTGTCGCTTCTCCCTCCATAACATTGCTAAGATTCGCCCTTTTCTCTCTGTCTCGTCTGCCAAAACTCTTGTTCATGCTCTGGTCATCTCTCGCCTCGATTACTGTAACCTCCTTCTCACTGGCCTTCCCCGGTCTCACCTTTCTCCTCTCATCTCTGTCCAAAACTCTGCTGCCAGGGTCATCTACCTCGCCAGTCGCTTCGACCATGTGCAGCCCCTCCTCTCTTCGCTTCACTGGCTTCACCTTCCTGAACGAATCCTGCACAAGCTCCTAGTCTTCACCTATAAAGCTCTTCACAACCTTGCTCCCCCCTACCTCTCTGCACTTATCGCCCTCCATACTCCAGCCCGTGCACTTCGCTCCTCCTCTGTCCCTTCTCTCACCCTTCCACGCCTTCCCTGCTCCCCTAAGCGCCTTCGTCCCTTCTCACTTGCTGCCCCCCATGCCTGGAACTCCCTCCCTGTCCACATCTGCCTTGCACCCTCCCTTCATACCTTCAAAGCTCTCCTTAAAACTCACCTCTTTCGCTCTGCTCTGTCTGACTCTTTATCCTGCTGAGCCACTATTCCTATACCTACGATCGGTTTACCCTTATCCTTGCAACATGGACCTGCCTGCTGTCATTCTCATCGTAACCAAGCCAAGTACGTGCACTTGAGACCTCGCATCTTCATGAATGTTAGACCCCTTGTCTCTCCCTCTGTTCCCCTTCCTAAGTCTCTTCCCCAGCTCCTGTCTCTCAGATTGTAAGCCCTAGCGGCAGGGACCGTGTCTATTTTATTACTTTGTAAAGTGCCAGGTACACTGCTGGTGCTATATAAATGTTTGTTAATAATAATAAATAATAATAATTTATTTGTGAAATGATGCTTGGAGTTTGCATTTCTGTTCTGAGCAGCTGCAGCCTTCCTCTGTTGTTGCTAAGTGTTCACCGGGTTTCTCCCTCCCTCCATTAAAATGGATGTCTGAACTATTCACTGCTAGCTGATGGTGACAGAAGCCACTATATTGAAGTTACCTGGCACATCCCATCATGGTGCTCAGATTTCAAATTCTTATAACTTGGGTGGAATTTAAATTCGTGGGTTAAATTCCTGTTCCTGATCTTCATTCAAGAATGAAATGATGAGATTCAATAGCAGCTTGGATAATTTCTTAAAATTGTAGTAAAATCTTAGTAAAATTAAACTCAAAACTTAGTTTGGAGGAGAAAGTTTAAATTTTACAGAGCGATTACTCCAAAGCTGGGACGATCCCTTTTATTGTCCCTGTGAAAGTCTCCCTAGACTTGTCTAAGTTATAAGCCTCAGGAAATTGCCATTTGCACATTAACAATATGGCTTGCACAGCTGTTGGCAAACTTCCTTAGTACCATGATATCAACTGTACAAGCCTGAAACAAAGAGTGTGGAAAATAACTTGGACATTTTAGAAACTCCTAAAATGAACTATCATAGTAATTGTTTTGAGTTGTAATAATATCATGGTTTAGCTTGTAAGTAAACATTTTTGCACACATGAATAATGGGTGTAAACAGATAGAAGACAGCTTTGTGGGTGCCTCCATCAACCCCGGGTTGACGGGTCCGTCTAAAGGGCATGACATGAACATGCCATGCAGAGCAGGCCAACCAAACCCGGGGCAACGGCTGAATGTAGCGCTGCTGCCCATCTGTTGGGCGGACCCACAGTGCAGCTCCATGCCCATCTGTTTGTTGCCCCATTCAGTATCATGGAGTTGTGAGTGCTAGCCTAGAAAGTTGGGTAACACCGCCTGTGCCCAAGGACACCGCCAATCCGTCCGATGCGGCCCCAGCTGGAACTGGTAACTGCCAGCCGCAGGGGTGGGCCCCAGGCTCCCTTCTGTCTAAAAACACCCAATGTCTTTGACTCCAGTGGGATTAGATCAGGGGTGGGGAACGTTTTCCCTTACAGGGGCCTCTTTGAAAATTAGTATAAACTGAGGACTACATCAAAGTTGGTGCTCAGGGTAGGGTAAGCAGAGGAGGGTCCAGATTATGGAGCGGTGCAATGGATCCATGCCCTATCCTTTTGTGTATGCCCTCATCTCTGCTCCCTTCCCCTGAACTCAGTTTTGCCATGGGGCATATTTGGACGAGATCTTGCACTGCAAACATGCTTATGAATGTTACAGAATTAAAGCCTTATAAGGTAATGGCACTTTATTCTGTTAATGGAAGCTGTGCTATTGCTCCCTGTAGAAGAGGGACTGGGAAGTCTGCAACTTGTTCTGTATGATCTATAACTAGGGTTACCATACCTCCCCTTTGAAAGAGAACACTTACAAAAAAATACATGGTACAGGACTGCATTGGTTCCAGTGCAGTCCTGCAAAATGTATTTTTCATAAGCCTCCTCTGAAAGGGAAGGTATAGTAACCCTATTTATACTGCAGAATTAGAAAGCAAGTGGTCATTATCTACTGGAAAGTGTGGGCATTTTCTTTTTAACAGTAGCATATTTATTTATTTAAAATGTATATCCCGCTACTCCTGCCCTCAGGGCAGCCTGGGGTGGCGAACAACATTCAATAAAAACAATACAAACATTTTAAAACAATTTTAAAATACAATATGTGGGGAAACGCCCCACCCCTACCCCTCGCCAAAATCCTGACGGAACAGCCAGGTCTTACATACATGCCGAAACAGCAGGAGAGTGGGAGCCAACCGAACCTCCTCCAGGAGCACAGGGGCGGCCACTGAAAAAGATCCAACATCGGTGGCCACCCGCCTCGCCCGGGGAACCTCCAAAAAGGCTCCCACGGATGATCTCAAGGGTCGCACGGGCACATGGGGAGTGAGGCGGTCCCGCAGATAAGCAGGGGCCAGGCGGTGAAGGACTTTAAAGGTTAAAACCAGCACCTTGAACCTGGCCTGGTACTTTATAGGCAGCCAGTGCAGAGCCTGGAGCACTGGTGTCATGTGCTACCTGTGACCCACCCCTGTAAGGAGACGGGCTGCAGCATTCTGCACCAGCTGCAGCCTCCTGACCAGCTTCTCGGGCAGCCCCATGTAGAGCGCGTAGAGAGAGTTGCAGTAATCCAGCCTCGAGGTGATGAAGGCATGGATGACAGTGGCGAGGT
>QEPC01012326.1:147088-169392 GCA_003113815.1 Sphenodon punctatus
AGGGGGCCAGTCTCTCAATAATGATTACCGGCGGGGAACTCAAGCCCCGCCAGTCTGCTTTATAGTAAACCCTAAGTGCCTCCTGGTGTGCCTAAGGCGGGGCCCCAGCCTGCGCCGAGTGTCTCGCTAATTACATGCACATGGGGAGGCGGGGCTAGGAGCGCACACCACGCTTCATCCCTGCAAGCCGTCTACTTCTGGGTATCGGGCCGTTGCCTAGCAACGGCCTGCACGCTACGGAGCCGAGCGGCGTGACCCGCTCTTACACCCTGGTCCAACGCCAGACGGAGATCGTCAACCAAGGCCATCAATACAGTTTCTGTACCATACCCAGGCTGAAACCTGGACTGAAAGGGGTCAAGGAAACCAGTGCGGTCCAGATGTTCCTGCAGCTGCCGTGCCACTGCCCGTTAGAGACCGGCCGATAACTGGCAGGAGCATCAGCGTCAAGAGATGGCTTCTTGAGCAGGGGCCTAATCACCGCCTCTTTCAGGCATTCAGGCACCTTGCCCTCCTGAAGGGAGGCATTTACCACCCCAGCCAGCAATTGCCATAATGTCTCCTGGCTGGCTTTCACCAGCCAGGACGGGCAAGGATCTTGTTCGCAAGTGGTGGTAGGAACAGATTACAACAAGGACTCCACATCAGCAGGCGACATCCTAGATCATATAATTATCCAGCAACAGTTTGAGATGTTAAAATTGAGTTTTCGTTTTCACAATCCTGGTGTTTTTTTGTTTTTTTTATTTTGCAGCTGTGTAAAAGCCTCTTCATGTCCTTCCATTAGGTTCTTGTGTGTCCTCCACATTTGCATAACTTGAAAATCAAGCACCCAAACTAGTAAAGTCTGTTTTTTTGAGTTGGGGGCAAATGCGCAATGTAAGTTAATGTTTTTTTTGGGGGGGCGGGGGCAACAACAGAGGCAGTACCTCCTCCCCAGTTGCACTTATTGTTATGAAATTTGGGGTCCCTGGCTACCAAATTTGATTGAAATGAGCCTGGAGGATCAAAAGCTCTAAAGGGAACACAGATGAAAAGGCAGAAAGGTTGCATAAGATAGGGGTGGAGAACCTTAAGCCTGGAGGCCAAAAGCAGCCCATGACCAGTTTTTATGTGGCCCCTTTCTGGTTCTTGGATCTGGCCTCTGGATCCAGTTCCTACCCCCCTAATGCTGAAAGAGTGATCTCGGGGGAGGGGAGCAGAGAGACGAAATGCAAACAAGGATAGGGGAAAGATTCACGATCTGGACCTTCTTCTTCTCGAGCACATCCCTTATGAAGTCCCTGCCTTCAACTTCTACGTGGCTGTTGGAAGGAACTTGTACTCATGTTCAAAGTTGCTCCTAGGAAGGAAAATTTTCCCCACTCCTGGCATAAAACTTCTTTCCATTGGAAATCAGATTAATAACGGCTCAGGCAGCCAAAACTGATGTTAGTTAAGGCAGGGCCTAGGGTGGTGTGTGGGAGGGCCAGGGCTTCCAGGCAGGGGTAAGAGAAAGTGGCTTGGCAGTACCAGTCTTGATAGCCTGAGCTGTGGCAGCAGAATTGATATATTGTTTAGATTATTATGTATTGTTTATATTATGTATTTATATTATTATGTTTCATTTGTGTAAGCTGCTACGAGACACCAGTGGTGTAGTCTGTGGGGTACAAAATCAAATTGAAATGAAATGAGAAAATTCTGCCACTGTTCCCAAATTCCTTGGGGCCAGCTTTTTGTGGGGATCTCCTAGCTGTAGGGCCTGGGGCAATGGCCTGGGGCAACTGTCCCACTCTAGGGGTGGTCCTGTGGGCAGCATTAATGAACCTGAAAACAAAATGGCAGAAAAATCTCAGTCTAAAAGGAGCCCTCTTGAGTTATGACTTTTGAATTTACAAAAGTATAAGCTTAAAACGAAATACTCCTTCAGTGTATGTCTATCACATATTTACTACAGTGAGGTCAGGTATGCAGCTTAGATCTGCACCTTTGGGTGAAAACAGACATGGACTGTAACACCGTTTTAACATTTATTATGCATGTTGCAGAGCTGCATAGGGTGCCAATATAGCCTTGCAACGTGCATAAAAAAGTTTTTTAAAATTTTATTTATTTATTTATTAATTAAAACTGCCAGAGGCAGCTCGGGGCAGCTTACAATCTATAAAAATACACACACATAAAAATACACAAACAACATAAATATAAAACATCTAAAAAGGCGAGAGAAGAGGGGAAAAAAGGGGTGAAAACATCTCCCCCCTCCCCCAGGAAAAGAGGAAGAAAAAAATATCCCTCCCTTACCACCCCCCATAAAAATTAAAAAAAACCGTCACCCATCTCCCTCGCCAAAGGCCTGGCGAAACAGCCAGGTCTTGCTGACGTCGAAAAGAGGAGAGGTCTGGGACTACCCGGGTCTCTGGCGGGAGGGAATTCCGCAGCAGCCTTAGCGCAGCCACCAAGAACACCCTCTCCATAGTCAACCCCCGGGATACCCGGGGAACTTGGAGACGGGCGCTCCCACTCAACTCCAGGGGCTGATCCAGAGCAGGGGGAGTGAGGTGATCCTGCAGCTATATGGGGCCCAAGCCGTATAGGGCTTTATAGGTAAGAACCAGCACCTTGAATCGGGCCTGGAAGACTATAGGCAGCCAGTGCAGAGAACGGAACACTGGTGTGATGTGCTCCCAGCGGCCCATCCTCATAAGGAGACCTGCTGCCGCATTCTGCACCAGCTGCAGTCTCTGAACCGTCACCATGGGTAGCCCCACGGAGAGCGCGTGAGTCATGTTAAAGTGGGTGTTAAAGCAGAGTTACGTGTTTGTCTGTTTTCACCCATAGATTCCTCAGTCTCAAGGTGCTTTTTAATCATTAAAAAACCCCATAGCATTAATTAAACCCACTTTTAAAAGCACGTTTATATGTTTTCTTCTGATTAAGGATCTTCCAAAACCTTATGCAGGAATGACTGGGAGCTACACCTCTGACTCCATGCTTTTGAGGCTGTGTGCCCCTCCGGGCTGGCAGCATTCCTAGGGCCATTCCGGAGGGTGGAGGCAATGCTTCCTGCTGAGTCTGCTGCTTGCCCATTCCCCCCACCCCTACAGCCCTACAACTCTACCCCTGTTGCTACTGAGAATAAGGCCAACCCTGCTTACAGATTTTGGGTATGCAGCAAAATCTCTACTATTTGTGATATTTGTTTGCTGCAGGCGTGCATTCTTGTTAATGCTCCAATCCCAGTAGCTTAAAAAACACACATAAAAACCAATTATCAAAGCAAAGTTTGGTGTACATAATCTGAATTAATAGATTATTTTTATTTTACTTGGAATAAGTATATATTCCCCCTATCTTGGAAAGGTGGTGAATCTTCACTTTTCTGATATGTAAAACCATTTCATTTAGAGATGTTTTGGATTCAGATCAGCATCTCTTACTACAGACACCCAGCAGATGCGTAGGATATCAGCAGAATAACAATATTTAAAATCATGACAATGAGAAACACTAGAGGAGACATTAAAAAAGCCTGGAGGCCTCTAAGGAGAAGAAATGTATAATTTCAGAGCATTGCACCAAACCCATGTCTGTCAATCTGCAGGCGTATGAGTAAGGCTCCCTGACTTTAGAGTTATCTCGTAAACATAACTTAAGAAAAAAATCAATGTAATTCTTTAATTGCATATCTCTGTGTTTGGTGATTTCGGTCTTACTGCAGCCTTGAGAATGACTGGGTGACGCAAATTTAACTTACAGTCCCGAGTCTTTTACTATCCTTTTGTGATATTACTGAACAATAAGCATACCAATTGCAAGTCTTGCCTGGTTTACTTCCAGCTAATTTCTCAGTTATTGTTTTTGTCTACAATAGTCTACAGTAATGTCTACAGTAATTGTTTGGCTTCTCTCTCTAAGCCAGGTAAAATCATGTTGTTCAATGGCGTTCCCATCTTACTGTGTAATGTGGTTCACCTTAGATCAACACTAGATGGTGCCTCAGCACATCACTTCTTACTAAAAAACAACAACCCAGCAGCAATCTATTTGACAGACAGGCAGGGCATTCTTGCGGGCTCGTACTCTGACTGCAGCACGGGAAGCAAAGGCTGTGTCAGAGGCATACTATTCTTACTTCATCTAGCAAAGACAGAGAGAGACCGAGAAATTTGTACTTAAAAAGTGAGGTGTGATATCTAATTGCTACCAGCAAAAGACAGACAATCAGGCGATTGCTAAAGATGCCAATATACAATCTTGATAATAAAGTCTAAGCAGAGAGGCCTTTTAACAGACTTTCAAATCATAGGATAGAAGCAGACAGGCTACTTTTTTTTACCCATCAGTTTTCTACAGGAGAAGAAGCAATAAATTAAATAAATTAAAAAAAAGATAATACTCGCTAAATGAACCACACCTATTGCCCAGTTTTATAAAAACTTTCCTCCCACCACTGTCCCACAGGTTGTTTCCAGATTTCTCTGGAATATCATCTTCCTTACACTGACTGGTCCTAGAGAAGCCCTGAGCGCAGTGATATACCTGCTTGTCCAAATTATTCTGGGTTTTCTCCATCCTGGAAGGGTTCAGGTATTCTAGAGTACTCTTGTTAAAAATCATCCTTTGCTACATATAATACCTTTCAATTAAACAAAAGAGAAAGGGATGTCCCTGCGAATCATCATGAGCTGACCTACAACATGCCTTATTGTAAACAAAAGTCACTGAATATGAGAGGCAAAGCTACCATCAAATAATGAAAGCTGTAGTGTGGACTCCAAAATCCAAGCTGGACTCATTCCAGAATGTTTAGAATGAGTCTTACAAGAAATGACAATTGCTGGAGGTGCAACTCACCAAGAGGTGTTTTGATCCATATGTTAAGGTCTTGTTCACTTATTTCTGCACTTTAAGGACAAGATCTCCATGGTTTATTGGCAACACTTAGTTTGTATTGTTGTTGTTATAATAATTAATAATAAAACATGAATTGTCGGGGCTCAAACCTTCCCTATAACCATACCCACTACCCCAGAATTTGTCAAAGCAGGGAACTGACCCCTAGCACCTCAACCACTAGACCACCCTGCCACTCTATTACTGAATATAAAACAGGAGTTCTTGTGATTTAATCTATATCAGGGGTGGCCAAGAGGAAGACCATGATCTACTGGAAGATCACAAGCTAGTCTCTAAAACAGAGTATGTGGGGGAGAATCAAGCTCTGAGAAAGCAGCTCTGGGGAGGAGAGCAGGATCGGTGCCCCAGGGAATGTCTATGGGGAGGAAAGCAGCTAGAGCAGTGTGCAGGGTAAGGCATTCTCTAAAGGTATGTGCTCCTCTCCGCTCCCAAGAGTGGTTGCTGAAGTGTCCTAGATCTGGGAACCAGCAGGAGTGGTCCCAGTCTGGAATGCCAGAGCCAACGGAGAGGGGTCTTGGTAGATCATCTGAGGTTAATGCCTGGATTGAGTGGATCATGGGCACCATAAGTTTGATCACCCCGATCTGTATGATGAGCAGCACAGGAAGCGGGTCAGGAAAATCATTAATGGAAGCCAAATAAACCATCAGGGTTTTTTCTGCTTTTTGTTTCCAACCCTGAAATGGCCAATATTGACCTTTTCCTGGTCTTTCATACTTTGGGGTGCATGCGCCTACTGAGACTATTATGTGGGGTACAGCCTCCCTCACGCTTGAATTTAATTGCCAGGGCTGAGCCTTGGTATACCCCCTCCCACAATCCACACACACGCATGCAAATTAAGCCCAGTTTATTGGAGCTGGTCAGGGAAATAAATCCATGCTCTTTAAGCCAGTCTAGATAAGGATGCTGAGCCAATGTTTGGAGAGTTCACTGTAAACTTTGCAGGCTGATATTCTGTTCCTAGCTCTTCCATTGATTCTGGGCAAGTTACTTTATTTCAGAGCCTTTCCTGAACCCCATTGTAGTTCTCTGGGTGGGCATCAGGGTGCCCACCTTTCTCCCATAGCAGAGTGGCTCTGGCTGATTCAGGAGCTCCTCACCCTGTTGCCTCTAAGGCTGTTTTTGCATGGACACCCCCCCTCGCTGGGTGTGCGGGCAGGGGTGGGGGGGAGTCTATGTGAACGGTGTGGTGGGTGTGGGATGGGTGTCCGCCCATGGAAACACCATCGGTGGTGGGTATGCACTCCCGGCGCGCACCCATCTCCCACCCACGGAGCCATCCGAAAAAACGGAGGAGGCTCCATGGGTGGATATGGGTGTGCACCCGTGGAAAAGGGCACACACTCCCCTCCACCCACCGTGGCTGTACCTCCTCCCCCCCCCCCAATGCTGTCTGTCAAAAAAAGACCTAAGCTGTGTCTCCTCTTGCTGGACTCCGGCTTCTCCTCTCTATCCCAGCCCTGTCATGTGATTGGTCCCTTCTAGTCACCCAACCCTATTTTCCCTAGGTTCCAGCTTAATTCCTTTTATGCTGGCCCAGGTGAACAAGTAGTGATGTATTGACACACTGTGGGCTTACTTCTACAGCACCTCACCCACAGCACTTCAACACAATAATTCTGTGAACCCAAATTGCAAAAAAGACATGCACAGTATATGAAATAACAGTTGGGATCATGCCTTCAGTAGAGGGCATGGGATCAGCAAAAAATACAAAGAAAGTCTTTTTTTTTACTCTACGCACAGTTAACTTGTGGAATTTATAGTTCGATGATGTGGTCCAGTCCAGTAGTATAGCTGGGTTTAAAAAAGGATTTGGTAAGTTCTTGGAGAGTAAGTCCATTAACAGCTATTAGCAAAGTAGGTTTAGAGTTTAACTTATTTCTTTTGGGAGCTGGGAGAGGACAACAGGAAATGGATTGCCCATTGACCTGATTGGGTACTTCTCCCAAGTAACTGAGATTTGGCCACTGTCGGAGACTGGATGCTGGGATCGATGGACCATTGGTCTGGCCTTACTTATGTTCTTATGACCCTACTTGAGGTCCTGACTCATATAGCCTGAGAACCTTTGCTCTGGATGTTTTCCTAGACCTACTGTGTATATTTCTTAACAAAATTAATTTTAAATTAATAATTTTAGGCAGTCCCATATAAGATTGAACTTCTGATTTGATATTCCATTCTTGACTTATCTCCTCCTTTTTTAGATCAAGGCTGTCCGACTTCTTGGCCACCACAATCCATATTGCGTCATGGGTACAGTGGGGGCTGTATTATACACACAAAAAACCTCTCAACACTGTGCAAGTACACATGCAGAGTTTGGAGCGGTTTTTGCAGGATGTCATTCTGAAAAATTATTTGATTTAAAAATACTGATATTTACTTAATAAAATCAGATTTTAAGGCTGTGGGACAGACGGAACCCTACCGTGGGCTGGATCTGATCTATGGGACGCCAGTTGGCCAGCCATGGTTTAAGATAATGAAATATATAAATATGTATCATCCACATTGCTCCTGGGACCTTTTCGGCAACTAGCTGCTAAAGGGGTGGCAGAGGAAGTGGAAGAAAGACAGCTAAAATGTTATATATTTGCAAGCATTCTTCCTGAGTAGAGTGGCTAACTCTGAAAGTAATAGCAAAACAGATTAGTTGCTTTGCTTGGTTGATTAGCTTGGAAGTCGACTGTAGAAAGCTCGCATTTATGGAGCCCTTTGCAACAGGAGAGGCACTTCAAGTCGGGCAGCATTATTAGTGCTGACAGGACCTGTTTTCACATGCTGTCGATAAAAACAATGGAGGCGCGTACAGGTAACTGTCACCTTTAGGCTCGAGAGGTGCCACACTCGGTCTTCACTTTTTTGCCACAGACTTGGGATGTGTATTTCTCCTGGGGATGAATCCACAGCCCCAGCTTTGTTCTGATAACAGCATCTGGCACTAGATTGATTTAACAGACTCTGAGGTTTGCTCTTTTCAGATATGCACTCTTACGGCAGCTAGTGTACAGCTCTGACATGGCCACACGCTGCTGTTGTTTTTTCTGCCTCCTAGCGCCACGTGTGAAGCTAAAGCTCTTTGACACCTGCCATTTGGACCCTTTTCTTCCTGAAAAATGTCATCATTTTCAGACAAGATGAAGACAGATATCTGATCATTCTTCCCTTTTGCAGGGATGTGCTGAGGGCATGGTTCATAGCTGAATGAATAAAGGATTCCAGTGTCATAGTTGTACAGTTTGTTACATTTACTTTAGTAAGCTAGACTAGAGAAGGACTTCTTGCTTACATTGGAGGGTCTTATCCTTACTGCATTCTCAGTGGCATATAATTACAGTGCTAACCATCTAATATTAAGTTTCATTTATTGAGCCTACTTATCCAACCTTGTGGCTAGTTAGGCTAGTTTCCTATGGGAAGAAGGCTTACACAATCACCGTATCTATGTGTGGGTGTCCCCCCCCCTCCCCCGAACCCAATAATTTTTGACCCCGCAGGCAGATTTCAGGCAAGTATGATTGAAAGGCAGAAAGTTCTAAGGTAGAGACCCAGTATTTCATAACAATAGGTGCAACTGGGGAGGAGATGTGTTGAGCCGCTTAAAGCTGAAAAACCCCAATGATTTACAATGGGTATTGCCCCACCTCACTATAGGAAACCAGGTTTGATTAGATTGTATGCTGGCTGCATGGAATGACTTGTCTGAAGCAGTTCTTTTTCAGAAATTCTCAAAGCAGATTTTCAAGAGACAATTGTGGAACAAATAAAATCAAAACCGTGGAATATTTTGAGTGCTTTTGAACCCTTTGCTGTGCCTGGAAAATCAGGTTGCAGTGGAGGCCAGGAATGCTTTTCACCAACTCCATCTGGTGAGGAGGCTGCGAACCTTTCTTTCTGATTGAGATCCGGTCACCATCATCCATGCCTTCATTACCTCAAGGCCAGGTTACTGCACTGTGCTCTACATGGGGCTTCCTTTGATGACTGTTTGGAAGCTGCAGCTGGTGCAGAATGTGGCAGCCCAGCCTCTTTCAGGGACAGGTTGCCATGAGCACATTACACCTGTACTTTCTAGTCTGCACTGGCTACCTATAGCTTTACGGGCACAACTCAAGGTAATATTTTTGACCTTTAAAGCCCTAAAGGCCTGAAAGACCAGTTTACCTACCATACTCCATCGTGACCCTTGTGGTCAGCCAGAATTACTCTCTTGTGGGTACCACCTGCCCGTGTTGTTCATGTGTCAAGGGCCCACAGAGAGGCATTCTCGGTGGCTGCTCCAGTATTGTGGAACTCCCTTCCCACGGAGGTTTGTCAGAGTTCAAGCCTGAACATATTTTGGATACAGTGTAAAAAATCATTTGACAGGTGGGGATAGAGGTTGGGGTATGTGGATTTAGGGGTGAGGGTGTTTGCTTGTTTTTTAAGGGGATTTGAATGTATTTTGTGTGTTTTAATATTGTAAGCCGCCCTGAGCTTTCGGGGAAGGGCAAGGTAAAAATGTAAATAAATAAACCCTGTATTGCGGAAATTTACCCCATAATGAGAAGCAAGAGGCAAGGCTGCGTTCTTCTTCACATAATACTCACATATTGTTATAAAATGGGCATTTTTAATCTTTAGAGAAGATTATTAGGTTGTCGTATCAACCTGTTGTTCCCACCTTAAGATATAAGCCAGAGAATGTCTGAAATAATACTTTTTTGCCTGTTGTTTTTATTTTTTGTGTGGCTAATGTCATTCGCTCTGTTTGACTGAGGAGACCTTTGAGACCTTTTAAAAAAGAGAATTATTTAATTTTTGCATTTTGGGGAGTGCCTTCTAGTTTACCAGTTCTTGGATCACTCTGCATGCTGAAAGGTTGGACTGCAAATACCTTGTAGGTTGAACTTTCTTGGACTAATGTATTATAAGGGTTTTCAATGACTATATAGAATGTGAAAGAGTGATTAAATATGTTAGTTTTGGTGTGTGAATTATATTAAAAAAAACCTAAGGTAAGGGAAAAAATCAAGTTAGACATTAATAATACTTAGATTGAAATTCAAATTCTACCACCCTTCCCCCATCTGTATATATACACCCGTTTTAATAGCAGAATTTAGTCAAACCTCCCTCCTAGCAAGGATGTTGGAACACTGCAAGACAGCCATCCCCCTCTGAGAGATGTTACTTTGGAAACATATGCCACCTCTTTTGACCTGCAGCTGGGGTCCAAATTCATTTTCGGGTTTAGCTGCCAAATACGGCTCTGGTGTAAGTGGATGCCACTGCATTGGCTGCAGGGCCCATTTGCACTGGGGCTGAGTTTGACTCGAGAAATAGATGTTGTCATTTCAACATGCCACTAGCCTGATTGAAGTTGAATTTGATTTATTTATTTGTGTGCATATGTGTATATAAAAACTGATGTTTTGATAGCCTTGTGTTACCTCTGTTGTCAGGAGGAAAGCCACATGAAAGGGCATGTTTATTTAAACATTAGATGGGTTTAGAAGTTAAACTGTATTGATTTTTAAGCATCCACAATTTGAATAATGATTCCATTTTTCGTTTCTTATGCTTAACAGTCGAGTGTTTGTGATTCTCCTTCCCCTCCGCCCCAAATAAATAACTGGATGCTTTTTGAAAAGAGAGGCTAACACAGATTTCCTCCCCCGTGAATATTGAATATCCTGAATGCACCTTATTTATTTTACTGTAGATCTACTACATTGCTTCAGATTGTGGCAAAAGCTTTGAATTACAGGCTGTTTTGGGAGAATTCATAAAATTGCAAGGCAGTGAAGTCTGAAATAAGCTTTCTATTTTCCTATTAAAATTTTATTGAGGAAAGCACTGAAATTCAGCTCTCCTTTTGTATGCATATAGAATACATATACATAGTTGTAAATTCATGTTCTTTTCAGTAGCAGAGAATTTAAAAGTTCCCTTGTCGTGCCCCTAAAAGTGTCTATTTGTAAAAAAAAATTCTGTGCCTTAGAGAGAGAATCTTCAAGAGTGATGAATGTTCTCAAGTATGGATTTGAATCTGGATGAGAAAAATATTGAAATCCATTTTCTTCATAAGAGGGAAATATTCTTTTAGGCTAAACTTCAAGTATGAGAGGCAGGAAAGGGTTGGGATGGAGTTAAGATTACAGTACAGTTGCTATTGTTTGAAATTGAACACCACAAAGGCACCGTTACAAAAACACGAACAAGGTTAGCCTTCTGAAGAGCAGAAGCAGACTTGAGCTTTCAACCCCTAGGCCACTGAAGGTTGAACATGTCAGAATGAAGGTCATATGCCTGTACTCTCCAGAGGCAGAGAAGAAGGTTGATGAGTGCATTGTACTTGCCACAGTCTCTGCTAATTTAATAGCCTGGCATGTTTGCTCTGTCAAGTGGTGAAGTGCAAAGCGGTCTACAGCAAGCAACAATGAAAGAGCAAAAAGCAATGCATAGAAATGGAGAGGAGCCATAGAAATGTGGGCTCTCGATTGCGTGCATGCTATGTATAGTTGAAATAGCTCAGAAACTGTACTGACTTTCTTTTGAAGCCAGTAGAAGATTTGTGTATACAAACAGACTAGGATCAGTCCTAGTAATGAAACTGCTTAACTAGTAGACAAGCAGCAGTAGTTTATTTATTTATTTATTTCAATAATTCGTACCCCGCCCCTCCTGTAACCTGCTCCAACAATATAAATACATAAAATTATATAAAACAATTAAAAAATCCACAGTAAAAATATTTAAAAACAGGGCCCCTGAAACTAAAACATAAAGCATAGGGGCAAAAAAACCACAACCCTAACCCACCCCCCCAAGGCCTGGGCGAACAGCCAGATTTTACAGCACCGCCGGAATGACAATAGGCTTGGGGCCAGGCGAGCTTCCTCCGGAGGGGAGTTCCAAATGCGCGGCCCGGCCACCGAGAATGCCCTCTCCATTGTGGGGGATCTCCAAGAAGGCACCCCCGACCGATTGCAGGAGCCGCTCTGGGGCACGGAGGGCGAGGCGGTCCCTGAGGTACGAAGGGCCCAGACTGTGCAGGGCCTTATAGAGCAACATCAAAACCTTGAACCTGGCTCGGCACACTATTGGCAGCCAGTGCAGAGTTCGGAGCACAGGTGTAATATGGTGCTCCCGACGGCCCGTCCCTGTAAGGAGACGAGCCGCCGCATTCTGCACTAGCTGCAGCCTCTGAACCAGGAACAAGGGAAGCCCCACGTAGTCCAGCCTTGAGGTGAGAAAGGCATGGATGAGGGAGGCCAGGTCCGGGCCGGAGACAAACGGACGCAGCCTACGCACCAGATACAACTGGCGAAAGGCAGCCTTAGCGACTGCCTCCACCTGCTGCTCCAGGCGCAGGCCTGCGTCCAGTCTCAGACTCTGGACCTGCTGAGCTATAGGAGGGCGAACTCCCCCAATCAGGGGGGCCACTACCTCCCTCACTCTCCCCACCAACATCACCTCTGTCTTATCGGGGTTGAGCTTCGGTTTGCTGTGCTGCATCCATGCCGCCACGGCCTCCAAACACTGGGATAGCAACGAGACAGCCGGGTCTGGGTCAGTTGCAGTGGCGGCTGGTGGTTTTTGAGGCTGGTGGGGCAGTGGGTGGGCCAAAAGCCGCCGGTGAGCCTAGGGACAGAGCCAGGGGTAACAGTAGGCCAGTGGCGTGGCTTAACCCAGCAGCAAGGAGTTCCCAGGGTTAACATTAGATGGACATTACATTAGTTAACGCTGAGAACTCCTTGCTGCTGTGTGAAACACTCCCACTGGGAGATAGAGAGCCCTCTTACTGGGGTCTCATCCACTTTCTCTTTCCCACTAGGTCCAGATTAACCCATAGCAGGTTACAAAAATAGATTACATTGCCATTCCCTACCTTTATCCTGAACCCTCGAATCCTCGATTTTCATGGCATCCTTTTCATTCTCTTCTCAGAAGAGAATGAAAGGGAAGAGAAGGACAACAGAGGAAAAGTAGAAGGGAAAGGGTTTGGTTTGGTGCACGAGAAGAGTAAGGGGAAGAGATGGGTTCAGTGGGGGAAAGGGGTCTCCTTGTTGTCTGCAACCTTCTCTTCTGCCATGCTTCTACCTACTTTCTCCTCTGTTCACAAGGAGAGCAGTTGCAGGCCTGTATAGCAGCCAAACACTCCCCATCCAAACCAGCATCCTAGTAGCTGCATCCTATCCCCAACAGCCAAAACGCCTGTCCAATCAAACAGGCCTTTTTTCTTAAAGTTTGGCCAGTTTCAGGGCTGCATTGCCACCAAACCAGGCCCATCAAAACCAGCATCCCTAGTACCTACACCGTATCCCCGGCAGCCAAATGCCTGTCCAAGCAAACAGGTCTTTTTAACAGTTTCAGGGCTACATTGCCACCAAACCAGGCCCATCGAGACCAGCATCTTCAGTACCTACACTGTATCCCTGGCAGCCAAATGCCTGTCTAAGGACACAGGCCTTTTTTTAGAAGTTTGGCCTGTTACAGGCCTCTGTTGCCACCAAACCAGCCCCATCAAAATTTAAACAATGCATTTCTGTTTCTCAACAAAAACCCCAGGCGCAAGATGCTCAAAATTACACAGTCACAAGCAGAGAGGCCAGAAACTACTTTCCAGCAGAGAGCAGCAGGGAAACAGTGAAGGGACCATTTTTGAAAAAGAGCAGCCATGACCAGTAGACCCACAATTTTACAAAATGGCCTCTCTACTCATGCTTGGGAGGGGAGAAGGAAAGCAGTAATGCATCATGCAAACACAGAGCAAGCAAAGCAGACCATCTTAAGGCAACAATATTATCAGGGCCCCGAGGGAAACGCGGGTCTGCGAATCGCAGATTTCCCGCGGAATTCCCCTCCCCCCGCGGAATCTCCTGCCCCGCTTACCCCAGCGCAGAATTTCCAGCCTGCGCTGCGGGGACGCGGGGCAGGAGATTCTACGGGGGAAGGGGAATGAACAAACCCTCGGGGCTTCCCCTCCCCAGCCTCCCCACTTGCCAGGGCCCTTTAATTTGCTTACCAGGGATGGCAGCAGCAGCTGCTCCGTCCAGCGCGCTCTTTTCCTGCTCGTACTTCCTGGCCCCTCCCGACGGGGCTCTCAGGGCGACGCAGCCAGATGACGTCATCCGGCTGCGTCGCCCTGAGAGGCCCCGTCGGGAGGGGCCAGGAAGTACGAGCAGGAAAAGAGCGCGCTGGACGGAGCAGCTGCTGCTGCCATCCCTGGTAAGACAAATCCTTTTGGGTTTTTTTTGGGGGGTGGGGGGTGGGAGTCAAGCACGCCCCAGCAGCTGGGGAGGGCAAGCCCCGGCAGCTGGGGAGGGGAGGCCCTGAGGGTTTACCAGTGCGGGGGGAGGAGGAGGCAAACCAAGCCCCCCCCCCGCATGGTAAATCGCGCCGAGGCGCAGAATTGGCCCCTGACTCCCGTGGAATTTTAAAAAAAATTCCGCGGAAGAATCGGGGCCCTGAATATTATGTGCAGACCTTAGCACACCATAAAAGCAGCAGCGGGGATTTCCACTTGTCCTCCAAAACATGCTACATAGCTCTGTAGTAATGTAAGAGATAGTTTCTGCTGCAACTGAACATGGAGCATTCATGCAAGGACTAGCCATTAGTGAAAAAGCCTGACACAGCATCCCACCAAACTGCAAAGGACGGGGCCATTTTAAAATGCAAGGAACATTTCAGCTAAGATTAGAAACCCTTCCATCCAAGTCCCTAGGTCCACCACCTGTAAAACAGAAAGCAGACAGTTTATGACAAAAACAGTCAAGAAAGATACTAATTTTAACCAAAAGTAGCCATGGCCAGTGGGGGCATTAGAAAATGGCCACAGCCTTTGCACATGCTTGAGGGGTTTGGGAGAGGAGCGGGGAAAACTAGCAGTGCACATGCAAACACGAGCAAAAGCAAATGAACCATATTATGTGAAGTCTTAGCACACCACAAAAGCAGCAGCGAGGAATTCCACTTGTCCCCCAAAACATGCTTCACTGTTGCAGCTCTGTTGAAGCTGCATTTTTCCCAGCAGCCCCCTTAACCCCAGCCCCATTCTCTCCCCCCCCCCAGCAGCCCCATTCTCTCTCCCCGAAGCAGCACCCCAGGCCCCCTTTTCACCAGTGTTTCCCAGCAAAATAACTAAAAATAGCTAACTCACCAATGGGGATGTGTCTGATTCAGGTCCAGCAGCAGTGTGGGGTAACAAAGCCACAAAAAAACCAGGTCAGCCAGCACAGTCCACCAAAATGGTGCAGATCACCCGCACGTTAAAAGAGGAGAGCTCTCTTTTAACCCCACCTGAGCCCTCAACAGTAGCAGCTGTGCAGGCACACGCTGCCTGGGCGTTTGAGTCTCCAGTCCAGACAGAGTCTTTCACAGCAGCCCATAGGGCTCTGTGGAACACTGCCCCCACTGGTGGGAAAAGGAAAGTGCTTTTCCCCATTCAGGCAGCATGGGCTGTAAGCCTAATAGCCCAAATCGCTTTTGTAAAGTTTTGTCCTTTAAGGGACTCCTTAGAGCAGGCTCAGCAGGAGGCACTGGCCCCCACCCCCTCAGCTCCTGCCTACACATGTGTCCAGGGAGGCACGACAACAACACTGAGCACTCAGTGATTGCTGAACTGGAGGACTCGGAGCAAGTCTGGAGAGGGTTGCTCCCCCCTACCCCCGCCGTGCCTTTGGGACTCAGGTGAGGGTTTCTGTTCTTTTTTTTCTTTCTCTTTCTTTTTAAAGGCATGAAAAGTGTGCGGAGGGGGATCAGACCAGGAAGGGCAATGCCCTTGGTGCCCTGCAATGTGCACTGCCCCTGAGTAGTTGCTTGACCTGTCAGGTGAACTGTCATCCAAATTCTCTTACATTGGTACCCATCCAAATTAACTTTATTGGCATCCCTGAAAATCTGCATGTGTGCTATGCAGGTAAATGCATGTGTTGTCTGCAAAAATGTGAGAATCTACACTTTGAAATGAAAGTACATCTGCAAATTATAGTAATAGTATAGTATAGTAATTATAGTAATATTTTTAACATTTAACATTTAAAAATGATGTAGATTTTTAAAAAAAAATCTTTTTAAAAGCTTTTTTTAAGGGTTTCCTGATATGGCATGGCAATAGTATTATTCCATTGCCACCCAAATTAACTAATTGTAGCAGCAAAATGAAACTTTGTGGTGGTACACATTGAAATTGAAATTCTGTTAGGTAATGTCATAATTACAAAAGTTCCATATCTGTTTTTTTCACTTTCACAGACCATTGGCAGTCTCTACTACTCATATACCCTTATTGACTTTAAGAGGGTGGAGTTACGAAAGGGGATGGACTGTGTATTGCAAATTGTAGAACCAGGGCCTTCATTAGCTTAAAGACACTTTCCCCTCATTATAATAATTATGAATTTTCATATTAAAACAATAAAAGATAAAGCACAGCTAAAATAACCCACATATAGTTTTTTTAAAAGGTAGAGATGGGGGTAAAGATGTTGTTTCTGAATCTTTTATAAAGTGTATTCATCAACAGTTCATATGTTACACGCTCAACAGTGTAGCCGTATGGCAGGGATCTGTGTTCGCTGCATTTCCCCCCATTGCTGCCAATGGGGAAAACACAGTTGAATGTTCATCCCTGCATAATGGATAAGGTGCTGGTTTTGGACCAGTCTTCTATGGGCAGGGACGCGCTTGCCTGGGGTGAGTCTTCACAGAATATGGGCCCAACACAGCCAGGCATCAACCCTCTGGCGGCTACTCACAGTATCTGTAGCTAGGCTCACTCCTCTGTAGCCCTGTTCCCTTAACACCCTCTGAGCCTTGTCTCTTTACGCAGAACTCCCAGTCAGCTCCTGCATTCTTGCACTCCTGTCTCATACTAAGCCCTTCGTCTGGCTCTTCTGCCATGCCTTCACTCAGCTGCTCCCGCTCAGGCGCTGTCCATTGCTTCTGGCAGCGCCTGTAACTCCACCAGTCCAGTTCCTCTGCTGGACTGGCTCTCTTAAAGGGGCAGCAGCCTACAGTGATGCTGCTGTGTCACAGGTTCAGATCCTATCTTAGTCACTCAATGGGTGGTCTGGGCAGGTCACGTCTCTGTCTCACTTCCCCATCTGTAAAAATAGGAATAACAAAGTCCTATCTTACAAGGCTGTTGTGCAGGTGACAAACATAAGGATTGTGAAGCACTATGAACACTGAAAGTGCTCTGTAAATGATGATAATTATAGTCCAGGTAGATAGCTTCTTCCAAAAATTAAACTCTGTTAATCTTGCAGATAAATAACATTAACTTTACTTAGAACAACGTGCCCAAGCTAAGCTCAGTTCTGACAATTCTTTGGAGAGAGGCCATTGCTCCTAAGATAGATACCTAGCAATATTCTTATAAAGCTTAACTTCTCTTAATTAAACCCCAACCATCAAATACCCTACTGTATATTGTTTTAATGTTTTAAGTCATATTCCCGAGGCCCTGTTTTAAAAGTATTTAAGTTGCTGATGTTTTTAAAATTGTTTTATATTTTATAATTGTTTTATTGTGTTGGAAGCCGCCCCGAGCTGTTCTCAGGAGGGGCGGGATATAAATGTCAAAAATAAATAAATAAATAAATAAATAAAATATATAAATGGTCTCCAAAAAATGTTATAGTAATTTAAAACCATCATTATGTTGTCTCAGTAAAATCCGACTTGCTGTGTTTAAATGCTGTTTAGTGTAGTTTACAGTGCCTTCAGTATAAACGGGCAGATTTTGTACAAGAAGAATTGTGTATGGAGATATGAAGGTCAAGGGAGTAACTAGCCTACTTGGGTAAGCCCACCAAAGTATGAAATTGAAACTAAACATCCTGCCCTGACGCTGCTGATGAGTGCATCTTGCTGGCTGGAGGACTGAGGGAGCTGAGGCTGCTTTTGAGAGAAATACAGTCAAGCACTGCATGGGGTATTCTAAGAATTCTGTTTGCCAACACTGTGAGGAAAAGCTCAAAGAGTAGTATTCTGGAAGAGTTACTGTGGTGGAGGCCCTCCCTGCACTTGTTTGCTCAAATTGATTGGTGGGTGGGGGGTAGTGCTTACATAGCTCTTCTCTTTCCTCTAATCTTGTTCGGGAACCTGCAGAGATTTTCCAGCAGGGGGAGCTTGAATAACAAGCAATCAGTGAGGCTGAGCTGTTGTTTTTCTACCTAAAAGTGGCCTAGAGATCGGAAGGGAGTTCAAGTAAGCTGAGGGGAGATGGGATAGCTGGAGGCTAACAATTTCTCCCTTCCATTGCACACAATGTCTTCCCAAGTAGGAGCCTTCCTCCCCACTTTAACCTCATTTCATTGCAGAGGCAAGTATCTCCCTTTTAAATCACTTTAATCAACTTACTCGTGGAAGCAAAGGTGATGGGTTAAAGAGACTTAGGAGATAGTTACCTCCTAAAATAATGCTAATGGGAACAAGTACTTGGATGGAAGTACTACCCATAGTTTTAACCCCTGGACGGATTTTGCGGTAAATCGGTCCCCCAAAGGGTACAAACAATTTACTTTTTTTGGGGGTAAACCTGTACCTCTTCATACTCCATGTATTCCTCAACAGAAATGGGGTCAGTTTTCTGTGTTGTTTCATACCTCCCTCACACACCAGTTGTAATTTTTTTTAAATTGAGTATTTCACTAAAACAATATTGGGGGTAAATTTTGACCCCAATTGTAATGAATGGGAAAATGGAAGCACTACATGCCTAAGATACTGAGGGTCATATTCACCCCAAACATTCAATTCAATGCCCAGTCAGTTCAACACCCAGTACTGTAATTTTGGGAGTGTTGGAGTACTGTTGACCCCAAATTCCTTTTGTGTATTGTTTCTGTACTGCAAACAATAACTCTTAATAAAATTTAATTTGTTTTATATTAAACGGGATTCATTTTCAAATCAATCACATTCACGTTTTCCCAATTGTGGCTTAATTGGGGTCTATTTTACCCCAATACCGGATTAATGCAGTGCATTTTTCAATCGTCTGAAGGTTAAAAAAAGCCTTTCTGGTAGACTCAAGACAATCCAGCAATTACCTTTCATTACATTCTTCAACCCTTTTCATTTTTTGATATAGAATTTTTTCATATTTGATAGACTATGGGTCACTTGCTATCGTCTTTGGTCACTTGTTGGTCAGTTCTTCTAGAAATAATAGTAGGTACTACCAAATCTTGTATGGCAGCCACTGTTTTTTCACCTCCGCTGTGTTCTGTACTGTGAAAATGAATTACATTCAGTTGTTGATTTGCATGTTTGTGCTGCTTCGTATTATTATTTTTCTGGGGGTGGAACTAATGGATGTGCCAGATAGATACAAACATTTACAAGTGGTGAATTTCTTCAAATCGCAGTGGTTTCATCCTATTGTGAAATGAATTTATTTATTTTATTTATTTATTTAGTAGATTTTTATACCGCCCCATCCTGCACAGCAGCTCGGGGCGGTTTACAACAATAAAAACCATTTAAAACATTTAAAATACAATTATAAAACATATCAATAAAACAGGGTGGTATAAAAATAAATATACAGGTGGGGGATTAAAAATCACCCCCCCCTCCCTCCCAAAGGCCTGGGCAAACAGCCAGGTCTTACAGTTCCGCCGAAATGTCAAAAGGCTTGGGGCCAGGCGAGCTTCCTCCGGAAGGGAGTTCCACAGCCGCGGCCCTACCACCGAGAATGCCCGCTCCATCGTGGCCCCCCGCTTAACACGGGGGACCTCCAGGAGGGCACCCCCGGCAGACCGCAGGAGTCGTTCCGGGGCGCGAAGGGCGAGGCGGTCCCTAAGGTACCAATTTCAGCTGAGTTGTATCTTCTATGCCAGAGTTAAATTCTGTTGTTGACGGAATGCAGTTGTTTAAAAAACAAAAATAACAAATCCAGGATCCCCCCTCCCTACTCCCGTCCTTCCTGTTTAGCATTGGGACTAACACTTATTTCCAGTATGGTAGGGAACGGTACTCTACCTGGTTCTAAGAACTTCTGCTGGTTCCCAAAAGTCAGAGGATTGTGCTGTGTCATTTTAAAGCGCCATTGTTGGACATACTGCCACTAATTTGGTTTGTGACTGCAAATAATTGCCCCTGCATTTTTGTCCATGTTGCTACGTTGAAATACTTGATGTCTGTAAATGGTCATGTTTGTGGTTGTGAAATTAAATCCATCATGAGCATATGATTTCAGTTTTATTGCTGTTTATTTTACCACTTTTTGTTTAAGTAAATATAAAAATACTGTTTTCCCAGTTAGAAACAATGGTAAATGGTAGAAACAAGGAGATAGAAGGGAGCTTAAGGGTCATCTGGGCCAACCTCTTGCTCTGAGGTAGAATATACCCTATCCCTAAAGCATTTCTGACAGATGCATTTCCAGTCTTCCCTTGAATACCCCCAAGGAAGGCAATTCATTCATTCCATTGTTGGACTGTTCCAACAGTTGTCTTCCCCCTGGCCTTGTGTTTAGATGCTGCTGCTTCTTTTCTCCTTTCTACTCTGAATGAATGGCTTTTACTTGGATGGGTGCTAATGATTTCTCTCTTGTTCGTTCTTTAGCTAAGACATGCAGCTACTTGTCAAAGAATATAATTATATTGTTGCTTGCTTTTGCCATTTGATTTTGTCGGGTGAGGGGTGGCATTCCATCCTTACATATCACCCCTGTGTATTAAAGCAGTTACTGTGGATGACAAAGGAACTGCACAGGTGCAGCAGGGACAGAATTGGCCTTTTTTATTTTGATCCTGACATGTGACCTTTTAATGCAGTGCAAGAGAGCATGATCTAATATAACCACTTGTTGCTGCGCAGGATGTGCACAGCCAACAGGATGCAGAACAGGAAGAAGAAAACACAAAATCCTAGTTTTAAGTTTTCTAACAGCAGAGGTAGGCAAATGGCAGCTTGGGAACCAAATGCAGCTCTTGGGCATCTTGTCAGTAGTGGCTGCCTGGTGAGGGGTGGTGGTGTTCACACCCCTCCATCAAAAGCAAGAAAAGCTGATCTGCCATTTCGACTGCCGGAACCTCCTAGGGGCCATGGGAGCAGGGGGAGATTGCCCTGTGCCACTATTGCTGCTCTCTGGGCCACTAGACTGCCTGAGAACTGGAGTTTTGATGTCAGAAGGCAGTAGTGGAAAGTAGTGCTACTCCATCCCCACGACTGACGAAAGTCACTATTGATGGAATGGGTGTTGTGGCTGTTGGTGATAGGAGGTCCTTGGGCTTGGGAACTTTCTTTGCCCTTGTAATAGACACTAAAAGCAAAACTTTCCTCCTGCCCTTTCCAAGTCTCATGGCATCTGTATGCTATCAGATTCCTGGATCCCTTTCATCCCTGGTAGGGCTGGAGACTATACTTGTGACCTTGACCAGTGATCTACGCCTGGAGATCAACAGAGGGAATTCAACCCTGTTGAACTTATTAGATCTGTTAGCAGTATTATTATTATTATTATTATTATTATTTTATTTATTTTATTTAGAAGCATTTATGTACCTGCGATCAACCCTGTTGAACTTATTAGATCTGTTAGCAGTATTATTATTATTATTTTATTTAGAAGCATTTATGTACCTGCGATGTACCTGGTACTTTACAAAGAATAAGATAGACACGGTCCCTGCCCAAGAGCTTACAATCTGAAGACAGGGGGAGGGGAGACAGGGAAGGTGGAACAGAGGGAGAGACAACGGATGCAACATTTGTGAGGATGCAAGAGCTCAGGTACACGTTGGCTTGGTTACAGTAATTGGGAGTATGCAAATAACAGGTGGGGGATAATTCTGGGTGGGGATGCTTAGCAGGAGTTAGGAAGGGCGGAGCGGAAGACGTGGGTTTTGAGGAAGGACTTGAAGGTGTGGCGGGTAGGGGCAAGGCAGACAAGGGCAGGGAGGGAGTTCCAGGTGTGCGGGGCAGTGAGGGAAAAGGGACGAAGGCGGTTGGGGGAGCAGGGGAGGCTTGGGAGGGTGAGGAAGGAGATGGAAGAGGAGCGGAGTGCACAACCAGGGGTTTGGAGGGAGATCAGGGCAGAGAGGTAGGGGGGAGCGTGGTTGTGAAGGGCTTTGTAGGTGAAGACGAGGAGCTTGTACAGAATACGCTTGGGAAGAGGGAACCAGTGGAGAGAGGAGAGGAGAGGCTGCATGTGGTCAAAGCGATGGACTAGGTGGATGATCCTGGCAGTAGAGTTTTGAACAGAGATGAGGGAAGAAAGGTGCGAGTGGGGAAGGCCAGCAAGGAGGAGGTTACAATAGTCGAGGCATGAGATGACTAGGGTGTGGATGAGATTTTTGGCAGAGGAGACAGACAGAAAAGGGCAGATCTTGGCAATGTTGTGGAGGGAGAAGTGGCAGGATTTGGCCACGGAGTCAATGTAGGGTTTGAAG